>VZRQ01002773.1:162244-308639 GCA_013397975.1 Machaerirhynchus nigripectus | reverse complement strand
TAAAACCGGGGAGCACAAGGAGGGTGGAGAGGATGAGCAAATGGCTCTGAATGTCCAGAGTGACAACCTGCGTGGGAAATGGGAGCAGAGACATGTCCACTCCAACTTCTCAGACCCAAATCCTGCTTTAGCTTCAAATGAAGTCTGTAAAGCATAACCAAAGTGCAGCTTCAGTTGCACTGAGAAACAGCCAAAGAATCTCAAACCCATCAACCTGAATTCACACAAGGACAGCGAAAGAGTTGGGAAGGAAAGAGCGCAGCATGTCCACCCCAGCCTTAGGTGGCAGAAAACATCTGCCAAATACAAATCTATTTTCTTACATCTCCTCATCTTGAGACTGATACAGCAGAGCACTTCAATTAAAAAATCCACCTACACAATGAAGTATTTCGATGGATTAAGTATATCATCCCCAAACTAACATTCACAGCAAGGAGCCATTCTGGAAGCAGAGACAGAACTCTGAGCCAGTGCCAGCCTGGGAGAGGGAACAGGCAGCTCACACTGTGTGTGGTCTTGGGGGTGCAGATTGATTTTCTATTCACAGCAATGCAATGTGGAGGTTTAGGAGAACATCAGTTATGTCAGTCATTTTCTCCTTCCCTGAAGTCCTCTTTCTGCCTCTAGTAATCATGAACCAAGACTTTTACATTCCTCATAACAGGAAATAAAACTACCTCAGCCTGAACTGCAGGCAACCTTTCACTATCTGTTCAGCACTAAGCGTGTATGACATCATTTTATAAGTCAAATAAGAACCTCCAGATGGTAGAAAACCAAAATGCTGTTAAATCAGTTCCTCATCTTGTGGACGACCAGAAGCAAAATACACTACTTCATTTTTGGCCAGGGTGAATTTGCCAATATAAGAAACTGTATCTTCCCTGAAAATGGTACTGTGAAATCACATCTCCCAAAAATAACACAACAATGAAGTTTTCTAGATGGAGCATGCCAGTACACGGTGAGGAATGTCTGCCATTTTGTTACTACTTCTTCTACATCTAAGGCATTTTAAATATGATTTGAAAGGAAATTAAATACGGGTCATTTTACAGCAACAGATATATATTTTTTATATTTGAAAGGATAAGGGTTTCTCGTACACAAAACCCCTCTTTTTGGCTTTTCACTCAACACCATCTAATTTTAAGAGTCCTTCACTTATTTTTCCCAAGCTCTGGCTGTATATTTACAAGTCAAATTTGGCAGTCTGAAGAACACCATAATTTTCCAGAAGAATAAAACAAAAACAGATCTGATAGCTAACACAAAGTATTTCAAAGACTTCTCTCCAAGTAAATTGCTTTTTAATTTTGTCTAACTTCTTTTTCCTCAGCAGCTACTTATTTCAACTATTTAATACAATAAACTCTGTCACTTGCTCTGGATATATACAACATACTGTAAAAACTTAAGATTTGGGTTATACTTTTGGAAAAAAAGAGTTCATGTAAGTGGCAAAAATTGCCAGATTCAAAGTCGAACTTTATTAATCTCCATGTCATCCCCCGCCACTCATGACCAGCTTCAGTAGTGACGTCTATTCCTTGAAGTTCCTTACTGTTAACTGTTTAACTCAGATGCCATATTACATACATCATCTATGAAAGTGGTTTAGTGCTATGGAGCTCCATGAGGAAGTAAAACATGAAGCAGCACTACTGCGTTTCACTGCTAAGAATTGTTTACTTTACCATCATAAATAGATACATTTAAAGCAAATGTTTGACTGTGGTTTTTTTAAACTAAACCTGAAGGTCTTACTGTAAGTGTGCTGTAGTACCACAGCTGGGGTAATGACAAAAAACTGTAACCCATTGTTAATCCCCCTCCTGAGCCACCTCCGTTCCAGCACACACTGCAGCCAATATTTGCCACTGTGCCCAAGAGTCCGGCTCCTCCCCATCTGTACCATCATTCTCTCCCTTCCTCGTGACCACTACAGGCTCCACAGGCCTGTTGACATTTTCTGGGCTATTATTTGCTCTCTTAGTTTGCATTATGCAGCCATCTTTGGAGGAAAAACTTCAGCTGATAAAAAAAAACAAATATCTAATAAAGATCGTAGTGCCTGTATTTAGGCATCCACATATATCTGGGGAAAATCTAAGCTGTTACTATGAAAACTAATTTAAACCAAGAATAAAAGAACTGTCACTCCAATTTTCTTTACAGAAGTACTGCATTATTAGTACAGAGAGCATATTCTCACATGGGCCTGTTGGTAAATATGAGAGCTGAACTACAAGTATAGAAAGGTTATCTTGTGTCCCAACTGTACTCTCCACTTCAGAGCCACTTAAAAAAAGACCAAAACAAAAGCCCCAAAAAAACCCTATTCTAAAATAAGAAAATATAATGAAAACTATCCCCTCATCATATTTGTCCCTCATTTTTTATGCTGATGTGATAAATATTATCTTTTCAAAGCAACAGTTGTACCTGGCAAGATGTACATTCATTTCTATCAAAAACATCTGATGTATGTAAAATGCAAGGCAGAAAATGCAGAACATTTTGAAGCTGCAGACACCTGAATTTTGTACAATTAATATCCTTTACACTCTGTTCCAATTTGAAACTCTAGTGAGTTAGCTAGCTTTTTCACTTCACAGAGGAAAATTCCACTTCCAAGCATTATTTCAAACAACATTCTCACCCCTCTACTACTCTGAGTATTATGGTTGCTCTAGTCACATTTTAATTCAGCTGATTGTTTATAGGCTTTATATTCTTTAAAGCCTAATCTAGTTTACTGTTTTATTTCCATGACTTCAGTATTTAAGAACTGACACAAGGAGAGGTGTTTAAAGCAGTACTTTGTAGTCCAAGGAAACAGAGAGTGAGCAACAGGAGATGTTTTGCAAACACAGGGCAGTGTTGGCTGTTCACACCAGGAAAACAAACTCCCGCCACTTCCCTGACAGAATCCCTGTCACGAGGGCTGTGACACCTCAAAATCCCTTACTCTGCTTCATCCTTGAGAATGACACCTACAATTTTCATAAACTTCCCAGCCTCCACCCCCAACCGCTTCAGCAGCCACCAGCTCTGCTAATCAATCTTGATTTTTCTTACATTCTTTTTATCCACCAGTCCAGATTATGCTGCTCTTTAAAAGAGAAAATTGGTAAATTAACTGGTCAAACTACACCAGAAATGGTTTCAGTTGAACAACAGATTGTAAACAAGATATTAATGGTTCCCTTAGGCAGTACAAAGATTGTCCTTGTAGAACATCATATGCCACACAGAATGACAATCAGTGGAGCCTATCAATGCAGCCAACTCTCCACCAGCTGTTTTATTCTCATTTATATCTTTGCCTATTCTTACCACTAAAATTAAGTGGTTTAAAGCAACCAGTCCAAAGTTCAGAACTGAATATCCAGTTTAGTTCCAGCAAATTTTGGAAAACACATGGGAACTGTAACTCATGTGCTAATACTTATAGTTTTTGTTAATAAAACTTCCAACACTAACCTTACCTCACTGAACTTACCTCACTGATTTTTATGCTCACTATAAAACTATAGCTATCATAATACTTGTGAATTACTGCAAAAGGAAGTCAGTCATTCCAGAGTCAATGTTATTTAGCAACATAATGACAGTTATAAATTCAAAATACTTAAAACCAATTTACAAAACTATCAATCTTGGAAGCTTTTAACTTTTGAAATTTCTGTCTTCAATAACATTCAAATTTTATTGTACTGTAACAGATTCTAATAGAAAGTTACTTAGAAGGCCCTAGTGTTCTTTTTTAAAGTCAAGCCGATGTATTTTACTGCTTCATGGAAAAAAAAAGTGTAGAATTCCATGAAAGAATCATCAGTAAATACCCATTAGCTTTATATACGATAAAAATAGAATTTTTACATGAACTGTGTTTCTCAGTTTAATTATTTTACTAGTAGGATTCAGTAATTACAAATAGTTGACACAGCAATGAATATGTGACTTTCAAAAAGTCCATGCATGTCTGTAACCTGCTCAGAATAAAGGAGGTGGCTGTAGGTAAAACCTCTCTCCAGCTGAGCTGGAGCGCCTGTGCTGCGCTTGCAGGGATGAGCTGCATCCTCGAGCTCTCTCTCAATTTCACATCTTTTGAGTGAGGCACATCTCGCACGGGAGAATCTCATGACTCGCCCTGCTCTGAAACTGGGGCACCTGTTTGTGTCACCTGCCTGCTTATCAGACATTGCTACAGCAGCAGGTCCAGCTGCCATCAGCTCGACCACGAACCCGTCCCCCAGAACCTACGGCCAGCTCACAGAGAGCGGCACCGAACAGCTCGGGCATTGTTCGTCATTTATTCGTAGGGACACAGCAAACAGAGAAGGAGGTTCAAACAATGTGCTAAACATCTATTACTTATTTTAAAAACAACACAGCATTCTCTCCTGCCCACATTCTTCCAGAAAGCAGGTTACAGCCTTTTCTCTGAAAACTGCTGCATTTTTCACAAGAGTGGATAAGCTTCAAACTACTTGTAATTGCTCCAATTAAAAATTCATCTCTGAAACTTTCCAACTAGAAAAGCTGAGAGTGAAGTCCCCTCTCTCTCGAGAAGCCAGGCTCCATCATCTCCTGGACAACAGGAAACACCAGCTGGTTTGGTAAGGACCTTGAGTACCAGGAAGAGTTACAGGTCCGCTTCACTCCATGACACATCCTCATGCCAAACCTTCAGTCCTCTGGGCCCTTCCAGAACTCAGAACTTTGCCACTGGCTCTGCTTTTGAGCCATGCAAGGCAAGGCAACCCTCTTGCTTATTCCCCCTGCCTATGTGACCAAGATGATATTCTGAGCCCTTTAAGAACTTGCTCTGTGAAATGCTGTATCACATATATTAATTTATTTCTCTAAGTCATTATTCACAGATATCTTACAGATATTAGATGGTCCATCAGCTGAAAATGGCAAGGCTTGATATTTTTTTTATACAAACACCTCAACCAAAAAGCAGACTGTGCTCCTGATGAAACAAAAGTGCAATTGTTCTGGCTGTCTTAGACACTGCAAATGTATTTCCTTCTTCATGCTGGAAACAGACTTCCAAACCAGTTTCCAGAGATTCTGCAGGCTTGTGATAAGAATTCCAGGCAAGGAAAGGCTACTTAGATCATGAGAGGCTCCTAAAGACGAAGTGTATCAAAAGACTAAAAGGACTGTTTCAGATTCCAAACTGGTAACTCCTTACTTATGTCACCTTTGCAGTAACATTTTTTAAGTATTTTAGGTAGAACTGGAGAAGGCATTTTACTCTAAAGAACTTAAAAAATCACAGGAATGATAGACCTTCACCTCATATTTTAAGTGTTTGAAAAGTTTAAGATGAGTCATGAGACACAAACAACACTGCAAAACAATGCATGAGATTGGAACAAAGGAAATAAAAACAACAGTTTCATTCTTTTTATGACTACAGTAATTATAATAGAGATTAAATGGTAAATTAAAAATGAAAAGTTATGCAGGAATGAAATCAGACAAGTTTCAGTTGCAGGCTGCCTAACTTCCTAATAGAGATTATCTTGCCAAATATTTTTACTGAGTCCAGTCTGCCAGATCATCTAGCAGCAAGTCAGAGACATGTCAAGATCTGATCTTGCATTTATTTATTATTCATCTGGAAGCTATAGGTTTACTAGTTTACCACAATTATATTCCATCTGGGACATACTCAGTTTCTCAGGACAGACTAGCATCTGCATGAGCAAGATAAAGCAAAACTGATAAGTGCTGCTTTCCTCACCGCCTTGACACTAAGCAAGCCACGCAAAGTCAGATACAAAAACAAACCCTATCACAGAAATGGCCTTACACTGTCAAATATGTAAGGGATGCTTTCAGGAAAAGAATCAGCAGTGGAATAACTTTCAAAAACTACTTTCAGAGAAAGAGCCATGCAACCTCCAAGAACCAACAGTGACAGCCAAGACACAGGGACTGAATGAATAGAGTGTCCTCAACTGAGCTGAACACAGGCCAACTCCGGCTCTTCACGGGAAAGTCTTGAACCCACAGATCTCTTAACTAATTTCCAAGACCCTCTAAATCCTGCAGAGGCTTTTTTTTATTTACTTGATTGAATGTACTGTCTGCTAAAAGGAAAAATATGCTGGAGAAACATAACTACTATTATATATCATAATGAAGAAACAGAAACAATCAGAGGGGAAGTGAGGGAACTATTTAGCCACAAGAAAACAACACTTGAAAGTGTTTTTACATACATAAAACATTTGAAAAGTGTTTTTACACAAAAACCCAGAGGAGCACCATGCCACAAAGGCCTCAAAAAACCAGATACTCTAATGAAGTGTAGAATCAGGACAGCAGGAAACTTGAGTAATTTCTGGAAAGACCTTTAGTATCAAGATCTCTCCCAAAAATTCCCAAGGACAGATCCATAGTCACATAATGATAGTTCTCCCACTGAAACTTGTCAAGTATTTTCTAGATTTCTGATAGAAAATAAAGAACTGCTATTATATTTTACAATGGTAGGTTGGAAGGAAACCTGCAATATGTGCAGCACCTACAGAGCAGATACCCTCCAGACTGATTTCTGTTAGCTCTATCATAAAGATTATGCAAAAATCTTATCAGTGCCCCTGGAAAGTGCAATGTCCTCCTGTTCAGGTAGCCTGTGACAAGTTTCCCACATTTAAAAGCTTGAAGCAAAAGCTCAGCTGAGACAAAAAAAAATTCTTTTTAAATGGACATTTCAAAAAATTTCTTCCAGAATGAAACCTTTCATTCATTTGGTTTCCCCTAAAAAGTGAATGTGAGAAAAATATGAACAAAATTCCCATGTAAAGACAAATAGATTCAATTTTTTTAAGGGGGAAGGAGTAAGAAACCTACATAATTTTGTGCACAAAACAAACTCAGTGTTTAAACACCAGGGTATGAGATGTAAAAAATACTAAGTTATCAAATAACATTTAAACTACAAGATTCTGAGCACAGATTGACAAGTCTACCTTGGTAAAAGCAACATTTTTCTAAAAGTATTTTAGAGTCTGGTCAGATTACCTCATGTAAACAATCAAAGTTGTTTAAAAACTTGTTCATCCCTGAGTTGGAAATTCCTATTCCTTAGCCAATATACCACAGCTGAAAGAAAGAGGAATGTCACCAGTTCACAACAGTGATAAAAAAAAATGAATTGGCTGCACTGATTCCTGCAAATGAAACTGCAATGCAATGATAGATTTGAGCCTTTTTCGCATCATAAGAAGATTATTTTGTTTTTCTGATCATCCCTCTAACCTTCCTCTTCATCTCTGCTATCTGGAATTCATCTTTCTTGAACCTGGATGACTGCATTTCACATGAGATCTCACAGAGTACATAAAAATATTCCCCAATTTCTGCAACAGAAATCTCTCCCCTGATATATTTTAGTATCAGATTTTCCACAGCCACATTTTATTGGTGACTAACAGCAACCCCCTAACACACTATCACCACCTTTACTCAAACCTTTACATGACAAAGTTCTAGTTTTTTGTCCTCAGGGGCATATTCCTGCATTTTGTACAACCATATCTCATCCATTTTTCTCACTTCAGAATTTAGGATTATCACCAGTGACTCCAAACTCTGTGTCTCCCGTGCATGCTTCCAAATTCTGGCAAGGTGAGCAATGAAAATATGAATAAGCCTCACTGAATATCAGGTCTTGAGATGTTTCACCAATATTTTTCCCCAACCTGGTCTTTTCTCTTCCTGCTGCACTGCTGCTCTGGTAGCCAATACTTCACCACCTCTACCATTCCTGGACTGAGCATGTCCCACTTCAAACACCTGAGTATGGTACAGCAGGGAAAGCCCTCCTAAGATTCAGCTAAATTAAACATTAGGTATAGTTGTTGTTTAAAGATTAGCAGTCTTATCAAAAAAAGATACTGCTTTAGCCTAATTTAGCCAAATTCATAACCAAAATGGATGCAGAGTGGCTCTGTAAAAATGAAAAGGTTTTTTTCTACACCAGAGAAACAATCTTTTATAGCAAATTCAAAGGGGGATAGTCAGAATGAGATATGTTTTTCCTTTAGACATAAATGGATTTTTACTATTTCTTTCAAGCTTGCTATCCTGTCTGGGAATGGGAGTGGTAAAATTCAATTCTAAATCCTATGTTACCAATGAAGCTGCAAACTTTGGATTTTGTTCCAAAAATATCACCAGAATTCCTGCTTTTTCAATTGATTATGTTCTAAAGACTTCTGTTGAAAGTTTCTGGACTTGAAAGTATGTCTTTGAAATACTTCTAGGATTGAATCTTCTAGGATTTCAACCCTTTCAACACAGGTTATCCTCAAATACAAAGATACAAACAAAGGTGGAAATTATTTGGCTAACGTGCTATAGAAAACACAGAAGAAATATTCATTTGTTTAAAAAATTTACTATTTAATCATTCTTAACATTCTTTTTTGTGCATATAGTATATATATTTTGAGTATATTCTTTTGAGTCTCTATATAAATATTTAGTGCATATATAGAGATGTATATACATATTCATGCATAAACAAATATTGCTGCTAAAAAAATCAGGGTATAAATAATTTAACACAGACGGAGAGGCTACATGAAATCAGATTTACTAGTCACAGAAATGAAACCTGAGTATGAAAACTCGCTCCCCAATCTCTGACAGCTGACATTAACAAGGAGCCGTATAAATCTGCCCTTTAAGAAAATTCTAAGAGTAAATAAATAAATAAAGCAAGTATTATTCCTCATCTGTTTCTCTTTTCCTGGAAAGCATTCTGAAAGTAATCTTTTTCCCAGACATGGATAATTCTGCACATGAGTGAAATTCTGCTCCTTTTTTCAATCTCCTCAAAAGACTGAGAAAATAAAGATACATTTCAAGAACCAGGACAATGCCAGCACACAAAGGGAATCTTAATGCTAAGTTTTGCATAGATTAACTACATAGGATCCTGCACTATGCAAACTTAATTGTGTTTATCAACTCATAAGAGTATCACAGCACCACCTCTCAAGTGGAAGCAAAGCAAAAAACAAAACTAAAAATAAGCCCCCAGAAAACCCTCACCTTTCAAACAAGAAAGTTATAAAAGACATGTGAAAGAAGTGCTAATATTTCTTTCTGCAGCTGCCAAGCTGTCTTGAAGAATTTCATTTCCAAGTAGCCCTGTAGTAAGTATGTTTTCTAAGAAGTGAAAAGCAGGTAGCTGGCAAATAACAGCAACTGTGTACAATTTATTGAATTTATTAAATTTACATCTACCTTAACAGTGCATTACAAAAGCATATCTTTGAATACATAGGTGTATTAGCCTCTTTGATTTCTATCTCACTTTACAAAAAACAGGGGAGTTTAAGTGCCTCTGTAACTGAAACTTTCTGAACCCTTGTATTATTTATGCAAGAAGAAATATAACCTTCTACCCTCATTCATGCCTGTACTGGACTGCAAGACCTAACAGAGGAATAAAAAAATTATCTATTGAATTATGTATATAGATGTGATTTTGAATGTCAGCCAAGCATGAAACTGATAACACAGGGATAAAATAAAACAGTCTCCACACTTTTTGATTTCTTTACATATATGTACAAATTCATACATTTTATATACACATTTGTATAAACATTTCATTTTTTCCACCACTGAAATTATACCATTAAGTATGCTCTTAACAGGATGGTTTTCAATTTTCTCATCTTAATTCCAATTATTTGTCTAAAGATCTAAATTGCCATCATTGTCCTAGGAACAAATGTAAGATTAAATGAATCCCAGGAATAAGAAAAGGCTTTGACCTTAACACAGGTATCCTGGATCAAAACCATTTAGAAGTGTACAAAAGATTGGCTTCAGGTAATCTCATTCTTTGCCATAATCTATTATTTCATGTATGAATAAGGGCTCCCCTTCAGTGCAACTGCTGGTTACAATTAATAACAGTAAATTATGCAAGTTTTATATATTCATATTTTTCCTGTGAATTGGACAACATTAAGCATCCAAGGAATACAAGGCACTTAATTAGCCTTACGGTCACATGCTATAAAAATCATTAAGCCACTTAAAAAGAGGCAACTTTGAAACGAAGACAGGATCATGAGTTTGCAAGTACAGTGCTACAAAAAGGAAAATGTACATCATGTATCAAAACTCAGTGTACAGAATACAGCCTTTAAGTAACAGTAGCAGCCTTTCCCTGGTCAAGTTTTCAACACTGAGTCGCAATCCTCAACACTGGTCTAAAACTTTCTTGTCTTATTTAGAAAGAAATTTATTTAGGATTTCTCTCAAGCATGACACTGGTTGAGAGAACAAGTCAGACAAGTGTACATCACACACAGCTCCAGTCTTTCTCTTTTAGCTTTTAATGGCAGGTGCCTGGTTATGACACTACAACAAATATTTTTGAACTGTTTAACTTACTAACACAGTTAAAGAAAAAACCAAAATCCTAAATACGCAATTCATAAAGCAGCATATTTTCCTTAATTAATTTTCTCAACATTTACTGTATCTATACTAATTCTCTGTAACTAGATATGTTCTGGATCCATTCTCAGAGAATCTGTGTAGAATAAGCATTTGAAACATCTTAAAGACTAACTAAAACCATCTTTCTACTACACTGCAAGGCAAATGATTTTTGGATGTTTTGCATTTTTATGCTAAATAGTGCAGCTGCAATTGATAAAAACCAATCAAGCTAATTTAAGTCAATCATGTCCAGGAGGTTCTCATCACTTGTGTAAAAATGCTCTCACACTCACTTTAAGACTTTACCACAGCAAGCAACTCCCCCACACTCAAATTTCAATACCTTAAAAGTCCCCTCTGCATCTTATGCAACAAAGAAAATATAATTCTTATAGAATAAGCATATTTATAGTTTTACACTAGAAATCAAACTTCTGTGTTTCATTTGAATAGAAATTAGGTTGTTATACCACTTGAGCACAAATATGACTCACCCCAATACAGCAACACTGTACCTTTAGTGCACATCAAGGCACAGGGTCAGAGGCAAAGTGAACTTCTAGCACTGCAAATGCACAACTGTTACCCTCTAAAACATAATCTGGATTACATTACTCAGATCATATGTTTTGAATTTATTATTTTGATTTATCAATATGGCACATCACAGCTGCCATTCTGAGTTCTCTCTCAGCTGCTGCATTTGACATTTAAATGATGATTGTTTATATTTTTAAATTTTGCACTAACTATTGCCACTACATTTTAAACCTATGAAACTATAACAACCATGCAAGAACTCTTTCCTAGATGGGCAAAATCCAATGTTACAGATCTGATATCTGTGTTTGATTCTTACCCATTTGGCCAACCCCCACGTGCATGTGACTGCACACACTTTTCAGAGCCAGCTCAAAAATAATGAAATAATAAAGAGAGGCCCTGAACTTCAAAGTATGCCATGTCTTTATTCCTGTTCCCTTTGAGATGGTTATGGGGTTCAGTGCAGTAACTGGAGATGGAAGCAGAGAATCACATCACCCTGCCCTGGATCTCTTTCTCCTCCATGAAGAGCTGAAACCGGGTGAGAGCAGGTGCTATCAGACTGACTTCAACTGTTGCCACAACTTCTTTGCACGTTCTCTTTGAGCAGCTGCTCACCAAAACCATTTGCTGACTGCTCCAACAGAAGCAAACAAGGGAAAAAAAAGCATCAAGAAAATCCATCTACCAGTAATACTGCAACTGACCAAGAAAGGGCTTGAAAAACATACCCTCATCTTCAAACCATAAAAACTACATCTATCTTTTTGGAGAAAAATAAGATAATTTCCCCAATGATATTTGTTCTACAGTTGACACAGAGATTTTTGTTGGATAGGAAAGGTTCTATTTTTATTGACTATTATGCTGGAGGTTTTTTTAATACACTGAAGTGTTTTAAAATACCACATCAAATATTAAGATAAGCTTTTCATCAAACTGTTTCTCTTAGAAGAGTAAATGGATAATACTTCTTGGACTTACGTATGACTAATAATAACTACTGGAATTAATAACACATTGCCACTCCAAACTCATGTTCTAGAAATGCTTCTTTTGGTTATGCATCAGAACACAAAGTTCTTCACAAAAATAGCTAAGCCAGCAGGAAACAAAGCCAGCTGACTGGAACAAGGCAGCACATGCCTTGGGGATGTGGAGCCAGTCTCTGGAACACACTCAGAGCTCAGCTTAGACTTGGTATGAGCCCAACCAAAGGCCCCATCTGGATGGTTGGGAACTGACACTTAGAAAGCACCTGCAGAGGCTGAGCTCCAGGTCTGTGCACCCTGACAAAAAAGCCACAATGAGATCTCAGTGCTGTCTTCAAGTATTACTGAGTGGAAGGGCATGAGAAGAGAGGGCCAGACTTTTCTCAAGGGAGCACTAGGCAGGGATGAGACAAGTGGAACATGGAAATTCCACCTTGACATAGGGAAAACGTTTGTTTGTTTGTTTATCTCAAGCCTGGTCAACTACTGAAATAGGTGTCTAAATAAGTTAAGGAAAATCCGTCCCTGAGGTATCCAAAACTGGACGCCGTCCTGAGCAACCTGCAATAACTAAAACCTACTTAGATCAGAAGCTTGGGCCAGATAACCTCTACAGCCCCTCCCAAGAGACAGGATTCGTCTGCATCAGTCTCCTGTTCCTCCTGCACTACACCCAGGCATGGTGGCACCGAGCCTGACACCACGCTGGGAAGTGCCCGCAGCCCAACCCTCCCTGAGGCATGAGGGCACAGAGGTGGGCACACAGCAGCTGGGTGGATTGGGTATGAAATGCACACATCAGAGAGAGTTAGAAGGTCCCAAAGTTCCAGCTATCCTGTAATTTTGTTCATGAGGCAAGTGGTGAGAATTTGTTAGGTACGTGTGCTTTAACCATCCTTTACACAATGAAACTGAACAAAGATGATCTTTCAAGGTTTCCACCTGCCTAAAAACCATTAGAACCACTACAGAAATGAATTATTTAAAAAGAGAGTTTGCCAGTAACTGTGAAAGAGAAATACTGTAACAAAAAATGCTTAAGAGTTATCCAACACAACATAAACAAGGGAAAATACCAGATTTCAAATCAAACTATCAGCAATCCATCAAAAACACAGCTTTTCTTGGGGAGAATTCACCCGGAAATTCATAAATCCATGCTAGTTACTACAAATCACTTTCTTGTCTGTCATATAGCTGGAAATGGCTTCCAGGATTATTCCTTCTTTATTATGACCTTTCCAGGGATCAGTATGATCAGTGTAGTTCCCTGGATCCTCCTTTCTTTTTCTCAGACACTGGCTTTCTCCCAGTTCTCAGAAACCTCTCCCAATTCCCATCACTTTCCAAAGGTAACTGACACAATGCCATCAGCACTTGCAGGTGCATTCCAGCAAGGCCAAGGGACCTGTGTGTGTCTGGTTTCTTTAAATATCCCCTGAGCTGATCCTCCTCCATTAAGGGTAAGTTCACCTGGTGCTGGACTTCTGCAGTGGTTTCAGAGACCTGGGATTGCTGAAGGTTGTTCTTTCCAGTAATGGTCAAGGTGAAGAGGGCATTCAGTATTTTGACTGTCTCATCTCCTCTGGGGTCAGGTCTCTGCTCCCATTCATCAGTGACCCATATTTTCCTCAGTCTTCTGCTATTGCTGTGCCTGTAGAAACCCTTCTTGTTGCTCTTCTCATCTCTTGTTATATTCAAGCCCAGATGTCTTTCTTAACCCTTTGTCTTTCTTAACCCTAAACCTGATGCTCAGAGAGGGTCTCTTTATTCTCCCAGGACACTTGTGCCTGCTCCCACTGCCCGTCATTCCTGTTTATTTAGCTTCTTAATCGGAGAAGTACGAAAGCTGATTTCGGTGATACAAAATTGATCATTTATAAAAATGCATGGTAGGAAAACCTTCTCCTCTATTTGAACAATTCCTGAAAGCATTCTTTGTCCTGGAAAAACATACATCATTTAAGCTTATCCTCTCACTAGGTATGTGACAGACTGCTTCAAAATTTATGACAGAAGACGACACGAAGTAGAGCAGGGCCTGCTGCGAGACTGCTGGAACACAGAATCACCCTGAAAGAGAGGCCTGGACTTTTGTTTGGCTCAGAAGCCAACTCAGCTGCAGGGCTGGGCAGAGCCGTGAGTCACCAACACACACAAGTCTAGGTCAAGCCTGGCAAAGATTTCCTGCCTGATTTAAAATAAGTTTATTTGGTCCAATGGCACTTTTCCTAGAAATGGAGGCCAGGTTGACCACACATGTGCCTGTCTTTATTTGTGGCCTGACACTTGGCAGGATAAACTTCATTATGTTTTTGGTCATGCTTAAGAAAAGTACTGTCAATTGTTTCCAGTCTGTTGCAAGCATAAACCTACAAGCTGTATTAAATATGTACTATTGTATTTACCACAATGTTATGAAATCATGCATAAAATCCTAAAATGGGATAAAATAAAGGCAACTTCTCTTCCCCTCCTCCCCTCCCCCCAACTTCTGGCAACATTTCAAAATAAACAAGGAACCAAACCAGTGCTTCTACTGAAAGGTCAACCAGCACCTGAGTCACAGGAAAGAGAAAACTGGCCTAAAATAAAAATAAATATATTATTTAGTAAGGGAAAACCAATTTTCTCTTATATCAGATATGCAGAAAGATTGAACAGCTCTGCAATGAAATATCTTAGTAATTAGCTGTGCCTATTAATGAAGAAAATTGGATTTTTTTGGCTGAAAGAGTGAAATGAAATTTATACTTGACTAAAAAATTAATTAAAAAAGAAAAGATTACTTTATTGTAACTCAAATAATGTGGAACTGACTATTCCACATTGAGGTATTGAGGAGAATGAAGTTTTCCATCTTTTATTCCCATACGTTCTCATTTCAGGAACCTTACTGCTCCTGACATAAAGCAGAGAAATTTAGCTATAAATATTCCAAGACAGAAAAGAATGTGGAACCATGACACCAAAATACATGTTCTGTTTGAAATTCAATGTAGCAGAGAGTCCATTAACAACTGTGCATTATGTTATGTTTTGGGGTTCCAAAACATGTAAAGATCAGAGAAATGCAATCTGGAGCTCCAGTATAACTGAGCAAACTTTCCTCTACAGTTTCCTGCCTCGCCCAATAAAGATTCTGCTTATTTTTACATGATTTTGCCATTTATCTAAATTTAAAGGTGAAAGATGAGCCTCCAGGACAAGTCTTTCCAGCAGTAATCCATCTTCCATGCAAGCCACTGACCAAAGAATCAATTCTGTTGCCCTGGATATGGCACACAGGCATCATGAACACTTGTAGAAAGCAAAGAAAAAAGAGTCTTAGCAATTCCTATTGCTTTGGTAAGTAATTTTTACTGACAATTTTCTTCTTATTTTATTATTTCTCCTAAGTTCTAAGGCAACATTAGTGTCCTCCATGCAGTGACAATGTTCCTCCAAATTTACTCCTGAAAAACACTAAATATTTTGGAATAGAAAGTCACTTTCTCTGATCTTGCTACAAAAATGTTTTAAATTCAACCACAAGCAGTACCTGTATTTGGAAAACAGGAAAATATTATTTAGGCAAAATATTAGGAATATATAGAAATAGGCAGATATAATAGACACTGATTTTAATTTCTATTAGGGATGACAGGAAGATTCTACAGTATTTATGAATACTATAATCTATTCCAGAATCCAATTTAGTGTTGAGCCAACAATGCTCAGAACAATGAGTGAGTGATACAATGTAAAAGTAATTAACTAATGGAAAGTATTTTAAGTATTTTCTTGGAACTTCAACAGTTTAAACGGTTTAAAGGGGAAAATAAGCATGCAGTGAATGTGAACCCGAACTGTTTTTATTTACACACTCCTCAGTCTTTCCCACCCTGTACTGATCTTGTGCCTGATCTCACAGCACAGGGCAGCTGGAAGAAAGCAGTCTTCATAGACGAGAAACAGCTGTTGTGCTTATTTGACCTGAGGAAGAATTTGAAAAACAAAAGCAAAAGGACACGAGAAAGAAGAGTCCTCATAAAAGCAGCACTTGCAGAACTGCTCCAGCCTATTTCCAGCCAGCCCTGGAAACAGTATCTGACATGCACCTTGCTTGTATCACACTTATTTCCACTGAAAGACAGAGAAAAATGGTATCGAGCAAAGGCAAGAGCGGTTCACAAGCCCTTTATGAATACCTACAAAATCAACGTTTTCTTAAAGGAAAATTATTTCGGAAGGAGAGGGAGGAATCAGCACCACACATTAAAAAACGTCAGAATTAAGATTTGTGTCTATAAATACCGTCTGACATCTTATGTTAAAACAGGCAGCCAATTGATGACTACAGAAACAGAAACCACAGCATCCTTGTCCATTTTATTCCATTTTCTGATCTACTTCTCAATCCAACTTGACACAAGTACCAGCATTTACAAAACTCTAAATACTTGACTTGTAAATCCCCGATTTTATCTTGTTAGGTCTTCGTTTTACAATACTTAAGACACATTTCTAACACAAATTGTAGCAGAACTCCACTTTGATTCAGACAATGTTTAAGCAGCTCTACAAATGAGCACAGATGTTTCTATCCCAGTGCTCTTACGTAAAAGCATCTTCTACAACCCCCTTCCACAATTTCACACTCCCTTTTCACTCATTTCCTGCTGATTTTGTAGAATGCCTCATTTTCTGCTCTAGATTTAGATTATTCTTAATGCTTGACAAAACTGTCCGCCTATTTCCTTCTTTTGTGACTTATTTCTTCAAATGTATCAGAAATATTTGCTTGCATTTCTAAACTAAATTTTTTTCTACTTTTGTAAACTTTCATTTTGTCTAGCATGGTACCGCTTACAGAGTTTCTTCTGTAAAACTAGGAACATTCCCAGTTATTGGGAACAAGAACATCAAAAACAGAAACGGATCTGTGACAAATTTACAGGGGAAATTCATCAGGATGCATTTGCAGCCTTCAACCAACTACAGCTGGTAGAATGAGCACAGGTAGGAAAAGTATGACCGTAAAAGAGCAAGAAAACCCCCATTACAGACATCACGGTGTCTGTAATGACACCAGAAAACTTTGGTATTGTCACCACTTTTTACATCACACGATCTCAAAAATATGGAAATTAATATTGAAAATCAAGTGAGTAAATTCAACTTCTGTGTGAGAAAGAGAGCACATTCAAGGGAGAAGCACAGAGGAAGCAACTCAATAATAACTAAAGGCCATTATACAGATTCAAGTTATTTAATTTCACTTAATTCTATTTCTTTTAAAAATATTAGTACATTACAATTTTTATTGCACAGAAATAATTTAATGTTAGCAGGGAGAAAGTGTGTGTTCCTGTAGGAAAGGCAAAAGTGAAGGATCTGTTTGAAGAGCTAAGATCTAAGTTATAATGCCAATTTTTTTTAAAAATCACAGGCAAGAACCAAAGAATCAAACAAATGGAGAACTGTGGCATAGTCATCTAACTGAAAAGTTTACTGACACCATTAACCACTTCCATGATTTTTTGATCCAAAAAGAACACTTTTCAAAGGAGACAGATGATTTCATATCTTTGTTACAAGCACTTATTACTTCGTCAAGTCCAGCCAATGTTAATTAGCATTCTGCATTTGAGAGCATTTTGTGTTTTAATTGAATTCAATTCAGAGCCATCTCACTAACTACATATATTTAAAAATTTTTTGCTCCAAGGACATTAATATCCATTTTAACTAGGTGCTGTCATGCACAGTAGTTGTTTAGCCCAGCTCCTTTTTAAGCATCAGGCCGGTGTTTTCACGGCCCTTTGTGCACAACTGCAACTCCTCCCTGCAACAGCTTGAAACCAAGATGATTGTTCCCACATGTCTGTGCCAGCCAGCAGTCCTCAAGGACTTTTATTTACCAAAGCCTTAAGGCTACTCAACTTAACTGCCATGACTTCCCATGGCAAAGTTGAGAAGTACCAAATCTACTTCAGAAAGACAGCTCTTGCCACATGTGTATTATCCTTTGCTTGTCTAAATGAAGCAGTGCATTTGTGTCTGGGTTTCTATTTCATCCACTTCATGAAATTAAAAAGCAGCTTTGACTTTAACAGAAAACAAAAATGGAAGCCACAAAACTGGAATTCCATTAGGTTTATCACGTCAGCTAGTTGAAAACATACCAAATAATGACAGAATTAAACTACTCAGGGGAAAATGCAACTCCTGTTTCTTTTGCAGGCCATAATTTGTAAACACTTTTTACCTATAACAATGACAAATCTTTCAAAAATTTTCACAGACTGCATTACTTGATTTTAAGTGTGGAAAGAACTAGAGAAATGTAAAATATCATGTAATTATATCATGTTATCACTTGGGACATGAAGAGCATAAGTTCTGTTTGCCCGAGCTGATCTTACTTAAACGCTTCTCTAAATATTAGCAGGTTACCTCTGAAACCACTAATCTTTCAGAAGCTCAGATCCTTATACTTTCATTGCCCACTGTGATACCAAGAAATAGAAAATTCTTTCCTTTTAAAAGTGAAACCAGGGGAAAAATGAAGAAAACAAACAACCCACATCACATAGCTATAAAGGAAAATATTATTCAGAATCCTACCAAGAAAATAATCAGAAAGCCATATGAGGTTTACTGTCAGTATAAGCATCTCTAAAGATTTCTGGATGACCACAGCTATAGAAGCTATTTCATTCCAAACGGACCACACTCTTATTTAATAAACTCTGCTTCTGTTGTAAGCATGATATTTTTTTCCTCAGCAGAGACAGAGGAAGGCTGAGAATGTATCTTTGCATCTCCTACAGGTTAAGTGTTCAGCTTAAGAGCAACTGTGAGTTAAGGACTCACAGTTACCTGTGTTAGGAGGAGGACATCTCTGCACTGAAAAAGGCAATCGCGAATTTTAAAAGTCCAAGTGGCTCTAGCCCTCTCTCCCCAGTTGTCTCTTGAGCAGAAAACCCAAAAATATGCAAAACTACTTCAATAACTTCTCTTCATACTTCATCACTATAGCAATATGTGCAAAACATCATTAACTGTTTCAGACTGGGGCATTACACCTACTGGTTATTGTGCTAATTACAGCATTTTTGTGTTCCCCTTGGGTTTGCGTCTACCTGGTGAAATTTCAATGCTGTTTTGAAGTGTATTTTTCTTTGTGTATAGTGCCAGTACACCAGGATCATAACTACGCCCCTTTAGATCAATCCCAATATAAGCAGTAGTTACAGTATACAAAGAATCATTTCTGAAGCAATCCTATCCAAGTTCCTCTTCAAACATCTCCAAGTAGAGCAAAGCATTTAAATTATTAGCTAACAGTACTAATGTTTTTGTAATCATTTCCATCCACTAGTGAGTTATCTTATCAGAGTGAATTCTGCTCGGTTATAAAAGCCCATTAAAGCTGTCTAACTGAATGTTTTCAATGGTAACAAGGTAATTTTCTGTAAAGTTAAGAACTGGGGTGGTGGGGACTACACTTCAATTTTCACTTGAATTCAGTAAAATAAATGAAAATGAGAAGTGTTTTGACAGCAAGATGAATCTAACATTCATCAAACTATTTGTCCCAAATAACTCGCAAAAGTCTTTATACAGCGAATATACAGCCCATTCTTTTAACTTTCCCATTTTCTTTTCATCTTCCTTTTCCTGCCTCTGAGCACTACTTTCTACAGGCCCTGCAAATGGAACTCTCCACTCTTTCAGTCACCTTGCTCACCAGAAATTGTTTCCATTTTTTTGAAATGAAAATAATGGTCTCCCCAAAAGAAAGACAGACCATGCAAAGCAGTAATTAAGAATGGATTCAGTCGAGGGGCATGGGATTGTGTTTGTAATACCTATCAGGTATTTGAGAGAGTTTCATTTGTAATACCATAAAGTCACTGGAATGGGTCTCAGGAGGTCACATGTGCAATCTCCTGCTCAAAGCACAGAGATCCCTGAAATCAGACCAGGCCATTTGATGTGCCTCTGAACAGTCTTGAAATCTTCCAATAGGCAGATAGACACCAAAAGAAAACAACAACAAATAAATTAAAAGCCCCACACCTTTGCTTCACAGTTTACTTCTGTTTAGATACAGCCTTTTGCTAAACCAAGGGTTCTTTGAGTCTAACTCTGAATTTACTGCTTCGCCTCTCCGCCCCTCTCTCCTGTTCTGAACAGCCACAGCGCCTACAAAACACCAACGCTGCACAGAAACTGAAATGTCTGGCACATTCCACCTGAGCCAAAGCTGCACTTGGAATGTGGAACTCTTTGTCAAGAAAGCAGTGGACAGCTGCAGAGTTGCAGAGAGCCAGCGGTGGCCTGGTGTCCAGAACGGTGCTTCGCGCCGCGGGCGATCCTCCCTTCGCACGCACAGCCAGAACAATGCCCTGGCAGCACAGCAAAGAGACCACACTGAAAGATCTGGCCCAGCCCGATTCGAAGCAAGAAAAAGCACAAAACAATAGAAAAACACAATTTCAAAGTAAAACTCAGAAAAATAAAAATGTGAGAGTGAAATAACCGTAGTTATACCGTTATTGTTGTAAAATTAAAAGCAGATTTACATTTCAAGAAATATCAAATATCAGCATTGTAATAGAAAGAAAAATAAAGCTGTTTTAGTCTTGTTCCAAGTATTTTTTGCTGTCTGCTTTTATTTGCTCTTTATGCAAACTAAGAACTGCCAAGAAGTCAATCATTTCACAACCCTTCTCTATAAACAGAATTGTTTAAACAAAAAAGCAGATTGCAATAAATAACTACTATAATCACCCTTCCTCTTCATTTTTATTAGGTTTTCTATATTAATATGTGTGTGCTGAACACATCAGTATTCAGTTACCGTACAGATTTTACCTATTTTTCTAATCAATTTTCTCCATTGACAGGACTATGCTCACAATTTACAAAACTTCTTTGTAGACATTTACTTATTTCACAGTTCATTAACCTTCAAACAGCACACCTGCCAGCTTGCAGGTGTGTTATCTAAAGCAATGACACAGTAAGTAATAAAGTGCTAAAGTATGTTTGTGTCAGAAATGCTTATGAAACGAATGTTTTTCTCCACTGAGCTACCCAGCTGAATTGAATTTATTTGCATCAATTTATGTAAGGTTTTTTTCCTGATGGTAAGTCCAGTAGTTGAGCGCCAGTCACTGTAAATATGCACAAAAAAGAATCAAACTGTACTGCCTACCACTTTTTAAAGTATACGAATGGCAGTGTTTAATCTTTTTAAATCATTGAAAAGGATCATTCACTCTTTAACTTCTTTCCCTCTGCAGTAACACTGCAAGGCTTCATTTAAAAATTAACATCTTTTAACAGCTTTTTCACACAGCAAGGAAAACCTCATCAAGGGTCATATTCTCCCTTTTAACAAGTCTCTATGGAGCACAGTGACATTTTCAGTTTTCTGTAGCTGGACTAGCCTTACATTGGCTCAGTTTTGTCTGACCTCAGGGTTTTCACATCATTAATAAAGAGATAATCAAAACAAAGGGTATATACATTAGGATAGGAAAAGTTTGCATAGTTTGGCACTATTATCATATATAACCTTAAAAATGGAACAAAATGAAATGCACGTAGTAGAGGTGGTGAACCTTCTAAGGACTGCTTCCAAACATTTTTCCTACTGGCAGTAAACCATTTTCAGACCTCCCAACTCTGGCCACCGTGATAGTTACTGCCTTAGAGGATTTATTTCTTTTTGTTTCAGCTGTCAATAAAAACTTCAAGTGATAGCTTTTTAAGTCAACTAAACATATTTAAATCAAAGCAAAACACTGACATCACTGGAACAAACAGAAACACCATGCAAAAAGAACACAGTGGTTAGATTCCAGGCTTGTTTACCAGTGGTTTTATCTTTTCTCACATTATGTTACAAAGTGCCATTGCACCTGAAACCTGATCGAAAACTCATCCAAAAAATTCAAGTGCCCTCTTATTTTTGATGATCTGGTATAACACATGCAAACTAACTATGTCGCTGTAGTGCCCGGGATGGAGAGATGCAGCACACATAGATCCAGTGAGAAAATAGAGTAGTCTTTATTATTTACAATTTCTGCTTATATGCACTAAATTCCATAGGTGATTGGTCAGTGGTCACCCACCTCCTGGGGTGATTGGCTGAAGTCCTACAACGCCCAATTCTGAACACTCTCTGCCTCAAACCCAAACAGATGGGGAAAACAGCAGGTGTTCAGATACTATTTACCAAAACCATCTTATTGTTTTCATAGCTTGCAGGAGAAAGGAGAGGTTCTCACAGAATGCTGCAAGAAGCAGGGAAAACCTTCTGCTAGCAGCTTTTCAGTATCCACACTAACTAAATCTACCTGCTAGTCATGCCTCAGTAGTAGTCAGTATTCTTCAGGATGAAGATCATTATAACTCTGCTTACACTTCATTTCTTACTGTTGAAATCAACCGTGTAAGATAGAGCTCAAACTTAAACTATACTTTTAAAGCAGTAATATTTTCTGAGCTAATTTTGCAAAGACATCATGAAAATTCAAAACATGAAATTATATCCCAAAAAAATCCATTCTACCAAATAAGAAACACTGGTGGAATTTGCTAACAAATAGAGTGAAACCAGTGAACTTCCAGGGATACGTGAACTACAAAAAATCTGTCATTAATACCAAAAAATTACTTCTAAGCCTCATGCCCTGTGAGACCTGGCTTGTGAGAACTATGTAGGTAGGTGGAAGGCTGGCTAGCAAGTGGAATCAGGACACTCCAGTAGAACCAGTATTGCACCCAGGGGTTAACACTGCATCCAGTCCTGTTCAACACCTTCATTAATGATCTGGATGATGGGGTGGTGTGCAGCCTCAGCAAGCATGCTGGTGGGAAAAACATGGAAAAGGCAGCTGATACACCAGAGAGTCGTGCTGCTGTTCAGAGGGATTTTGACAAGCTGAAGAACTGTGCCCACAGGAACCTCATGGAGTTCAGGGAAAGGAAATGTAAAGTCCTGAACCAGGAGAGGAATAATGCCAAGCACCTGCACGTGCTGAAGTTCACCCAGCTGGAAAGCAGCTTTGCAGAAAAGGACCTCGTGGTCCTGGTGGTCACAATGGTGAACACCAGCAATGTGCCCCTGCAGGGAGACACTAACAGCATCCTGGGCTCTGCCAGAAGGTTTAGGGAGGTGATCCTTCTCCTCTATCCATCACCACTCAGGCCACACCTGGGATATCATGTCCAGTTCTGGGCATACTGGAGACAGCCCAGCAAAAGGCCATAAAGAAACTAAAGGATTAATTAAGGGCTTTATTAAAGCATTGGAGCATCTCTCATATGACAAAAGCCTGAGAGAGCTGAACTCTTTAGCCTAGAGAAGTGAATGGGGTATCTTATCACTGTGGGTAAATATCTTAAAGAAGGCTTTAAAGATGGAGCCAGACTTCTCAATGGTGCCCAGAGACAGCACAAGGGCAATGGGCACAAACTGAAACACAGGAGGTTCCCTCTGAACACTGGAAAGACTCACACTGGGCCACGGGGCCCAAAGAGGTTGTAGAGTCTCATGCCTTGAGACATTCAAAAGACACCTGGATATGGTCCTGGACAGCCAGCTCTAGGTGGCCCTGCTGAAGCAGGGGGTTGGACCAGATGAGCTCCAGAGCTCCCTTCCAACCTCAACCATTACATGGTTCCATGAATCACATCCTGTTGCATCACACACGCTGCTTCAGCAAAACCTGAAGATAACCTGCAGAGTACCATTAAGCTAAATAATAATAAAAGGCTTCTTACGAAATAACTGAGAGCCTGTGGAGGGTTTCTTTTATTACAGGATTTACTATGCTAATTTAATTACAACAAGGTGATTACAAAGTAATCCTATTTAGGCAGGAAGTTGAAACTGCAACAATGAATACCTTACTCAGCACAGTATTAGAACTGCCCTTTGATGGTTACTTTCACCTCCAGAAAGAAGCACTTCAAGGCAAGTTATGAACATGTTTTAGGACAGCACAAAATTCTACAAAAACTATTCTACAAATAGACAATATGGACATGCAGGAAGAAAGGAGTGTGGCTTAATAGAGGCCAAAATGTTATTAGCTTTCCTCATCTGGGAATGACCAACAACAATAGCTTGTACGGCACGAAATTCCTTCTCTAATGACTTCCACCTGCTGGAGGGATGCTATTCGCCCTGCATCTCCCTGCAGCTGCTTTCCCATCTGCTGCTGGAAGCCATTGCCCTCCCTCTGGATAAGACCTGAGGCCTAGAGATAGACGATTCAGTTGCTCTAAGCAAACAAAATCTTTTCCCAATTCCCAGAGAACCAGACCCGCTGTGTCTAGAAGCACTGCTGGCTTGCTACCACAGCACAGTCTTAAGCCTGATCATGTAAAAGGTTCAAGCTCAACGGGCTTGTGCAGAAACTGGGAAGAAGAGGAATTAAATACCTGTCAGAAACCAACTGGTTCTCCACCAGGACCGCAGAACCCCAGCAGCCCTTCATCAAGAGCACTGTCATTCAGTTCTTTGTACCACTGCCCATCTGCCAGCCATGAGATTGTAAAGTGCTGAATACAAACCAGTCTGATAAGGAATTAGGAAGTCAAATCAGTGGAAAGTCAATGGAATTCATCACCATCCTCAGCAGCACAACAGGTCATACAAGCCTTGCAAAGCAGATTTTCACAGCCCAGGATTTAAAATAAGCAATTTTTCCTACTCAAATGCTAGACTGAGATCAGAAATTTCAGGTTTTTATCCTTGTTCTGTTATGATTATTTTGTATTATACACATATGCTGGTTGGCCCATTAAACACGAGCTGGAAATGCCAAATTTCATCTGTATCTTCTTAACATGCAGAGCACAAGACATACAGCAAAAAGGGATAATCAGAATCTTAGAAACATTTATTTCCTGCTTCCACAAGAATGATGAGTTTAAGCCATTTTTTTTCCTAGAGCTTTGCTAGCCAGACGTCTGAAACATTCTATAGGATTCCTGTATACCTTAAATAATATACTTCTCTGAATAGAAACTATTTTCACTATATAACTAAATTCCACAAGTATTTGTTTCCTGAAAGAAGCACACACATTAGAAATAAAATCAAGAATTTCTAATAGCAATCAGTCTAATCAGTATTCTGTGCTCCAAGCCTATGAAGTTTTTTAAAACACCAGGAAAACAGTTAATGGACAACATTTTAAACACTGGATTTACACATTCCCTTAAATCTGACAACCATCTCAACTGGGTATTCAATTACTCATATTTTTATGGGCTGATTTTGTAGATACATACATAATTAATACACTGGTCTGTTTTAAAGAATGAAATTACTCATATTTTAAAATAAATGTTGATTGCACTTGTAAAAATAACCAGAGATTAATAACATGCACCTTTCAACAGATCCCTTCAAAATACCTCAGTAGCGTCACCCTTCAGAGCAGAAATACACAGAAGAAAAGAAGCATCAACCAGAGCAACCAAAAGGAAAACTCAGTCAACTAATAGATGAGGAAACAGGTCATGATATCACAACAATTAAGTCATTAAGATCCACCTCCCCCCGCTGAAGCCAGTGAGAATTAGACACAAATATTTTTCTTAAAAGGCAATCACAAGTGCTTCTAAAGAAGTTCTAGAATGAGAGCTGGTGTACTACCAAAATTATATATACACCAAATGCATTGGCATTTAGAGTGTTTTAAATCATCCATTGTTCTTTAACAACTTTCCTGCTACATAGACTTGAATCAAACACATCACCACCTTGATACTGGCTATGAAGTCAATATTTCTATTGCATTTCATGATTAGGAGATACAATACCTCTGTCTGAAGTATGGCAGCTCTCTGTTCTTTGGCAGTAAGGGACTCTTTAAGCACTTCAATGTGTTGCTTGCAATCTGAATTCTGATTGCTAAGGGTTTCAAGCTTAGTTTGTAAGGCAAGAAGTTCTGATTCTTTCTTTGAGAGTTCTTGTTTCAGTTGATCAATCTGCAGTGGAGGGGAAAAAAAAAGTTAAGCCATTCATTTTGTCTCCAATTCATAGTTCCACTGGAAATTTGAAAGGGGTGCATGACCATGATATGACAAATCAGACACTTGTGAATTCTGGAAGAGAATTAAGATTCAGACTTTTTACACTCACACCTTCAATTGTGTTTCTTGCAATTTAATGTGCCCTGTCTTAAGAACGATTGCCCTGTTGTTGCAGAAGTTAAAAGGAAACTCTTAAAGATTATACGTGATGATGTGACCTGTAAATTCACCACGGACCTCACTTAAGTTCAAAGGCATGTATCCCATGTGAGGCAAGTCTGGCAGGACAGCAAAAATGCATAGGAAAAAAAAGTGTTCATAAAAGTATAAATTCAATCCTTCCAACAGCATGATTCCCATGACTTATCACTGGCCAGCGTGAATCAGGCATTTTTTAGGAGTCTGATAAAGAAAAAACAGGCATCTCAAAAAGGAGAGGAAAACAGAAAAGTGGAATTTTAACCTTACTCTTCTGGCAAATTTGTTGCTGCCCGCCATCCCCACCTCCTACTTTTCTCCCTGGCAGTTCACATGGAATTCTCAGGTAGTAGAAAAGCCAAGCCAAGAAGACTAACTCAAGAGAAGTCTGGGGAAAACATTATAAAAAATTCCACACAATGAAAGGGCTGAGAGATTATAAAAGCTTATCCCAGAGGAAACAGCAGAAACACAATACTAAGATAGAGCTTCTGAATTTAAGTGAATTTAAGGTTCATCAGTAAATGTCATGGAATTGTGATTATTCTCCTCTTTCTACAATGATAAATGGGAAGAATAGCCACAGAACACAAAATTGTGGTGGATTTAGAATATATGAATCAGAGCAAAGCACTGGGCTATAGACAGAACAATGTGTATAGGTGAAAGGATGGTGAATTAGGTGGCATATAACTACTCCTAAATTCTTGTGATATAACACTGGTCACCAGAGTAATCCAGATACGTCACCTCATGAGGACTGTTTGAAATAAAATGCCTCACTGCATCTGCCTAACTCAGAGAAATCACTTCCTTTATATGAAGAGCTCTTTTCCATGCTCCAACAGACACTTGGGATGCAAGAAATCTAGAGGTGGTAGATGGAAGATGATTCAAAAATCCCCAGGAAAAAAAGAATATCCACGGGCTGATCCTACCCAACCACATTCCAGAGATCCAAATACTAAAACATTTCACAAATTCAGTATTGTATGGTACTGGGAATATTTATTGCTGATCAAAATGCTTCTATTTTGTTTTACATTGCAAGTGCATATTTAAAAACTAAATTTCAAAACTATGTTTCTTCCAACTACAGTCTGTATGCATGTCTTAATATTTTTATTCCTTATTTCTTTTTATAAATCCCAGTATGTTTGTCTCGCTGGTTAAGGTGCTTGGAGAGTCATCCGTGAGTTACTGTATAAAATTGAGAATCTACCCTGGCACTAAAAGAAATCACCTTTAAAGTCTGAAAATATCCGAATAAGAGAAGAAGCATACAAAAACCAGACATGAAGAAAGAATGCAATTAAAAGCTGCTAGAGAAAGCTTTCCCTGGGAAGCAAACCACCTTCCTCCATCCCTTGCCAGAACATGTAAGCAAGTATGGCAACCAAGAGAAAATGGATAGAAAATGAACAATGGGAAAATCTGTCTACGAGATACAAAGACAAAACTTAGATCTGCAGCCAATCTGAATTACATCACAGGCTTTGTATGAGACGCATGTGAACATCACAGATGCTTAATCTCTTCTAGAAACTCTTCCCCCTTCTCTCCATGACACAACCCACACTCTGAGAAATAGTAAAAAAAAAGATGTAAAAGGTTTTTCTTTCATTGCAGGTGTGTGCTTTGTGCTTTAGAAACAGGATCTGTTTAGTGTATAGTTCTGGATACAAGATCTACAAATTGTCAGGAGTTTAAAATGTGTTACAGCTCTCAAAAAAAAATTGAGAGTTAAAACACAAGCCAAACACACACAACACAAAGATTGCTGAAAAAATATGCTGATGTCTTTTTAAAATAAAGTATTATGGTGAAAAAGTACTAAAATTTCAATTTTTAAAAAATTGTCACAAAAATAAAAAGGTATAACAAGAAACTATAAAACTTACATTAAGAAATTTTAGGCATGGGTATATTCACTTTTTTAAAGTTCTGCAGTATCTCAGTGTGTAAAAAAAATTAATTAAACAGGACATGAAATAGATTGTTGTCTCTAGCAGTATGCAAAGATTTTTGATTTGTTGGAAGACCAAATGTCAGGATTCAATGAAACCTCGTGATCTCATATAATACAACAAAAACATTTTTATAATTTATAAAAACTACAGTGAAGATAACCTACAAGTCTGGGTGTAAGTGCTGTAGCATAAAAAACTCCAAGTTTGTCCTCTGACCCTGACCTTCCCACTATCTCACATATTTCATATGTGCAATTTGCCTGTCACCGCTTTTTCAACATTGCCCAATATGATCTTGCTTCACCTCGTTTCCTGAAACCCTAATTCCTTTCTCTTCCTTCTCAATTTACGATTCTGTCACCTCCCATAATTTCAGTTCATTAGAACCCATTAATTTTCCATTTCCAGAAAACTGCTACCGGTGTTCTTCTGTTGTGTTTTCTACACACCAGATCCTTAGGTGAGGTTGTGCAGAGTAACCAGAAAACAAAGTGGAAAAAAAAAAAGAGAGCTTTTCCTCTGAATATTGCATATTAATATTAATGGACTAAATCTTTAAGTAAATAATTCCATTAAATGAAGCTATGCTGATTAACGAAACATAGGATTTGGTCTGATACAACAAATGACAACTGCTTTTTAAAGTGAAGGATTTAAGCAAAGTAAAAGAAGTAGCAATGCAATTTATGTGCCTGCGTACACTACAGCCTAAAAGCCTATCAGTAGGTTCTACAGGTTATGTTGCTTAAGGTCTGGTTTTAAACTGATTCTCAAATTTCCAGGCCTATTCACACCAAAAAAAAAGCCATAGCTCTTTTCCTGTTATGTTTTGGTTTTTTCCCACAGGATCTCCTAGAACTTGCATGTTTCCTTCATTCAGTGTGGGAAGTTCTTACAGGCAGACATTAATTACAGGGCACCTTGTTACTGCTTTATCAATGCTTAAAATTCATCTTACTGGTAATCTGCTGAAACTGTACTAATCTACCAGGAGATTTTCATGCCCATCCCAGTGGAAAGCGTGAGAGCTCTAATACTTGAAGAACTACTTAAACTCAGAGTGCAAACTCCCACCTGAAAAAAATGCATCAGTGTGCATTTAAATATGTGGCTGATAGCCAAAGGATGAACCCCAGGAAGGGAAGGAAGTCTTCCAAAGCAGAAATTTTTATTAAAAGTACACATCATCCTATATGTTTTCTTCATAGTCTCAATTAAGATATTTGAAGGTGCAGACCTCTTGTTCATATAAACTTTAAGACCTGTTTTGACAATTTCTGTATTATGCGAGTGATGACAACGTTTTCTCCCTTCAAAACCTGAGCAAGGAGAGGCCTTATCAAGTGGGCAAGGAAAAGAAATCTGAGCAAGTATTCTTTCTCATTTTTACAACTTTTATTTAACTGCGAGTCACAATTAAAGCCTATATATTTGGAAGGAGTGAATATTACTAAGAAGCAGTTAAGAAACACTTCCAAACATTTTCTGCCACTCATGTACAAAAAATGATGTTCAGTATTTGCCTTAACACCTTCTCATTTATTTAAAGCAAGAGCAGATTGAAGACAAGTTATACTTCAAGAATAAATGAAAAGTATTAAGAGCTTCAAGCACCTCAGAAGAGTTTTGTACTGTTCTTTGCCTGTTTATCAGAATTTATCAACAATCTCAGGTTCAACAGATCACGTATAGCAAGATCTGTTTGCTGACAGCTCCATAAATACTTTTCCACCTTGAAAGGTTCTCAGATGAGTGATAAAAATAATATCTTCTGCTGCAAATCTTAGTTTTAAGTGGGAGAAAAGGACTAGTGAAAGAAAACAGACAAATCTTCATCAGAACATGGCATTTATCAAAGATCAGAAGGCTGTGACGAAACAAGGCATATTTAATACTCTTCTCATTCATCTGCTTTCCATGCTACAGAAATATACTGAAGCTTTTCCTCTCAAAAAATCAGGAGATTGTTAAAGCTCTAGGCTTTGTACTTTATTTTTATATCAACAGGTTTGCTGACGTGCATTGGGAGTTTTGCTGTAAATCACTAAAACTGAATTGCTTTGAAATTAATAATGTTTAAGTAAGCAAAATTATCTTCCTGATGATAACTCTGCTTGGGAGCTTTAGCTATTTTTTAGTAGCTTAAAAGCTACTTTTTTCCAACAGAATAAATATGTTATTTGATTTTTTTTCTTTTAATCTGGATTAATTCCACATGGGCACTAACACTTTCATTTCTTCTGCAGCAAAAACCCCCAAACAATGAACAAGCAATAATGTTTTGTGAATTTGATACAAGGAAATGTGTCACGTCACTACACGTTTACTACCTGCCTGTGCTCAACTCCTAATAGTCCATGTACAGTACTGTGAAATTAAAGGAACTCTGCAGGAACAAAGTCATTGAGCAGAGTACAATTTGGTAGCATCTATGAAACAGAAGTCTTTACTACAAAACTACATCAAAAACTAAAATCAAAATAGTTTTCATTTATCCGAAATGCTTCACTCCTTCATGTCTACTGATTATTATATAGTAGAGATTTACCAAAAGGAGACATGCAGCTGCTTGCACTGGAAACAGTCAAGTTAAAACTTTTCTTTCCATTATTTAAACAGTCTTAATCTCTTTTATAAATAGATCTTACCTTATTTTTCATGAACTTTGAGTGACTCTTGTAAACTTCTATTTGTTTGATTTCTTCTTCTCGGTCCTCTGTATTCAGAACTCCATTTGTCTTTAACATCTGTATTTCATCTTCAAGATCTCTTATATTGCGCTCAAGTGAAGCTATTTTTGTATCCTAAGTTACAAAAAAGAGAGTATTGAAAATTATGAGACATATATTAAGAGTAACAGAAGCATATCCTTACTTGAGTGAATATCAAATAATGAGACAGCAAAAATAGATGGTACAAATAGAGAATGCACATAAACCAGGAATAATTCTATTAGGTTTAGCTTAAAGAAATGCAGAATTCAGACCAGACCTCTTTCACCATAGTTGCACAGTCTGTAGAGAATACATTCCAGTGGAAATTCCATTTAATTCCTACACAGGGATGAAGGGAGAATGGCAGATGCCCTATTTTTCCACATATGTATGATAACAAACCTTGTTATCCTCAGTAACCACCTAGGCCTGGCTCTTCTTCCAAGCTCTTAGACACAAAGTTTAGCCTAGAGAGGCCAGTCCATGTCTCTGCAGGACAAGAGGCCACTTCATTGTGTGGCTCAGCCTGAGGTTCAGGGTCCCTCCTTCTCTGGAGTTCTTTCTGCTCTCAAGAGGGAGACAGGTTGTGTCCTCATATATTTTTCTTTAATTTATCTAGCCACGTCACTAGGAGGGGATTTAGCACGTTTTATTGTGAGTCCCAAGATAAACAAAACCACAACCATTAAAAATTTCTACATCCCAGCCAATGGCTGCCACGTGTGCCAGCACTGCAGTGGAAAAGAGTGAAGTTTTTTGCTGTTTCCAGTCATTTGGAAATTGGCTAAGTCCCTTCTGTGAGAATCAGAAAGATTAGAAAATCGATTACACAAACTTGTCACAATTTTCTGTTTGAAAGAACATTGCAAAATTACTCATTAGCAAATCTGTTCAGCAACATGAAGGATCAACCACCTGTAAAATATTAGAGATTGAATGAAGTTCTTGTTCCACTGAGATCAATATTTAAAAAAAAAAAAAAAAAAAAAAAAAAAAAAAAAAAAAAACAAAAGCAAAACACCACCACACAAAACAAACCAACCCAATTCACTAAGACCAGGTTATTAAGCTAGAGAGCTAATTTGGGAAAAAAAACAAATGGAATTGATCCTTTAACCAGGAAACACTAAGCTTGAATCACTGCAACTTTGCTGTTTTCTTTAGGCTGCCCAAAAACAAGCAAAAAACCACAATTCCTGTAATAACTTCTTTTGTAACAAAGCTAGGCAAATTTAGCAAATTTAAGACACAGGAGAGTCTGGATGTAGTTCCAAAAAGCATCTGAATTTTTGGTACTGAAGCAAAAAAGAATCTCAGATTATTTTTGACGACCACTGTTATAAATCCATATAGAATGAAAGCTAAGGACTGAGCAATGCCATTTAGATGGCCCACTGTCATTCCTCTAACATTTTTGCTTTTATCTTTATAGTCAACAATAAATCTCAGAGAGAAGTTTTCTTTTATTATTTTCTTATTCCACCAAAAATTTACTTTAAAATTAGTTCTAATTCTAAAACACAGAAGTAAAATATTGAGATGGAACAAAAAAAAGGGAAGAATTCTCATTAAATTTTCTCATTTGGAGAAGCTGCACAAAAGGAAAAATACTGCAAGATACAAAAGTATTTAAAAGCTCTCAAGATTTAAACACAACACAAAAGTAATTGTAGCTCTCACAGATAAAATCAATTCAGCTTGCTCCATTAGATTTCATTTCGGAAATATTTTCCTCCCATTTTTGAAGATAAAAGCAAACCCTAGGCTTCACTACACTTTGGAATGATTTTGCAATTAAATATATTAATACTTACATGACCTGTTATGACATGACATCTGGGAATAGTCTTCATCAAATCTCCCCAGCTAAGTCTCTAAGAGTCTGCCTTTTTGTACTGCCTTCATATTTTACGTGTTTGCAAATATAATATGGCAGAAACAATTTATAGCACAGCCTGCTACACTCTTTAGAAGGTTTATACATCACAGAATAACATTTAAGCATTATGAGAAATATCTAACATGGCTTGTGGAAGCACTTTCTGTACTTCTACTTCATCACAAGATTGAAATATCTGAGGAAAAGTTTATTTTTAATCAATCTCTGCATACTGTGATTAGATGTGCAAAAGCTATTTTCCTATGGCTTGAAAAATTGTCACTACATTTTATATTGACTTTTTATTGAAACAGAAGCCAGCAATTTCACAAAGTCAAAGGTACTGTTCCCTGTTGCACGTTTCCTGCCTGGACAACTGCTGGAAAGTGAGGAAACCTTGTAGATCAAAGGTAATACAGAGAGCCCAGAGCTCCCACTGGGTACTGCCACAAGGGAGCTGGGCTGACTTACAGGATGCACAGAAAGTTAGGTAGCTTTGCATTTGCCAAAAGTTTTGACAGAAGAGGCACATTCCCATAAAATCTTCTGATTCAGCTGAATCAGTGTTTTCCCACAGAAAATTTCAATTGGAAAACTTTCAACCAGTCTTGTTGGGGCACAGGGTCTGGCAAGCTTTCAGAAACTGAAATGGGAACAGATGCAATATTTCCTTCAAACCTCTAAGATTTATCTCCATTAGCAACATTCTAAAAACCTGCGTGGGTCTGTGTTGAATCACAACGAAGATTCCTTTGCAATAATATTAAGGAAGCAGATTAGTATTAAATGGTACTAATAAACATCTCCTGAGTTCTACAACAATGTAGCATTTGTTCAGATTTTTCCAGTCAAGCCCTCTAAATCTCTTAAAAGACATAAGATTATATAGCAGGATTTGTGATAAGAGATCAGGGCACGCACCCTAATCTATGCCCTCCTTCCAGCACTAACTGATACTTCTTCCTTATCTCCTTTATTAGAACAGTGTTGCAGATATTCTGGGAGAGGTTAGGGCTATTTAGGTTTCTGCTGGCTGGACCTAGCAGAAACCCACCTCTTTTGAAATGTGAAAAAAATTAATATGTGTCCTGATGCTGAAGAAAACTACTTCACAATAGAAAAAGATTAACTCCACAAATGAGTTTCCATAATGATGTTTAATGAATCATATCAGTCCTTACAAGAGTCCTATAGTACATCTCCTGAAAACTGAGGGGCAGGAAAAGGGCAAAACATTTGTAAATAATCACAGAATATTCTGAGCTGGAAGGGACCCACAAGGATCACCAAGTCCAACTCTATATAATACAGCATTCCAGGCTGCCTTACTCTGAAAGGAAAAGTAAGAAAATACTCCTGTTCATCATTTGAGATACCTGATAAATTTAAATTATGCCTGTGAAAAATTTTGCTTGTTGGGCATTCAACAAGCAATCAGAAGGAATTATTTGAAACTTCACATTTAATAAAGCTTGAATTTAAACGCACTTATGTACACATGCTGTCAACAGACCATACACAACTCCTCTTACTGTATGAATTTTTACCTTGTCAATTTAATGCAATTAAATATTCAGGTTTATCAGGAGAATATTCAGGTTTATCTTTGAAGAAGATAAGGGAAGTGAAAAGTTCATGCAATCTTAACAACAGAGTATACTGCACTGCAAACACACATACACACTCCTCTAGAGCCAAACCCATACCTGAAATATCACAGCTGGATCAATACATAAAGATGGCTCTTTCTGCAAGTAAGGTAAACCACAAATATTTTTGTTTACTTTACAGCTTACATTTATAAAGACTTTATAGCTGCTAGACTCTGCGTATTTTTCAATATCCTAACCTTAAGATGAGTTCTAGGCCATATCTGTAGGCAATTTCTGATTTTCCCTCTCAAGTAGTATCACTGTTTTAGTGATGATAGAATTAGACCGTAGCAACATGTAATGGATGGGTTGGAAGCAGCATTTAAAGGTCATCTAATCCAACCCCCTGCCATGGGCACAGACACCTCCCACTATCCCAGGTTGCTCCAAGTCCCATCCAACCTGCCCTGGAACATTATCAGGGATGGGGCATTCACCATTTCTCTGGGCAACCTGTGCCAGGGCCTCACCACCCTCATGATAAAATTCTTTTTTTCCACATGTCCAATCTAAATTTATCCTACTTCAGTTTAAAACTGTTGTTCCTTGTCCTATCACAACAGGCCCTACTGAGAGCTCTGTCCCCATTTTTCTTATATGCCCCCTTTCAGCACTGAAAGGCTACAGGGTCACTGAGGAGCCTTCTCTTCTCCAGGCTGGACAGCCCCAACTCTCCCAGCCCGTCTCTACAGGAGGTGCTCCAGCCCTCTGATCATTGTTGTGGCTCTCCTCTGGACTTGCTCCAACAGGTCCATGTCTTTTTTGTCCTGTGGAGCCCAGAACAGAAGGCAGCACTCCAGGTGGGGCCTCACGAGAGAGGAGCAAGTTTTGACCCGATTCACATGCTCAGGATTACTTATCATAAAATGAAAAGTGTGTTTCCTTTCAATCTTTTTATTATATTAATAGGAGTTAATCAACTTTGAATATCACTGATACTCTTGCTCCCTTAGGTTTTAACTTTTATATTTTTCAAGTCCTGTACTGCCTAGTGTGTAACTCTGAAGTTTCTTGTAGCCTGTTAACTTCTGTTCTCTCATGCTGGGTAGACATAACAAAGCCTCTCTAAGTTTGTGGTCCAAGGACACCCAGATTGTCCTAGGCCCAAAATGTGGAAACTAAAATCTTAGAAGGGGGAATAAACTTGGGGAAAATTACATCACTAACTGGAGTTTTAATTGGACAATTAACCCCGATATGCAAACGAACCAAACTTATAAAAATGTGAAGAATTCATGACTCAGGGTCCATCCTGGATATAGCCTTCGGCCTGCCCAGGGTGTACCTTTGCAGGCCCTTCAAATAAATACCTACCTTTATTCCCTTATTCCTGCCTAGTCTCTCTTTTTTAGGTGGCCATCTCAGGCATCATTCAGAATACATTCAAAGACATCAGTCATCTGGCATTTGCCAGCACACAATATGCAAGGAAGCATACATGGGTGCAACTGCAATTAAAGGAAAGGATTTCAATGTACCAGTTTTATTTTATACTTTAACAGACTAAGATTTAGGCTTGAGGGGAAAAAATGCAGTTTAATTACATATATCCACAAAGTCAGAAGCAACCACTGCATCAAAACTAGACTAGTTTAAGGGAATAAAAAGAGCATGTGGGAGAGGGAAGCATCCTGCCCTCCCTTAGTTTTGTGACTCTGCTTTCCAGAAATAAAAAGGGCTTCTGGAGAATAAGGTCAGTTGCAGAAAAGAGAACCAAGTAAAGAATGTAGTGAGAAACAATAGAGCAAAAGACAGGGCATCTGGGAGCAAATGTGTCTATGAAGCAAAACCAGAAAGTTAGGAAAGAACAGCCTGTGCAGTGAATCTGAAAAGAAAATAGATATCTGGAAAGGAATAAGTAAAGCAAGAAAAACAGGAGTCAAGGCATAGAATGTGAATTTTCCATCTTTTTTGTTTGCCCTTTTTTATTTTGCATGAACATACAGGAGATGCACACCGGTCAACAAGACTGCAGTCATGCAAAAATTGCAATTGCTGTAAGAAAAAGCAACTATTTGCAAAGTTTCAGAAGGAAATGAAGGAGATCACAGGACAGAAAAGGTAGCTCAGAAGAAGTCTAGGACAAATAAACATGAGAGAGGATAGGTAGGAGAAATGGGTATACTTGATTGGATGAAAGGGAAAAGGGAACAGAATATGGGAAAAGGGACAGAAAGAATTCAGCAGTAGAAAGGGACAGAAGAAAACCACAGAAAGAATAGAAGGATTTACGGAGGAGGGAAAGCTGCATCCTGGCAGAGCCTGGGGAACCATGGAAGGGACCCAGACGAAAGCCTAAGTGGTGAGGGGCTGGAAGGGGCTGGGTGTGGTGAAGAGAAATGTAAACTGCTTGGAGCCTCTGCGTGGGGGAGTGGATGGCCTGAGACTGCCATATTACAGCTAATCCTCTCCCTCCTTCTGCCCTCAACACTGTAGGGAAACAATTCCTTCAATGCTTGATCATTCAAAACAAATGTTCCACATTTTTTTCAAAACAAATGCTGTCTGGATTAAGACAATTTAAATCTACTTGAAAACAGTCCAAATCTGGAACTTGTAATGAAAACTGCTGTTTAATCATGTGGATTTCAACATCTTGCATTTGTCCGTTTTTCTTTTCAACATTAGGCCTATTTTAGACAGGGCAACCCCAAAGGGGGGCGTGTTCATAGGGACAGAAAGAACGGGGTGCCTCGGAGCCAAAAAGCGGCTCGGCATCGGTACTCCAGCACCACAACTGCAGCCTCGCTCCCGACAAACGAGAGGCCTCTCTACAAAGATCCGATTTTTAAACAGTGGAACATTGCACCACGCCCACCTCTGCTGGGAGTCAAACAGGAAACACTTCACTCTCTTCAGGGACAGCCACTGTCAGGAGCAACTACAGTCATCACATGTGTCATTCGTGTGTCAGGTACCCCCCAGCCCTGTTCTTTTCAGAGTTTTGGTACAGGAAGAGGAATTGAAAAATCAATTTCAACATGTCCTTTACATTGTTAATAACCCACATGAAAGATTATAAATTATTCTAACACATTGTTTTTGTATCCCAAAACCTTTAAATTTATAATTCTGAATACTAATAGAAAAACCAAGTTTCTCAGCCACTACTTTAATTTCCCATTTACTTAGGGCAATGAGTTACTGCAGACATATATTTTAGACTTCATACAAAGACTTCTGAACTAATGTCCAAAGAGAATATACATCCAAAAACGGAATTTTATAATCAATGTACTGTCTTTGTTACTCATATAATCTAAACTAATTATTATCTATTAAAAGACAAATACTGTATTCATGAAGTCCTGCTGTTGTTTTAACTGTGTATTTACCACAATGTTCAGACATGCTGAACTCATTTGCTCATAACAGAAGTCACTGGCAAAATGAGGCCCTTAATTTGCACTTCCTTTTAAGACTGAAATGAAAGACCATCATTAATGAATTTCAGACAGCATTGCCAACTCAAAAATTATCTCAGGTCTCATGGTATTTTTCTTAAAGATGAACATTCCAGACCCATAGAATTATGCAAAAATATCAGTTTTCACTTTTAAAATTACTATTTTTATTCTTTGCTATTGTGGAGGGAAAAGCCACAACAGTTTAGTAATATTATATATCAAAAAAAGTAAACTATAGTCAGGACTAAGAGAGCTGTTTCATCCTATTTTTTCATATCTGCTGATACAACTAATATTTTCCTTAGGCTGGCTGTAAAATTATGGCCTAATAACAACCAACAGAAGATTTGGTTTTCAAGTCTGAGAAGGAAAACATTTTACATTAGCCTTGGACAGTTTGCCTTGGACTTCTGTTTGTCAGTTTATTCCATGTACTTTGGGTCACCTGAAACACACACACACACACACCCTAGTCTTTTTAAAAAGCGATATTCAGTTATCTTTATTCAGCAATGCTACACTTGATTTTTTTTATCAATTTTATTTAGTAAGCAGACCAGGAAAAATAAATACTAATTATTCCTAGCTACATAACAAAATTAATTGACATGGGAAAGGAAGCATTTAATGACTAAACAGTCATAAATCAATCCTGGTAGGCAGCTGAGTGTCACAGCAGCTCGTTCACTCCCCCTCGGTGGGACAGGCAAGAGAACCAGATTAAGAGAACCAGAGTGGGAAAACCCATTGTTTGAGATAAAGCCCGTGTAATGTGTAAAGCAAAGCTGTGCATGCAAGCCAAGCAAAATATGGAATTCATGCACTGCTCCCCATGGGCAGGTAGTCCCCATGGCCTGGCTGTTTTCAGGAGAGCAGGGCTGCATCAGGCACAAGAGTTATTTGGGAAGACAAATGCCGTGACTCTGAATGTCCTCCCTTCAGTTTGCTGAGGCTGAGCATGACACGATGAGATGGAATCTCCCTCTGTGAATTTGGGTCAGCTGTCCCCGCTGTGTGCCCTCCCAGCCTCTTGCCCACCCCCACCCTACTTGCAGGGTGGGAGCAGAGTGAGAAACTGGGAAAGCTTTGACTCTGTGTAAGCCCTGTTGGACAACAGCTAAAACATCAGCATGTTATCAACACTGTTTCGGTCTGAAATTCAAAACACAGCACCAGCCAGGCTGCTAGGGGGAAAATTAACTCCATCCCAGCCATACCCAGTACACGACTTCATGCTGTAAAAATAACACACAGGAAATCATGCAAAGACCATACCTTCATTTCGATAACTGTTTGCAGAGCCTTCGTCTTTGCTGGCTCAGGCTGAAGTTGGGTTCTTCTATGCAGTTCCTGTGGAGGAACACGATAGAAATAAGCCTGACGACTCATCTTTCCATTATTTTCATCGCTCATATGAACTCATTGCAACAAAATAAAAGTCTGATGACAAGAAGCATGTAACTCCAAGTGCTACAGGTGCTTCCCTGGCTGTAACCCCCCTGCCATCGCTGCAGTCCCTATCTTATGTTACAGTCACCTCTGACAGCACATGCGCTGTTTCTGAAACCCCCGATCAATAATTAATGTCAAGCGTGACAACCCAGCAAGGAATTCCTTACTCCAAACACAATGCTGCTATTGCTGCTTAAACACCAAAACTTCATTCAATTGTGTTACTTATTCAAACACTGCTAAGTGTTAAATCTTTTACAGTAGTTCCTTCTTAATTTTCCCCCTAATGTCTGAAATAAGCAATTTAAAGACATTATATTCAAATTTGACATTTTAAGGCTAATAATTATGTAGTGGGCTGACGCAGCACACTCTGAAGTAGCAATTACATTCCAGTTTTCACATTTTCATACTGTTTTTATGCCTCTTAATCCACAGGCAAAAGAAAAATGGATTGGATTAGTTAAGACAAAGTTAATAGAACCAATACATACTAGTCTTCATAAAAATAATAATAAAAAACCCCCACAAGAGTATGAAGACAGCAGCACTCAGTCTCATAAAACCAGAGCTGTATCTTGGTATGATATATCCCAATAAAAAACTCACATAACTACCTGGAAAAAATGTAGTAAAGGTGTGACAAAACATTTTCATTTGAGAATTTGGTGATGCTTATTCCCTTCCCATAAACTACCTGAGAGATTTATTAGTAAAAAAATCTGAAACAGGACAGATACAGTCCCATTTCTACTCCTTTGGAGTCCTGCTCTAAACGACAGGAGTGCCATCCTTGATGGCTTTATGTCTCAGTTCTTTCTACTGCAGTGCTCCACATACACCCCTGAACTAACCTTGTAGCCATGAAAAAGACATTTATGCTTGAGGCCAAGGAGCCAAGGTCATTCACCTAGGTCTTGCCTACCTTATAACCCACAAGTTTAAAAGTAATAATATTTGTATCACAAACTATCAATCAGTTTCTTATTCTGTGTAGCAACAAACATATTGCTGATCCACAACTGTGAGAAACAACTGTTGCAAAGACTTAGTAGTAGGAATGATTTACTGTATGCTATTAAACTAAAGTCTACTGCTAATAAACATCTTTATAAAATAGATTAAAAAAATGTGTGGCCTAATATATTAAAATAACTGAAAGAGACAAGTTAGTGTACCTAACTCTAAGTAAGTCTGAATGTTTTTTTATTAGGTTAAATATATTGCAGGTACATATACATACACTTAAACTGCATCTAACCAGTAACAGCGAACTTACAATTTTCTTTTGTGCATTTTTCAGGTGCTTTGGCATTTATGGAATTCTTTCGGCATTTATGGAATAGTATCTCTGATTAGTCCTTTTTAGGTTTTTTTCTTCTAATTTAAATGAGGCTCTCCATATTATAAAAAGAAAGAAATCTTTGCAAATCACCTACGCAAGGAATCTCTCAATCACCACCAGCTGTTTGTCTTAGATGAAACAAGCACCTTCACCACACAACTGTTTTAAAAAACGGAGTATGTAATGAATTTGTCATACAGTTATACAAAAGAATAGTTGGCCAGTCATACCACTATCAGATCAGCAAAAATTACAGCTAATTCTAAGACCAGACTTTGCTCCCCAAGGCCATATAAACTGAGCTGGAATATAAACAGGATTCCACACATTGCCCAGGGAGACAAACCAGAGTTTCCACCCCCTTAGCCAAAGATGAATAGACTGCCAAAGATGCGTATTCCGAGATGTCTATCATAGCATGAAGCCTTGCCTCATAATGCTTTTCCTGTTTGCTTTATGAATCAATCTGATGCTGGCTGACTTAAAAGCTTTTCTTCTCTATCCCTGATGGTAAAATGAAGCAGACTTTAGGATTCTGGAGAAGATCAGAAAATGACTCCCACTTTATTATTTTGTGTGGGTTTTCTTCCAATCAGATTCAAATGTTTGGCGACTCCCACAAGGCTCAGTTCTCCAATTTATGTTGTTCTATGTATGTGCTTTTTCATTTGGGGTACCTGATTCAGGGATGTACTTCTGGGGTACTAATTTAAGGATACAGTTTATGTGCATGGTACCTTACACTGATTTTCTTACTATCTGAGGTCATCTGGAGGCTTTCAAATTTGCCTGAACAGCTAAGCAAGAGATATTCTGGAGATTTCAGAAAGTCCTCATAGCCTAAGGAAACCAGATTTTTATCCATTACATCATTTCTGGAATGATGCATTTTTCTTGCTTTCAATTTCTTTTAATAAAAAGTCCAGGGGGACAAGTACGAAAATGTGGGGGGAAAAAATAAAAAACTTATCGGGGATAGCTTCTTTTAACCTAAACTTTATTGAACAGAACTCTTGATACTTATATCCACAACAAAGTACTTGTTTCATCATCTCTGCAATGATCAAAGCCTATACTAAAAATCTCTCAGAGTTGCAATCATTTATAAAATTAGACTTTCTTTACATCCCTCTATATGACATCTGCAATTAGCAGTAATTCTGAGCAACCGCTTTGAACATGGAAATTGATCATAATTCTGTGTAACCAAATGCCCACACCTCGTATTTCCTGATGATGCTTAGTTGTCAAGGTGATCAATGCACCCACACAAAATTGACAGGTAATCAGATCTTCTTCACATTAAATTTACTTCAATTGTCTTTGCTCTTAGACTAAAATGAGTTTCAACCCAAACCTGGCCATTGCTTTCTCCTTCCACAGTATTAGGTTAGCATCTTGTACTGGCCTCAGAAGCAAAGTTAGCACTCATTTTTAACACTAATTTAAACACCAAAAAAAAAAAAATCCAAAGAGGAGGCGGATCGTATTTATAATCCTAAAATACTGGTGGGAAGATGAATTCTACCCTTTTGTTCAGAAACTGATAAGAAGATATTGCAAGATTTTGTCATTATTCACTGGTGCTGAAAATCCCCACTACACAGTATAATCTGAACCTAATACTAATTACCCAAATAGAACTGTGTTTGTATCCCAGCTTTATTAAAAGGCACTTCATCCTTTGGCTGCAGGAAAGTCAAGGTGCTGCAAACGGATCCTTCTCTACTCTGTTTCTGAAGTATTTTATTAATGCTCCCAAGACATCAGTGACTGTGTTGTTCTCATTCAATGATACCAACCCTGTCAATGTAGTTCAGGGTTTCACCTTTATTTACACAAAACTGCCTAAAATAATGACACAACATGCTAGAAAGGAAATGTTCAGTAAAACAGGCAATTTAGAGATGGTGTGAAACTGTCAGTGAGTGTCTGCATTTCAACTGGTATGCTTCTACTGATTAAAGAACAGAAGGAGATTGGAATCAAAGCCTAGAAGACATTTAAAAATTAACAAAAAATTCATATTTTCTGAAAAATAAAGACATAAAAGCAATAAAACCATCAGAATCAAATAACCATTGGAAGAAGAAAGAAAAATTATTAAAGAAAGCAGCAAAAAACTGGCATGAGAAACCATTGTGTCAGTAAATGCAGCTTTTTGCCTTCATACACAAAATGTACAAATCTGTAAATCACAGCAGGCAATGGTGTAGGAGCTGCTAGTTCTCTCAAACACCTCAAAGCACACTGGTTCCATTCTCCTGGAAAATAAAGCCTTGGTAGTTCTACAAGATCAGCCTGCCCGAACTTTACAATTTAAATCAGCAGTATTTTAATATTTCGATTAATCATTTAAGTAAAGGCACAGCACTTACCTAAAGTGTCTAAACAGTAGCATTTCTTCAGCCAAAAATACCATTAGAAACACTGATCAAATTCAATTTAACCAGAATACTAGAAAAATGTAACTTACAGGAATTAATTCATTCTTAACACACAGACTTAACTGCTCTTTTCAGTTTTCTAAATCTTCACATCTACCCCCAGCCAAAAGAGTCTCATAGTAATTTAAATGAAAGTAGATTTAAAAAACCCTGATCAAACACTATCTTTCTGGAAACCATAAACTGACAACACAAAATTCCCATGTCTGTCTCCAGTGTGCAGGTACAAGGAGCCCTGTTATTGGAAAAGATTTTAAAAAATCATGTTACCATGGACTGTCTTTTAAAAATTCACCATTACAGGTATTTGAACTCTGGGAGAACCTGTTAAAGAAATTTTGTCAAATCCCAACGAATTTTATAGCTTGAAGAAATAAAAATGTGTATATAAGGATATTAAATGAAAAATTAGAGGAAATATGAAGAGCTGATAGCTACAAAAGTTCTGCAGAGAGTTTCTTTATAATTTGGGTGTATTTAAATTTGTAAAGTCTTCACAGTTAAGCAAAATACTCAGATGCATGCCTAATTTTCTCTCCATTTATCATTTTAAATAAACAGATATGACTTTCGATGAACATGAAAGAAATTGCATTAATCAGGCACCACCACCAAACTATAAAACAACGGTCGATAGTCCATCACCATGTCCAACAATAACCTCAATGGCCTCAGTATTACTCTTGAACAATGAGTCTAACACCACCCCTGGCCTACATTAAAAAAATTGGAGATGTAAAGAGTAGGAGGGAGAAAGGAGGGGTTTTTACACCAGTTGAAAACCACCCTATTGAATCACGAGCCAAAGTACGTCTTTGCAATGATCAGACTTCCATTTATTCCTGAATTCACGCATATAAGAGGGGTTTATGAAGTTTTACTAATGTGCCTGAAGATAAACCATGAGGAAAAATAATCTGAGCATTAAGAAACTCAGCTTTTCTTTGACTTGTACGTCAAAAACACCTTAAGCAACCATGTGCGTTGTCATACTGGGAGAGTGTCCTCTGGCAAGAGACCACAGACAAAAAGTTTCAAGTGAAAACACCATTTGTATATGGAGCTTGAAATGCATGTGGGACAATTTAGTTTGTAATTGAAAGCACACAGAATGTTTCCTGAAAGGAGCTACTGAAACTCCACTTTTACTGGAATTCTTGAAAATTTCTTTCTTTTCTTTGTAGAAGGAATAAAGCTTCTAGGGGGTCATTTCTGTTTTGCACAGTATCATTAATCTCTTTTCCTCTTCCCAGAATTACTTCTCCAAATTCAGTAAAAGGGAACAGTTATTGGTTCACACATATCTTCAGAAAAAGGAACTTTGATGATGAAGTTTTCTCCCTTTTCACCATTTCCTTTAAGAACCCATACCAAAACCCTTGAGTACCTGCAGTAAAGGAAGCCCATATATTTGTTTTCAGGGGTAGTCAATTAGACTTAGAAAACAGAAGCTCCAACTGCTGCTTACACTTCTGCAAAGCAAATATACCCTAGAAACATCTTGACTAAAAAACTTTCTCTTTGCAGTACATATAAAGCTTTGAAACTGCATGGAAAAATATGCCTCTTTTTTTTAAAGCTAAATGTTTAAATAGTCATTTATTAATAACCCAGGTGCACTAAAGAGAGTCACTTAATTTGCAGTAGGACACATGAATGAAATATTGTTGTGAGTAATAAACCAGGGTTTTTAGGTATTTGGTTTTGGGTGTGGGGATCTTTTTTTAGAAGACTATCTTTTATTGAAATCACATCTTCAAATTCTTAAAATGTAAAATCCCTATTGTAACAAATCCTTTGTGTAATCCATAGTGTTTAAAAAATCCTTATCCAACAAATCCATGATTTTAAAGACTTATTTCCACTACTTCCCTCCCATTTAGAAGCCTGAGCACACAAAGAACTTTTTAATAAGGTTGAAAAAGAAAGCAATATACCATCAGTTTTACAGTAAGTGTAACACTAACCATGGAGTAATAATGGAATTCCACCTTAGGGTGTAACTAAGAATAGACTTCCCTTGCTCCTGCCATCAAAAGCATACAGGCAAAGCTTAAAAGGGTAAAGACACAGCAAAGATTACCAAATACAATCCCAAGATCCAGAACACACAGCAGAGATGCTGCTGTGTGCCAGCTCCACTCTTCATAAATAATAAAAAACCAAAACCATTTAAACGTGGGCGGTACTATGAGATAGGATGTTACCAGCAGTGCCAACACACAGTGCTTGTGGTATTGCTATAGGCCTGTTCATCTAAGTAGAGGAAAACGGTTTTCCAATAGTTCTTCCCATATTTACACAGCTAACCTCCTGATAGTTTCCTTAAACAAGCTGAAACCTAAGAGTTCTGTCCCAAAAAAACAAAAAGACAAAGGCTGATATCCTGTTTTGTGCTTTCCCCACCTTCCAACCTCTGCACACACCCAGCAATACTTGTTTAATTTCTACTCTGAACCAGTGCTCCTCTTCAGCCTGATTGCAGACACAAAAACAATTCAAATTATTAAATTAAGAACTTACTTCTCAAATGGCAGCAAAATAGCCCTGCCAAAACCAGAGTCACACTTGACAACTCGCAGCCAGAAGTACTACAAATCTCACACGCTTGCTGCACAGACCTCGTAAGGTTACTGAAGAATGTGTTAGCTGGTGTTAACATGCACAGAACTTCAAACATGCTGTTCACTTTTCTGGTAGAAATCATTTTATAAACTTAGCATTGATAAAACATCAGTCACTGTAAACAGCCCGAGCCAGCACAGGCGAGTGCTGGCATTCCCCGTGTGATGCCCATCCCCATGCTGCAGTAACACTTCAATTTGATTAGCATGGGACTTTTCAGTTTTGAAAAGCACAGTGTTACCTATTAATGTTCGTACTTATTAATGGATATACTGTTTTGTTACTACCTTTTCTAGCCTATCTTTTCATGTCTCTTTTCCCTTCACGTGGACTTGGTGGAATCTCTACTCAAATAACTTACAGGTTTGATTTACAGCTCCCTAACTCTCCAGGAAGTGCTTTTCTAAATATGGGCGGGTTTTACTTATATGCATTTAAAATTACTGCTGGCTTAGGCTATTTAGCATTTAAACTTAATCAGCAGTGCCAGCAAGCAAGAGTTAATAAGACTTCAAACGTGTGAGTTCATTTGCTCTGTGGTATAGCAAGGTTTTTTTAAATGCAGATAAAGTTTTGTGAGGATATTTGTGGTGTCTGTCAGGGGCCCATATTGGGACCAATACTATTCAATACCTCAATCACTGGGATTGAGCACACCCTCAGCAAGCTTGCAGATGACACCAGGCTGAGCAGTGCTGTTGGCATCACTGAGGGAAGGGATGGCTCAGAGGGACAGTCACAGGCTGGAGGAATGTGCTCCTGGGAACCTCCAAGGGCAAGGTCCTGCACCTGGGTGGGGGCAACGCCCAGTATCACAACAGGCTGGGCGATGAACGAGTGCACTGAGAGCAGCCATGCAGCAAAGGAGCTGGAGATACTGGGAGATGAAAACTTAAGACATTATTTTCTGAGAAAGATTACCGTTATCACATCATCACGTAACGGAATGTCAAAGCTCTCAGTTAACAAAATTATCTCCCCTAGATATTCAGAGAAATGTCAGCCCTACATTCCCAAGTGTTCCATAGAGCTGTTAGGTTATGCAAATGCATGGCAGAGAGGGACATGAGAGCACTAACCTAAAGAGATAAGACAGACAGTTTTTCACACAATTTGGGTGTTGGGCATGCTTTAGCAGGTGGGCATTTTGGTTTGTTTTTTTTAAAAAAAAACTTGTAAACAGCATGCTTTTTAACCTAAAGCTAAAATGTTACGCTTGCCAAAAGAACTCACCGCACCACAAGCTCAGTAAAAAAAGAAAGGAAGAAATTAGTTTGCATTGACTTTTAAAAAGGAAAAAACCTATTTTTGGATCTGCCAGAAACTGAATTCAAGGCACCCACCAATTCACTGCGTCTCTGCCTCTCAGTTGAGATTTGCCAACCACGTCAGTCTTTCTCAAGAGGGAAGAAAGCAGGGGGTTATGTCTAAACATTTGAGAATGCAGAACACATATTTCACTCTGAAACTAATATTCTGCAGAAGACCCTGAACCCAATATTACAGGAACATATTCAAATCAGAAAAATAGAGCTGATTGTATATGAGAATATTGGAGTGAAGCAAACAACACTGATGTCCTCTACAACAGACTTGCTGCACAGACTGCGTGCTACCACAGCTACAGGAAAGAACTGTTCAAGTCACACAGGAAACAACCTGCACAGGTAGTTATCATCACCTAATTGAATATTTATCATTCTGTGAAGGTTTTCAAGAGTAACTCATTTGTCTGTTGAACTGAAGCTCACACATCAGCTCACAATAATTTAAAAAAAAAAAAGGAATAAAATCCACTTAGCACGTCCTCCAATTCTTTTTCCATTGCCTGGGAAACTAAGTGTTGCTTGGTAACTCAAATCCATCTGCTCAAATTTCCTCTTTCAGTCTTCCCTTTTTATCAGAACAGAAAAACCTGCTCCTTAACTGAAACTATGATCAGACAAAAAAAGCCCAACATATTTTATCACTGCATAAAAGATACAACAGCTCCTTATCTGTTTTAAAATTATGGCAGGGTGAAAAGTGTCTGATATTTTCTCAGAAACAACAACACATCACAGACAATTTTTTTTTGTAAGAATGGGAAAAGAAATTCTTTATTTTATTCCTTTTCCTTACCTTGGGGCAATACAAGGAGCAAGTCACCATTTCCTCACACAGTTCATAGACTTCATCTCTCCTGTATCTATATGCTGACATGAACACCCATAGACCAGGGGCTGAGGCAGAGTTTAAAAACTACTTCCCTGTGCATCAGGACTCAAAATAAATGCTGAATGCACAGATACCATAAATATCCAAATGCTTAATTTTCTCTAGAGAGGTAAATCAAAAGAATCTCCACCGAAATTACTGCTATTATCTGTTGTGATTAAAAACAGACCCTACAGGAGAACTTTTAAAACTAGAAATCCATGTCATGATGTTTGCACAGGGTAAGACTGGAAATTAGGCAAATGGAGAAAAACTGCATGTTGATGTAGGATTTTAATTCTGTACAGAACACATTATTACATGTATTTTTAAAAATCCACCACAACTTTCTGTTACAAACAGAAGTGGCAGCAATAACAAACCATCATTACCTATGCTTTCCATGTTTTACATTTTTTAGGCACTAAACTTATGTCAGTACAGGTATGGGGTTTGGTTTGTTTTTCTAACTTTTGGAGCCACTATTGCAGAAAACCCAAATACAACAGGTACCATTTCAACAAATAAAAGCACCTTAATATACTGAGAAAAATATTTACATGCTATATATTATCTGATTTCTGTATCTTTTCAAACTCAAAAACTTGGAAATACTGCTATTACAAACATCTTATGTCATTTTTGTTTTAAAAGAGAGGCAGAGTCAGTTCAAGGCTTTTCAGGGTAACACTTGGTTTCAGGGGAACTTTATGAAGAAGAAGGTTTCATGTTCTCTCCTGCTCTTAGCCAGACTGTCCTTCTTCAGAAGAACACATTCTCTCTTTTCTGTGGAGCATAGGACAATGTAATGCTCATAACCAGCCCAGAGGTACTGCAGGGACCTCAATTTATACCCTAGAAGGAGCTTTCTCTTCTTTACCATCTCTCCTTTCTCTTGTACATTAAAATTAGAGCTTAACTTAGTCTAAGGCAAGTATGGGATGCACAGACAAGATGCCATCACCCCTTTCAAGCTCTGGTTCAGACACTGAAGAATATGTAAAAAGCAGAGGGGTTACAGCAGCCAAAAGTCTCAACTTAAATACTTCTGAACTTGCAGAATAAAAAAAAGTCTATACATCAATTATGAATTCCTCCCCCCTTGCAGGATTTGCACATATTGATCAGCAGCATTATCAAACAGACATCTACACGGACCTGTACATACCTGTGTACATTTCACACAACGTTAAGTACAGATCTCACACCACCAGTTGCTATTCCACAAAATGAGCACTTTTAATCATCACAGTGGCAAACTTCCCACCGTATGTAGGAAACCAGAACAATTTACTCAGCCCACAGCCTCTTCCTTTCTGCTCACCAGACAGTTCTGCCAGCCTGCACACCACTACCACTTTCATGAAAAACTTGCTACTCATCACTAATCAAAAGACCAAACACACATCCATTCTATGTGTAAAAATACAAACACTTCCCACCCATAAGCAGACATGTCCTGTCACTAAATCATTCCAACAGCATTTGGATCATCCATTAAATCTACTTCTCATTTTAAGGTGGGAAAGCAGGTCAGAACACACATTCAGTGTTTCATACAGAGCTACCTCATCCACCCAGGCTAACGATTGCACAACCCTGGCAGTCCCACTCAAGAACTGTTTCTTCATCAGGACAGTGGAAGACAACTCATGGGACACCTTAATGTGCCAGCAGCAATCAGGACCCATGGCTTTAGGGATCCCCAGTGGTGCCTCCTTCCAGGGTCAGGAAAGCACACCCAGTGCTCCGCTCTGAGCAGCACAGGGGATACGCTGCACTGCTCCACGGGGGAGTATTAACAGCAACAGATTCCTTTACCTGAAAGCTGATTCAGGTTTAGTTATATGAGTTGAAGAAATCATTCTAACTCATTATTTATGATAATATTTCTGAGCTAGAGCAATTATTTTTGCGCCATTTTGATTCAATTAGCTTGTGATCCCCACAACAGGCAAATGTCAGTCATCTCATTAGTGAACAGAGATAGGTAGAATAGAAACAATTCTCAACATGCTACAAGAGTCTTGTTAAAGTCATTTCAGTCAATTAGCTGTTTCTTCAAGGTTTGTCTTACACTAAACATGTACTACTACTGACTAAAATTCCACTTCTGAACACTTTTTGCCCCCCACAAATGCCAAAAACATAAAATACCAGCAATGTAAATGACAAAGGATATACAATACTATAAGCAAAATGACCAATATAAGTGTTGGTCTTACTTCTCCATTCTAATTACATGAAAAAGATTATTTTTATACAACTGTGAAACTACCTTCAGTTTGACACAGAAATTTGCAACAGCACAGGTTGGCAGAAGATCCAGAGTTACTATGGAAATTTGATTTGTAGAGTTTCGCTTCAAAAGAGCGATTATCTTTGGAAAACACAATATGTTGCTAAAGAATCCTTAGACATAATGAGGAAAGCAAATCTGAAAAATTCTTGATCGCTATTTAGCACTTAATAAATGCATTAACATTTCACAGTCTATATACTAGTGACAAAATTAGCATAATAAAAATTTGTAGGTAAGTGTATACCAAATGAATTCTTTTCAGAATATTCTATGACCTAAAAGAACAGAAAAGAGAGAAAACCTTAGGCTCTGTGCTGACACATGGATTATGATATGCCTAACAAAGGAGAACCAACCTTTTTCTGAGTTTTACTTACAAACAGGTTTCAAAAAACATCTCACAGACATATTAATAATGTAGCTCTAAAAAAGCTGAGCAAAAAGTGCTAAATAAGTGAAAACTACAAAAATTTCACCCAACAGTTCTTTGCCAAGTCTCCACTTAAAAGACCACTATATTTTAAGGGATGAAATAACTTTATTTCTTAAGCCCAGTTATTAGAAGATAAACATTAATTCTGTTAACTCACTGATTATCAAGTTAACAGAAAATTTCTATGCACTGAGGCTGCAGTGAGCTATCACCCCTTGCTTAAATATATTTCTATTTTATCCATCCATCAATTCTTACACTTTTCTTCTGATACTTGTCAGGCATCTGTTAATGCTGACACTTCTCTTTAGGGATTCTGTAACTCATACTTACCATTCTTTTCTTTCCACTCTCCCTTCACACTACAGAGCAACAACTCTTCAATACCACCTGAAATGTTTAATTGCACATTTATTTCACATCTCTTTCTTACGTTTTTATAGGCTTAGACAAGGTCAGTCCTAACAATTCTTTCAAATGTGGCAGTTTATTTTCTATGCCTTCCCAAACATCCCTGTGAGGAATTTGATCTAGGCCTCCTGTAAAGCACCAGGGAGCTTGAATCTGTCACTGGTTTGAACACATAGGACTTACTGAACATACCAAATCTTCAGTCTAGGTATAAATGCCCTTCATACACATTCCATACTTTTAATTAGCTGCTTAAGCTACATTTAGGAGCTCTCAACAAGTAGAGAATGTACTATATCGTCACTAAAAGACAAAAAAAATCTGCTAAATTACCCAGCAAGTCTAAGAACTGGCAGATTTTCATTAATTTAAATATAGCAGTAGGCTGATAATAACCATTGCCCAAGCTCTACTGACATCAGATAACAAAGCTTATAAACACAGACATTTTGGCACAAGATAATTCAAAACTAAGCATTCTAAATATTTTAAGGGTTAAAAACTATAAGACCTAGGTTAACTGTACAGAGAAAAGAGAAACTGTGTGGAGTACGAACTGAAATCTAGAGAGTATAAAAAATTAGCTGGTGGAAAATTGCCAACTACATAACTCTGTTGACATATTACAGAAACAATTTATTTCATAGTTTACTTACTGCATTACTTCTTGGTTAAATACTATCTGGTTATTTACAGCTCTCTATGGACTCTCACAATAGAGCCAGGCAGATTTTCTAGACCCCTATGTCTTACCACACGGCCTCCAATTTTCAAAATCACTTCTTCACATATCCTGCCAATTGATGGACTTATCCCACAAATGTCAAAAATTCTTGGCATCAACTCCTACCTAACAGCAATATCTTCAGGAACAGGTCCATAGTCAGTACCTCAGCATGCTAAAGGCTCCCTTTCCATGCATTATTCTTTTCTGTTTGGATATTGCTCTGTGCCTTTTTTCTGAAGGCTGGATTTCAAGGCTGAACTTCGGCTCTCAGCAGGTCTCTGGGAACCAATGGTTTGACTCTTTCCTTACTTACATCAGCACAAGTGTAATTCTAGTCAGGGACATCACTGCAGCAAAGTCACTGCAGATTAAACCATGTGCAAGTCTGTTAAGCATAACAATGAATAAAGATACTCTGAGGATCTTACTGTATCTAGAGGCAATAAAAAGGAAATGGATGTAACATTTTCATTTACTAGCAAACATGCCAACAATAAAGCACCGTTCTAAGTTAGATCTCTTATTTGCACTTGTCTCTTTCACTGCTCAAGTCCTCCACACCCCATATCTCTGTAAACACGGTTTTGGAAGTGTCTTATTCTACGAAAAACCTAATGCCAAAGTTTCTTTGCACTTGTAATAAAAACATACTTAAAAATAACTACGTGTTATATACTTTTATTGTAAGCTCTTTGTCTTATTGCATTTGGGTGACAGCGTTTTCTTTAGAACAGTTTACAACATAAGGACATATTTTTATAGAAAAAAAATGAGTGCAATGTAATCCTTCTTTTCGCAGGCTTTTTCTGATCCTCTTATTGTTCGTGTTTTCTGTGAGGAAAACCGTGGTACACAGGATGATCTCATCACAGGGGTGATCTAAGGGAAAGAATGGTACAAAGATGGTTTAATTTATTTTATTTTACAGAGCAATTAGGTAAAATGATTGTGATTGTGTTCTTTACTTCATTAATATCTATCATGCAGCATTCTAAGAAGCAGCTACTCTATAGGCCTCATATCAAATGGGCAAAATTACAAGCCAAGGAACTGCATCATTACCTGCCTCAATTTAGCCTTTCAAGTTGGGATCATCAATTTCTTTTTCTGACCTTCCTCCTATGCAATGCATTTCCTACCAGATGTTACGAATCTGCAAGACAGAAAAAAGGAAAAAGAGCCCTAAATTGATTTGTAGCTCATATCATTATCCAACCCCTCAAAACAAAAGGTAAACCGAGAAATTAAAACATAATGAAAAGTAAATTTAATTGAAAAATTAGAAAACAAAAATATTCCCAGATACATGCACAAATTGTTAGCTCTGTGATCACAAACATAAATACGAGTGTGACTGACAAATAATTTGTTCACTGGAGCAAACTTACCACAGAAAGGCTGGTAGGACTTCTGTGGTTCACCGGAGGGAATGGGCCACCCTGAGGGCCCCCCTTTAGTTCTTCAGCTACACCCTGATGTTCTCCCCATCTGCAGATGTATGCATACAGAACAATCCCTATATACAGAATAAGGACCATTTTATGGGGTTCTTTCGAATTAATCAATGACTGGTTCACAAAATGACAAATGGTCAAGTTAATGAGGGTTTTCTTGCTCAGGAAACAGACCTGAATATGGTTCAAAATTCCACTTAACTTGTTGGTTCTCTTTCCTATCTACAGGAAGAGGAACTGAATCTCAATATCTTTACCTCTTTTCTTGAGCAATATTAATGCTACAAAATTTCTATTACAATAGCTTTTAAAAACAGTTCTTGGAAATTCAACTCAATTATCACAGTTTATCTGGTTATAAACAATTAGTTTGCAATTATTTATTCACAATAAACAATATTTTAGAGGTCAGAATTAAAGACAAGATTTGACACATTGCTGTTTTGCTTATGCATTTCTCAGGGGGTTGACTGTTGTGTTGTTTTGGGGTGGGGTTTTTTTTTCAATAATTAAATTTCCTATGAATTCTTTTTACTTTAAATTACTCAACACTCTTCAGCCTTATTCATGAGGTAGATTTTTCCTCATAGTCATATCAGTTTCCAACAGCTACACACCAAATATTCTAGGCATAGTGTTTAAACAAGGTTATGCTCAATTACCAACATCTAAATACAGATGTTTCTATCCATATTTGGCTGTTAATCATTATTTACCCATACCCATCTGAATTGTAAAAGTTTACTTTATCTGCAGATACCAGATGAAGAAAAAGCAGACTCTGCACTTCTATTATTAGATTAGCTCCGTAAGGTCATTAAATATGGATTGAGGAGACAGGAGACCAGAACTTTCAAGCTTGAGTGAGAAGAGACCCTGCTCCAATGTAAGGCCTAAAGAACAGAGCAAGAACTACTCAGACAGCAGCAATAGTTGGAGAGAGCAGGCAAATTACAGATAACACAACCTATACAAATAACCTCATGGGCTTCTCTCACTATGACCTGTGACTTCAGAATCTGAGAAACTCAAATCTAAACCAAAAGATCTGAATATTCTCATGGCTGAAAGGTGGGATACCTAAAAATTAAGTCTCTCAGAGATTTAACTGTACTTTTTAAGTGTAGGTACTCAGAATAAAACATTTCCATGAAAACTTCCTTGCAGCAGAGGAAAGAACTGCAGGTGACCCTCACTTCCTTTCTGCACGGGGTCAGAAGTGCCTCTAATACTGCCAGCACCCAGACACAAAGTGTTCGCTCAAAACTTAAATATATCTGAATTACAGAACATTCTTTGTCTTGCTCTTGGAACTCAGTTTAATGAGGATGTACAGAATGTCTTCTGGCCTTCCACTCTGGAGCAGCTCAGCTCAGCACACTTGTACTGACTACCTTCACTCAGGCTGGGCATGCTCAAATACCTGCCTGGGAAACACGACATTGCCATGAACACAGAGATTCTGTCACACTGTTGGAAAGCCACTGAGTTTTCTTTGCAGTCATTCTGAAAAATCCCAAGCTGCTATGGAAGAAGTATTTATCATTTTACTAGAGTTTGAGGACTAAAACTCTCACGGTGTACTGAGGTATCACGAAGAGAACTCTCCCCTCAGTTTTTGCAGATGGTAGGAGTTTTGCACATTATCTAAGCACAAATGCTGGATTTTCACATGAATACATATAAAGCTCACTGGGCTTCAAAGGTCCAAGCCCTGCACACATCTTGTGCAGTCTTTAATTTCTAAAATTTATTTCTCAAATTTTTCTCAGTGTCCTTCAACCATAAAGAAATTAGGATCGTATCCCATTAAGTTCTAAACACCCTAAAATACCAGCAGAGCCTATTCAAAGAAGCCAAGCAAAATCTGGAACAGGTACATCTCACTTCTACTTCTCAGACTGCTTCTCTGGTAATATTACGTGAAAACAAAGCATCGTGAATATCCTAAGTTATGAAATTAGATTTTGTCAAGACTTTAAGCAAAATCATAATAACAGCATCATTCAAAGGGTTTTCCTTCATCAGAAAAAAAAACTGCTGAGATTTTAATGCCAGTAATTTCCAACAGAAAACACTTAACAGAAAGCAGTCTGGGCACTGCTCAGGTTACAAGTGAACGTATTTTATACTTTAGCTTTTGCATTACCGTAACACATTATCTCATATAATTAGATTTTTCCAAAACCCCTAGAAAATGAACTTTCCACATGCTCTGGATGTTTGTTTATTGACTAAACATGGTGTGCGTGAACTAAATAATGAACTGTAGTCACAGGAATTATGAAAGAGCAATACTACAGCCTAATGGACTACAGAAATAGTTCTGTAAAACCATCAGTGTCTCTAGCACAATATGTCTTAAACATACTTCAGACTTTTATAGTTTTGACCTTTGTATCAAAAAGAAAGGGCAGAGACGAAAAAAACCACCTAATATAAACACCCAAAATATCCTCAGTACCAACTCCTTAGCTCCAAAGCTGTTCTTCTTCTGCTCTGATAATGTCCATGCAGTCTGAAAGTCAATGAAAAACTTGTATTTTTCACATGCCACCCAGCAAGCTGCAATATAAGAGTTTTCTCAGTTACTTTCTGATATTTTTGCCTTTCCTGTTTTATTGCTATTAAGCAATAGTACATGAACAGATGGCCCACTAAAAAATAAATAAATCATAGCCCGAACTGTAACAGCCCATGTGCTACTGAAAAAAAAAAAATACAGTTTAAACCATCTTTTAATTCAGTGCTATTTTATCTTAACACTTAAAAACAAGACAGACTTTTTTCCACTGAAGAGTCAAAGAATTGCTTGCTCATTTAACCCCAACCGAGGAAACAAACGAAGAAGTTAGATTTGATTTCTCAGTGCATTAAATTAGACAAGAATAACAGATTCATGTACAAGCATAGTATATTTTTGTTCAGCTGTTATGGTGCAATGACATCTAAAACAGCTTTTGCATGTGCTTTCAAGACAAAGCAATATATTGCTTCCAGTTATCACCTGTAGTGTTGACAATTATGAAAAATTAATGACACCTCATTATTTTCACTCTTTCCTCCACGATCAATCATTAACTCAGTTCCTTTTCAAGAAATCCCCCCCAGCCAGTCCCTGAAAATCCCAAAGAACTTTGTTCTTTACAGGTCATTTCCTGCTTTTTTATCTTGCTGGTTACCAGGTTAGGTGAGACTCTGTCTCTGAGTGTGACAACATCTAAAATCTCATGTCCTTCAGGAAGTTGCCAGCAAAGAGAAATACAAGTGTAATAATAATGTAATAATGACTTCCAGTTCTGTCATCACACTGAACAATCCCAATACAAATTACTTTGTTCAGGTACCAGAGTGTATAAATCCACTCTTAATATACTGGTTTAACACAGCTGAGAACACAATGAAAACTTTTAAAGATATTTCCTTTTCCTAGCAAGCTTTTGATAGGCTATTCACTCAAGAAAGCATTGGAAAAACTATTTTCTGAATTGTATCTCCACAACTGCCAGGTGTTCTGTTAGAGACTCCACAGTTCCAACATGCTCTGTGTATGCATTGCCTCTCCTTCACAGGAAGTGTCAATTTTTAAAATTTATTTTTACACCAAGAATCAGGATGTGTAGTACTTCAAATCTGTTGGAAGGTACAGCTTAGACATTAAGAGCTCTGAAGGCATGCAAAAGACAGAATTAGTGCAAAACACAGAACAATTTTATTTCTGAAAACAAACTAGGTGTCCTATAGAGAATGACATTCCTACACTCAAAACCCCACTATTTTCTTCTGGCATTTATATAAATTTTATTGTGTCACTAAAGAAAAGTTACTTTTGCATTTGGAAACGTTCACAACAGAAGCATTGGTATTATCACTTTCTCAGAGTTTTTAGAGAACGCTTATGGATGCAGTGAACCCGAGTTTGAATTTACATTGGAGAAAAAAAATACTTGTCTAAAATATCTCTGAAAGAACATCTGGCTGTCTTCAGAAACCATCTTTTTAATGAGACATTTCACATAGTACTCCTATTCCAAAAGAACTAATAAAAATCATCTCCCAAAACATTTTTACAGATCCATTAATACCACAAATACCACCTTATACAAAGATGCTATCTCTGGTATATTACTTACATAGAATACTATATTCCTGTAGCCAGGAAATTCACTTGGAAAAGAGAGATTCACCATCTGTACATTTACAAGGATTTTGTGTACACTGTTTGTATTTACCCAGATGCAGCTGTCATTCCCAAGTAACGGCTTTTTGAGGAGGCTGGGAATAACTGAAGTGCAGGCTGTGCAGCCAGGCCGGTGTGAGAGCCAGGCAGCCACACCAAGTTACTCCTGTGCTTCACCCACCTGGAACAGAGTTCAAACAGCTGCCACTTACCCTGCACCTGATCAGGGCTGTGCTCCCAGGATGAGACAGGAAGAACAAGGCATGACTGCTGCTGATCTTTGTGCCCCAAGTACAGATGAGAGTGGAGGAGGGTGTGAAGTTGAATGCAAAAAGGTCAAAACCTCTCAAACAAATCCAGAGGACAGACAAGCTGGTAAACTTTACTTTTTCCAAGTTGCTTGTCCTTGTGTGTCTCTCTCAGTGCAGCCCAAGCACCATGTAACACTTCAGGAAAGAAAAGTTCTGAATGTATTCAGAGACAGATACTTAACAGTAATTCAGGGAGTATTCAGAGAGACAGTCAAATTTTTAAGGTGTCCTCAGGACTAACAGTTTGGGCAAGAAGGGCTACAAACCTTCAAATAGAAAGGCTTGTCTGATATCTAAAAGTGACAAATAGTTGTTTCATTATTTCAATGTGTCTCAAAAGGAATACAGGCTAGCATATAACCTGCTTAAATGTGTAATTCTGAAAGTTATATTGGGCAAAAAATTTGAGTATGGCTTCATCACAATCACCTGATGATGACACAGTAAACACCGAAGTGGGCCAAAAGTCTCACAGAAAAGTCTCAGTTGTTTCACCCTGATAGTGGCTGATACTCTTATTGCTGAATACCTCCTTCAGAGTGAAATGGAAGAGGGATGGTACACAAAGAACTTCAAATACATTAGATCTAGAATATTTAACTCTGCTCTGAAAAAGAAGGGGAGGACATTCTTGTGGAAAGAGAATTCTTGCAAGTCTTTCATAAATGTGTGAGTCACTGCAACCTCAAGTTGCAGCAGTGCAGTGAAAGATCAGAAACACTAATGACTGCCAAGTTTACAAACATAATTTTGACCTGGAGGGAACACAGTCAAATAAATTTAGCTGTCATAATGGCAAATGTAATTAGTCAAATCATGTATAAAGCCTTTTTCAATCTGACAACACGAGCTTTCTTCGTAAATTCCTTCATGCTCTAAATTGCCTAAATTTTACTTTCCTGTAGTAAATATCTATCCAAAAAAAAAGGGCATAACTCCTACATCTAGCAAACTAAGTATGTTAAGCCAGCTCTTTTGCTCCTCTTCCCAGGAGAGCTTCTGCTCAAACTGTCAGCATTTTGTAAATAACTGGTAAGCATTTCACAAGTATCACAACATCATGAGGCACATACCAGTTCCAAACCCTGCTTGGCAGCATTTGTAATTGCACAGCCTACACTTCTCCTTATTTACGGAGTTCATCACTGTTACACTGCCTTTGATTCCAGCAGGAAGGGATCATAGGAAATATTCAAATACATTTGACATTAGACCTAAAGCTCCACAGAATTGAGTGAAAGATTCTTGTGAAGTTCAACCACCATAAATTCATATACTGGGAATACTCAGCTTGCTAATGAATTCATAATTTGTTTCCAAAGAAATAAAAGGGAAGTTTTTATGAAACTTTCTAACTCTATTTTTTCTATCAGACACAAAAAACAACTCAGGTTTTCTGGATCTTTAAACCAGTATTTTTTTAGACTTTGCTGGAAAGCAAGCCATTCAGAAAAAATGGTTAATAAATTAAAGAAAAATTTTGCACATGGCACCAGGCTTCCAGATACATGCAACAGAGACAAGACAGCCCTCCTGCTGAAGGACACCAAGGAAACAAACGATCAAAGTAGCCCCAATCTGGAATCCTTCCAGAAGCTCTTTCTAGACATCCTGAAGCCCACCATTGTTTTGATAAATTCTATTATCTGAGTTGGTGTTAAAATGAACTTTTTTATCTGGGGGCCTATGCCTGTCTGTTCCCAATCTCTTGGTAATGATTCCTTTTTCTGGCCAATCATGCTGTGCCTTCATGATGCAGATGGGGAGTAAGCACTGCCAAGACCTCTGTAAATACTCACAGTGCTTTTGAGAGGCTGAAAGGTAACATTATTTTGATAATGGTTTCTGAAACTTGTTATCAGCAGAAAAATCTTTTCTCTGCCACATGTCCTCCTATGTGAAAATATACCATATGCAAGTTGAGAGCTGAAAATTACTCTCTCCAGGCAGATCAGGAACAAGTGAGAACAAACTGATTGTTCTGACTCTGAAACATGCAGGTGTTCAGTCCACCACGGCTCTGAAACAGACCAACATATTTGTTGGGATAACAATGCATCTGCAATAAAAATCCTTCCTTCTGTGCTACAATGGTACATTTTTAAATAGTATGTAGATTCTACTTCCTTTGTGAGAAAGCTCCACGAGAGGAAAAAGTTGCTTGTGGCATGTATGTGTAAATGCAGTACAAAATCAGAAAAATTCTCCAGCACAAGTTTGTTCATCATTATGTTGTCCAAGCTATGGAAACCTGCGCAGGCATCTTCAAGCTGGGGTTAAAAAAATTTAATTTTTTTATTTTAAAATTTTTTTTAAAAGAACGAGAATGAATGCTACATCTTTGGGAATTATCAGCATGGTAATTCCCCGAGGATACTGTAATTCTTCATCAAAACAGATGTTTAATAGATGACAGCAAAGACAACAATTGAGCAGTTAGTATATTCGGTGTTCTCATTTACCTGACACCTGCACAGTCACTTATGAAACAGCAAATAGCAAAAAGCCTAATTACTCATATTTGGGGACAGAAAAATTCATCAGCAATGACATTGCATATGACTCTTAAGATGTAGAAGAATAACGTGCTTACTCCATGAAAACATTGTTCTTTTGAATGGCAGCTTCTTCCCCCAGATATTGAAACAAGGAATGCTGAACTATGGGAGTGCCCAGTGTCTCACAGGTGCCCCAAGCTGAGAGAGGCTGTGGTTTAACTCAGCACTGCTAAAAACTTGCTAACACCTGAAATGAGCACTGCTGCTTCCCCGATGTGCTTTCAGATGTGTTTTGGCAGTTGCAGTATCAGAGCAGATATGGTGAAACTCCAACCCATTCAAAGAGGAAAATGACCCCTTACTTCGCTCTTTCACTTTTGTAAATTAAATTACAAACCTTGACTAACACATTGGGACCGAATTCCACTAATCCCTTCAGACTGCATTCCTCATTTGCTGTAGAAAGCTGCACTATCCTTTTCAGTCTCCTTGCTTTGGTTCTTAGACATAGCTGTTCTAAACTGCATTCAGATCACCGACTAAAATAAAATCTGTGTGGAATTGTCTTTGCATTGACTTCAAGTTCTACCATTGCAAAATGAGAACTGAAAATGAAATAGGGTGAGATTGTCTGTGAAAACAACTGAAACACAATCCTCGTTCAAGAGAGCCATCTAGTGCCTTCATGCTCTACATGAAGGATGCAAATCTTCAAGTTAGCTACTGGCTGACTTTTAGGAATTATTTAGGGCCCCGTATTTTCCCCCATGCTTCCAAATACCTAGTAATCAAGGCACTATTTCTTGCTCAGCATCTGAAGACCACTGCTTTAGTTAATAAACCTTGTAAAAATTCAGCTGAAAATGAAAAAGTAGACATTTAATTAACTCGGTATTTGCAGGAACTTGCTGAAAGGAGCTCATGAACTGAGAAATTCCTGAAGCTCTCCTTCTAAAGATCATGTATTAGAGAAATATTTTTTCCAATGTTTAGTTTTGAGTCAAATAATGAGCTAAAGAAAAGAAACCCACATATTTTAGCTTATATTCATTGTTATAAATATAAAACCTAAGATCTATGTATTTTTGTAAATAATTTTATATTCAGGGAAATGGAATGTGTAAGAGCCACAGCCAATTAAAGCAGCATGACCACAAAAAATATATAACTAGATGTTACTTATCTATTAGCAAATGAAAATACTGAATTCTCCACTTGCAGACTTTAAGGAGAAGGGTGTGTGAAGCTCATTCCCTTTAATAAATGGCCATTTACTAGCCCCATTTGGAAGTCTCCCGCAAGAAATCCTGGTTTGAAGTGAATTAGGACTGAGACAACACCGCAGAGCAATGGCAGCACAAGAACTTTGTTAATGGGGGAGAAGGCAGAAGTCACTGAAACACCACCAAGAACCTGTTTGCAATTACCAGGTACAGGCATCAGCTGACTAAGCATTTCTCTGTCAATTATTACATTATTTTTTTTTTTAGCAATATCAGTAGAACTCAGACTATGTACAAACTCTTCCATTATCACAGGTGTCTAGGGGAGAACACAAAGTGCGTATTTAGAAAGAATATATTCAAGTAAATTGTGTAAGAAGCAGAGCAATAAAGAACATACAGTACTAGTAACTATTCTAAATAACTCATTAGACATAAATGGCTCTAAAACATTTGGGTTGTTTTGTTTGTTTTGTAAAGGGTAATGTTACAGGGAGAAGATGATGTGCCAATAAACTGAGATAAGCCAAGCAAGGTGAAGACATTGGTTCCACCTACAGAAAAGCTACAGCAAACTATTTCCTGCCAACAGCGCAGCCGAGCAGTAACCAAATCTGGACTCATTTTTGCTCTCAAATCTAATCCTATTCCCCTTAAATCAGTCAATCCCATTGACCTCATTTGACTCCAAAGAAAAAAAAAATACAAACATAAACAGGATTTTGTCCTCAGTGCTTTCAAACATATCCACATTTTTGGTGGATATGTCTTTCAGAGCACATTGGGGTTATTCACCAATATTTTAGCCAAATCTTTATAGTGAGATGAAAGAGATTTATAGCCATTACCAAATTCTGTGTTTGTGCATAAATATATTGATAGCCTTATAATCAATCATGTTGAAATACCAGCCTCTAACTGTCAACAACCAAAAAAATTTCCTATTATCAGCATTGCTTCACAAGCCAATCACTACATCTACAATAGGATATGATCATCTATTCACTAAATCAGAAATACTGTTTTGTTAAATAGTTTAATCTAACATTACACTTTTCCTTCATCAAGATGACTTTTAGGTGAAACTTTAGAAAGGGTTTACATTATTAGATGTGTTCTACTACCTACAATAAAACCTCCACTTTTATTACTAAAATAAGCCAGCACATACCAAAGCCAAACTCATTTTCTTACACAGAGTTTAAGACTTGTACAAGGAAAAAATTTAGCAAATGAAAAACAACTTTTTTAGTGGCTTGGGAGGTGGAGGAGGGAGGAGGTTTTTTTAAAAGATGAAAAAAACACATTTTCTTCTTTTGACTTTTTGGATCCTTGCAAAGGAAGACGTGTGTTCACGTGTATATTTGTATATATCCAGATAAAAACTCTGGCAGGACACTGGCCTGTTGCAGTTTTCTGGAACTCCAGCTCATGTGACAATACATGGATTTCCAGTCCAGCTAAAAGGCTGAAAGCTTCCTAAGACAAAGGAGTCTCCACTTAGCTAACACAGAAGGTCTAAGTCAGAGAAGCATACATTGGAATTCAAGGGTAACCAATTCTCCCCTTCCCTGGAAATTCAGTTCTGATTCTGAGAAAATATATCAACATATCAGAGCTGTGAGTCACCTACATCAGCTATAGTCATTCATTTGAAAAGGGACAGAGGATGAAGCTAGAGAAAGTTAATTACATTATAGAATAATTAAGTTATGAGCACGGAAATTAGTAGCAGCATGTTTACAGAACAGGGAATATGAAAGAAACCAAAATTCATTATTTTTCTCTCTTTCATTGTAGCTTGTGTTTAAAACCCTGACATGCAACCAGACAGTAGTAAATGTGTGAACTGAGCAAAGAGCCTTGCAAAGATAGTATTTGCCATCTGGGGACAGTACTTGAATCACAGCGATGCAAGCTGGTCCCCAGACTGCCTTCGAAAGGATGCACTTCCCAGCAATGCTGGCAGGATCGATACTTATCACCTCCACACAGGAAAAGGTACAGAAATCCATCTTATTCATAAAACTGATTTTTCTCTCTTCCAAAAATAATTTCTTTATTTGCTCCTATGAGACATGGCAGTTTCAAACTGACAGCTTTCTCATACATGAGATTCCAAACTGCTGGTGGTGGTGTCATGGAGGTCAATCCTGTTTTTAAAGAAACTGATTTCTAAATGAACAAAGCTTTCTAATCCTTCATGGACTTATAAAAACTACTGCAACCAAGCACCCTGGCAGGAATATCACAGGGCATAGCAAAATCTGAATGGGCTATGTTAGAAGTAACAACTGTTCTCTAGAGCATAATCAGGTTCTGTCTACTTTCTCATGTCTCCAGTGACTGCCAGCACTGCAGAGTCCTTCTGTATACTTAAGGGGTCACCTTAAAAACACCTATTACTATTGATATTTTGATAAAAAGCAATTGTCTTTATAGCAAATGATAAGATTAATATTTTGAGCTGAGCCAGGAGAAATAAAAGGAAAGAGGCACTAATGAACCTAATAAAAAAGCTCCGTCTACAATGGTTGTTAATCTGTGTAACCAACTTCAGGGAAGAAACGTTTGGTGTCGATAAAGCATTTCCTTAGTAAATTACTACTGGCTCCAGTGTAAGACATTTACAGTAAACACCAAAAGTCTGCAAGGCATCTGTTCTATTCACAGTGGAAGAAGGAACTTTGCTCCATTAATAACTTTAAAAAGATGCAATAACTAATTCATGATGGCAGCTCAAATCCTATCAGCAGCCTTCATTATTTGACCAAGCTGAGTTCAAAGATAGAGCAAAGTTTTAAAAAACCCTTGAAAGTTTAGAAGTACACTTTAAATTATTATAAAGACATGTTGTTCTTCTTTCTACTAAATACAAAAAAGCTGTAACTTTAAACCATGAGCAACAACATTATTTTAAGAATACATGCAAAATAAGAGTTAAACGTGTATATAAAATCCTATATGATCTCAGAATTTGTTTTAGTGAAATTGTATGTTGTACAGAGAGGGCATGTGTAATATACGTGTATGTATATATAATAAAATACTTGGTGGAATTTTAACATTTGACTTCACTAGAGACTTAGTGGGACTTGGCCTTAGGCAAGTTTTTAATAGCAATAATAAAAAAATACTTAATGGTACTTAGGGTAAATAATGTGTGGTCACTATGTTTAAAAAAAAGTAATACCAAACATCTGTGCTAGATTTCCACATGATAAAATCCCCATATTACCTACAGTTCTCCCAAAGTTATAGAGAAACAAATGTTTATTTAAAATTCTAGAAGAGACATGTGATAACCAATTTAAGAACTTTAAGGCAGGCATCTTGTGTTTTCTGACAGGAATGTATATTTAGTGATCTTCATGATATTTAATTCTGAACATGAAGAATGCCATAGTATGACGTTATGGCTCCAAGACAGATTTTCAACCACTAACAGACCAAGAATGGCCTTTTTTTAAGTCTGCTTGCAAAGACCACTTTGTTCCCTACAGGTTATATTAATTTCCTTATCAAAGCAAAAGCTATTCTTTTTTTTTTTTTCCAGAAAAAAAACAATAAACTTCAGCTACCTTTGAAAAACACTAACAAAAATATTCAAGTGAGTTTAGTTAGTTAAAGGCATAGGATTCAGTCTAATTCAGTGATGAAAAACTGAGTGCAATCTGGGCAGAAATCCTGAGAAAGCATGAAAAAGAGCTCAACATTCTCTTAAGAGGCTGCATCTCCCAAACTGAAGCAGAAACACATGTCCACACTGTTTGTTACTCAGAGATGTATTTGTTCTGTCTTACCTTGTCAATCAGAAATTAAGGAAACCTTTGCTTTAACTATCTCTAAAAGCTGGTAATTCAGCTATCCCTGTGACAGCTTACTGCTCTAGATTTTAAATTCCTTGATACTGGAAAGAAATCTAATACCATTTTTTGCATAGCTCATTTCCCAACATTTTAGTGAACCTTGCTGACACTGACATTCTTTGCTATTCCTGTAAAAGAGCAGAATTCCAACTCTGGCTTTATTCTCCTCCTCCTGCGCTATAATGGGCCTCACATTTGCCATTTCTAGCACCATCAAACACAAAGCTTGAGTAGAACTGTCATCACAAGTTTGTGTCGGTGAAACGAAGTTTAAAGGTGCAGTGGTCTGCACCCTGCAGAGAGGTGCAGCCTTTGAGGGCCACAAAGTCAACACACCACACTCAGTCTGTATCTGCTAAGAATATGAAAACAAAGGAAGGAAAAAAAAAAACCCCATTGTTTTATTTTCTGGAGTTATTTCTCTGCCTCTAGTACACTAGGCAATTCCATGGGTCTCGCCTGTACTTTGTCTAGGAAATACCATCTAAAGCCAGGAGAAATTCCAGATCTTTGAAGGCAGCTATCATTATGAAATTCTGCTAAGGCTAGTCATGAGGGGCTGGGGAAGAAGCAATCAATGGCTTAAAAAAAGAGAACGTGTTGCATGATTCTTGGCTATTCAGCCAATCAGAACAGTAGGATATTTATTTCTGGTAATGTGCATTTTTGTGTGAAATGGGCAGAAAATTAATGACTGACAAGGTAAAATCCTAAAGACAACAAGAAGTTATTTCCCTCTACCTAGCCAAGTGAACTTTGAAAAAGTTACTAGCTAGACAAAAGCAGCTGTGGAATAACAAAGAACACCTCCCTTACTATTCAGTTCCTCGTAGGATCAGTGCTCAGGGGGTGCAGGTCAAGGAGACAGAACTGACATTCATTTGAAATGCGAGTGTATTGAAGAGGATGTCTTTAATTCCCAATCTTCCAAGCCCACCTGCTTCAGTTTCTCTCACAACATGATAAGTTTAATTCTCTGGTTTGGTCAAAATATCACCCACAAGTAATTATTAATAGCTATCCACACCACCATGTTGAGTTATCTAAGAGACTTTGAATGAACAAAAAAGAAGAAATTTCAGCTTTGCACTGTTTCAAAGCACTAAGAAATGAATAGCATAAGAGAGAAAGTTATGGTTGCATTAGGGGAAAACATGGTCAAAAGTTCAGCAAAATACATTTAAGACTTGACCTTTCCCCAGCTAGGTTGATACACAATTAGATTTCAAGAACTGAAAAATTCAGATTCAAAGTAATTTAAAATTAAATACCAATGGCAAAGGGCTTGTGAGAAGTCCATCTCCACACTACATTTTAATGTACTGTTTAGGCTGTATAAAATTAGAAGTCTTCAGTTATTTTTTTCCACATTCAACCTCATTTGCACCATGTAAACTTCTTTTCCATAGACAGCACTCTTTCTGCTGGAAACTACAGCAGAATTTATCATGGTAAAGGTAAACTGACACACACAAACCATTGGTTGAATAATTTCATATGATGCTACACAGAATTTTATCATCCTTGTTTCACAGAATCACCAAATCATTAAGATTGGAAAAGATCCCCAAGACCATCAAGCCCAAAATCTTTGACAATCTCCACCTTGTCAATTAGACCACAGCACTGAGTGCCACATCCAGTCATTTCCTGAACACCTCCAGGGATGGTGACCCCACCACTTCCCTGAGCTGTCCCTTCCAGCGTTTAACAACCCCTTCCATGAAGAAAATCCTCCTGAACCTCCCCTGGTGCAGTCAGTTTCAAGCACAGCAGCAGCAATAAAATAGCAAAACTAATTAAAAAGAAGAAACAGCCATCCAGGATTTGATCAAACAGAACGTTACACATGACACAATACTAGTTTCTCAGAAATACACTCAACACTTGAGCTACACTCCAACCTGTAAAAATAAAGAAAGCAGAATATTTTAGTTGATGTTCTCAAATGACAAATATTTTCTTAAAGGTATAGAAAGATTAACACAATTTGAGTTAATACTAAATAATTCATGAATGAAATTCATTAAAAATGTTTCCCCCTTCTAGCCTACTTTTACAGTAGGAAAAAAATTCTCAGGAGGAAAAAAAATGTTCATTAACTGCCAGGTGATTTACACAGTCAGGATTAAAACCTACAAACACTAGTTAAGAAAATAAAAATATCAATCCACTGGGGAGGCTGTTGCAGAAGATTCTGCACAGTAGCCCCTGATTTATCATACTGAAAACCTGTATTTTGCAGGATGAAGACTAAAAGCAGAGAGAGAAATTCAAATGAGCACTGCAGAAGAAGGATTTAACCAAGCTACACACAAAGATCAAAGGTTGATCTATTTGGACTTTTAACAAATACGTAATACTTTTAACTGTACATAATGTCTGATGTTACTTCAAAGCATGCAGACAACTTTCCATAAGAAGAAAGCAAAAGAAAAATTGAACCTCAGAACACTTTCCAAGAGCCCACCAGAACAATAAAATCCAGAGTCATGGATGAACAAACAGCCACCTACTGAAACGTTTTGTTTCTGAATAGTTCCTACAGCCTATACATCATACTTTCAAGCTCCCTACAACAAACTTCAAATATGCAGAAATTTTAAAAAATAAATAAAAATAAAACCTATAAATACCATGCAACAGAAACAGAGCTGAAGAGAGACTTCAACCAAAGTCTTGAATTCTTAGAAAAACAAGGAAATTTTGAGCCAAAATCTCCAAAACATTAGGTAGTTCCTGCCAATCTGGCTGGGACAGAATCCAGGCAACAAATCTAGTAAAATTTTAAACCTTAACCACTTACCAAGGTATATCAGGATGTCATAAACAGTAAATCCCATTCTATACTTGCAGCACTCCAGACAAAAGACAACCTCTATATTCTCATATAAACTGAGGGAGAAACAACTTTTTTCCCTGCCCCTGAGAATAACCCAGTGGGGAACATCAAATTAATTCAGTATAAATACAGGAGAAACATGCACAGTCTGGAGGTAGCAACAATATCTCCTTTCAGTATTCCTTGGACTACTCAATAAATTGGATGCCAAAGGACTTTACTTGGAAGCTTACATTTTATCTGCTTCTCAAGATCAATTTAGTTCTATTCCTCACTGTCCTTGATTACCATTCTCATTAGAAACTTTCTTCAAATTTCCTCATGTCCAATATATAGCCAAATTAGGGTTCACAAACTTAAGTGATACTGATACAACAGATGAAATACAGCCACATAATCATCCATCCTTGAAAACAGAGTGTATGCAGACCTAAATCCAGAAAGTTGTCTGCTAGTTTATAGAACTTATTCCACAACCCTCCCTCATCACAAATTCAGTATCATTAGCTCCTTACACAACTCCTTTCAGAACCCATTAATGTGTTCCATCAGTTTTAATTAAAATTCTGCCTGTGAAAAGATTTGGGATCCACACCTTGGCAAGAAAACTTTACTGAAATATATCATTAAATTTTCCAGTTTCTAAGCTTCAAATGGGCAGCAGAAACTACCAAGCCCTCAGTACATATTCTAGGTCAGAGAAGACCATAAGCTAAATACAAAATGATTTGTCCATAGTAAAGAAAAGATTTTGACAACAGTCTCTAGATGTAAATAGCTGTTCTTAATCTCAAGCACTAATTCTTAAGCTCTTGCACTAATTTCATTTGCGCTTTGATCTGTCAGGCAAACTGGTGTTTTTAGTGACCACGCTGCTGCTGAGTCTCTAAGCAAACAGACTGTTTCTCCTGACTTCCCTCGCTGTGTGTAGCTCATACACGACCTCCCTGCAATTTCCACCCTCCTTAGCAGTGTCTGTGAGGAAGACTCACCCTGCCTTGTTTGCCTGACAGAGCCACATGAGAACACTGCTGGCATCTAAGGGGGCAGATGGGCTTGACACCAGGCCAGATTTTCTTTCAGTTGTACTAATCCAACCATCCCAAATCCAGTCACAAAAATGCATTTACAAGTGATGTGGGCAGCTGGTGCAGGTGGGCTTGGGATCAAATTTAGGTTCTCTCAAAGCAGAACACAGCCATCAGTACAGTGTTTCAATGTGACATTATGGTACACTTAGGTAAAAAGCTGGGGAGTATCCCCACATGAAAATATATTAGAAATACACACAGGCAGAAGCCTTTGTTTATATGGAAGGCAAATGATCTTAAAACACTTTTCAGATACCTGAGGCATACAAATCCAACACAAAGGTAGCATGCACTCATGACCCTTTAGTTAGAGCAGCAGCAGGTGTCACTTTCCTCTTCAGTACATCTTTATTTGCCAGATAGCACTTTGTCAAAATACAAGGATAAAGAAACTTTGCAAAGCAACATGTTAGAGACAATAAGCCCAAATATACTTACTTCTCTTCAATATTTTCTTATACTTCCTTTCAAATGTTATACAGTCCTGCTGTGTACTTATTACAGATGTAAAACAAATGCATGCTATCCTTTTCATGAAAAAATTAGAGCACAAAGAGAAAACACTTCAATACTCTAAATTACATTCCTAAAACTGCAACAAGTACCATGACTATTTTAAACAAAAATATATATTTTAAACAAATAAATGAGTTTTTCATTACCTCTCTAAGATGCATGTTTTCCTTCTCCTTCTGATCTAAAATCACTTCTAAATGATTAACCTGAGATTCAGCCTCTGCCATCCTTCGAGTTCTCTCATTGTCATCTTCCATTCCTTTAGAAGGCAAACCTTTACTTTGCAACATCTCTAGAAGCTTTTTTATTGATTCATCTCTGGCATTTAGTGTTTGCTTTTGTGTTTCAATCCTAAGCTCCATTTCTTCTAGAGTTTTTCTCAACAGGAAGAGCTCTTTCGCTTGTCTATCATGTTCTGCCTGAAGTCTTCGGAAATTCTCCTCCGTGAGCTCAATGGTAAAATGCTCAGCCCCTCGGTTCCCACTTTCTTGCTGGAGAAGATGGTTAAGGTCTCTCTGGGTTCTAAGCTCATCTTGAAGTGCCTGGATTGTCATTTGCAGATGCTGCAATAAAGAAAAAGAAAGAGGAAGAAATAATTTAGGATCTGAATGGAGAATCAGTGTTTGATTAAAGTTTTGTTGTATGCTGTTACAAAAAGTCATTAGAATTAGTAATGAAAGTATATCAAATGACCTTATAAAATATCAAATGCAGGTGACAATATCTGTATGAATTCCTTCAAGTGCTTCTAGAAAAAAAAAGACAACATACACAAAATAATGTCAGCTACAGATAAAATTAACAGCAACAAATGCAAACACTAGACAGTGACACATTCATTGGAACAATCAATGTGTACCTACAAAGCTCAAAGACTCAGTATTCCATGTTTTCTAAATTACTTCATAGACTGAAGATAAATCTCTTCGTGATGCTCAACAGTACTGCTTGTTTGTAAAGTCAATCAAAGCCCTCACTATAATTAAGGGGACTTTGGGGGAGGGGCTGAGTTGGGGCTGGTTGGTTTCATTTTTTCTTTTTGGCAGCTAAAGCTATGAACAAGTTTAGTAAACAGGATTACTGTATCTCTAAAAAGCAAGCAAAAAAAATCACAATAAGCAATATTGAACTTTGAAAAAGACATTTACTGCAAATAGTGGACAAACCTTTGTTCTTCTGGCATCCAAAAACTGAACAGCATGGTAAATGAAAAAATGAAGCAAAATCAACATAAATAAAGGTCAGATGCAAGCAAAAGAGATTCAACAGAAAGAACTGAATTCAACAAAAAGTATCTTCAACAGAAAAAAATAATTTTATTGAGTTATACAGAAAGGCAACAACAAATTCACAGTACTCAAACATATAAACCTATAGACAGACTTTACTCAAGAGATGTGACACAGAAAAATATATTAGAAATAATCAGTCCCATGGTAAATTACAACATTCCTATTGGAAATTACTGTTCTTTTACACTTTTAGGTTTTTCAGAACACTGTAACTTGTCCTAAAATATTAATATTCCATCTGAGTACAGGGGTCTGTCTCTGTTCCAGAGGTATGTCTCGCACTACTTACTAAACAAAGATCAAAACCAAAATAGATTTTGCCCATGTTAAGGTTGGAATAGAGATAATCAGCCTAAATTACTACGATTTATGATGTTCATTTCAGACAATATCTTACAATTTGTTTTTCTTCTTATTTTTTCCGCTCTATTCATTGCCTACACAGCATACTGAGCTTTTAGGAATACGGATTCCTGGATAGGCACAGTCTGTACCTGAAGACATTTAACTGCAGGAATTAGGGGGCTTAAATGAGTGTTATCAGACCTTTCTGGTTTAATTGATGTTTTGCAACTCCATGTTCTAAAAACAAGAGCAACAACAACGAAAACCATACAAAAAAACCCAAAACAACACAGACACCAAACAAACAACAAAATTTCATTTGATACTACTTTTATGTTTTACACAAATACATGTAAATCTGTCCATTTTTAGCAATCATGAAAAATTAAAACCCTAAGAAACCAACCTTTTGGAATCATGTCTTTTATCAGTTATTTCAAACAAAAAAAGTATTGCCAGTGGTAGAATTCAGTTAGACACTTTGAATCTGCTCTGTCCTTAAATAAGCACTATTTTAATATATGTCCAGATCTTAATTCTCTCAGTATTTGCATCTTATTAGGCACACACTCAGCTGAGAGCTTACAAATACAGGCTCATTTAGAGCCCTGCTTTTATTTAATGGCAATTCTTATATCTTCTTAATCTCATCGTCTTTTTAATAAGCTATATAAGCTTAAAAGCTCCAATAAACTTAAAACTCCTCTAGATGTAGCAACTTCCCCACTTTGCATCTACTACTGTGCCAAGTATTTGTGACCCCACGACTGACTACACCTTCTGAATTCCAAAATTACTTCACCACTGTGAAAGTGCCAGAAGACAGCCGGGTCTTTGCACATATCCTACACACACACACAGTCCCTGTTCCACCATCTCTGAAGAGCAGAATGGTTTGTCCTGAGATAAAACACACCAGGTGAACATTGCAGGTGGAACTCTCGGGATGCACATGTAATTAATGCATTCCAAAGATGGGGGAGCTGAGGTGTTTGCAACTGACTTGGGTGCACATCAGCCAGCTAAACAGTATAAAATGCTGCTGAGGACTGGGCCACCTGCACAAACTGTCTCCTGGGGTCCCAGGCAGCTTCCAGGTGGATCCTGTCCCCAGCATGGACACCTGTAGAGTACAGCCAGGTCAAAGAAGGGGAACACTCACTCTTGGATGGGTGAGCAAAAGGGCTAAGATCCGGTCAAATACAGAATCAAATCCTAAAGTACCTACGTAGGTGCTTCGTTGCTTTGTCACTGTGAATGCTGCAAGGCCAGACTGTAAACCTGAATGTTTCTACCTGGACCTGTTTAAATTATAACTCTTTACACAGAGACTGTTGACCACAATCTGAGGCTAAGTGGACCAAGCTGCACCAAGACTTCTCTGACAATTTTATAGAAGGGGATCTCAATGAAGCTTGTGACTCAACAGGAAGGACCACGCCCTGATTATACTGCAGTCCATTGTAATAGATAATAGAGTTGTTATTTGGATACTGCACTGGTAATATTTAGGCAGTGTATTAACAATAAATTTAATCATAATCACCCACATAATCAGTGTCCGTATTAAGAATAAATTTAATCATAATCACCCACATAATCAGTGTCCTACTTCTCACACCTGACAAGAACTTTCTCTCTACTACTATGCTACAACTAAGCAACAGCAATATTCAACAACTACCACTACTCCAGAAATAGGCAAAATTTCTCCCTGATCTGAATAATGACTAAAAATACATTCTCCTAATGTTAAATCAGACAATATTTATTACTTCATGCTAAAACCTATTTACAAATAAGTGTTTTTCCAAAGTAGTCTCTGTATATCAAATGTCAGTATTTTTATAAAAATATAGCTGAGCAAAAGAAAACTAATTCTAAAAATATTAAAATGTTTTAACCCACAAATAAAAGCAAACTTGACATACACAGTGCTAACACACAGACCTTCTGAATGCAAGCTTTAAAAATCAAAACTGTTGGATCAACACAAAAATAATTAGAAATCAGAACCCAAACAGCAATTCTGTTTAAGATAAGCAAGACAAGTTCCTTTTCTGCCCCCCAGCAGCCCGTGCACGCTGTCCTCAGGCTCTGCCCAGACCCGCATTTGGCACTAAGCACGACAGTAGTTCTGGCTGCTTCTCTGTAATTATGTTAAAACTAACAGCCTCAACTGTGGCAGACTACTGCCACTTTGACATAAAAGAATCCATTTTTGTACACCTTCAAGACTTAGAACATGGTGGACCAGATTTAGACTTGTGCTGGCACAGATTTTTGTATCTGCAGCTAGCTAAGGAAAGGAAAGAACAAATGTTGTGAGGGTGGAAAGAAATTGTATAATTAAGTGCAGGGGAAGGAATGTAGGAGTGCTGTGAATATCTGTCACACTGCTGTCGTTACAGACAGAAATTTACGGGATTTTTTAAAAAACCACGCAAGATCTACCACATTTTTTTTAATTTCTATTAAAAATGGACCAGTTGACCAGAAATAATCTCCCTGCCAATTTTGTGCCAATATATAAGTAGTTCTTTCAGAACTTTTTCAATCCTTCTCTGCAGTCCAGCTCCAAGAAGCAATCCGTGGAACTGTGAATTGCCCCATAAACTGAAACAAAACTATAAAAGGAAGATTAACTAATCACTTTTCCCAGATTTCAATTCATGTTCCACACAAGGAAGTTCCTCTAGTCTATGCCAACTAACTACACCCAAAAGAACTGCCCACTGAGAGCTATCCTGCCACGGTGTGCTTGGGCCACCCGAGCACTTCCAGAGCATCCCAAAGCCTCAGACGTGGTGAGCAGTGGAGGGGAATGAATTCACAAGGAGCCTCACTGATTTAAAATTGTTAGTCCACCTACAGAAGCACACAGCTTCTCACACTCTGCACCACCACACTGCCACCGAAAGCAAGGAACGTGTACAAAAACCCAGTCCACTGGATTTTAGCTCCTGATTCTCCTGTTTCTTTCCCACCCCAGTGAATATAGAACTGACAGGGCTGAATCAGCTGATACAGTCTAGTCTCTTGGCAGTGGCAAATATATGATACAGAATGATAAAAATATATCATAAAATGATACAGAATATAGCATAAAAAATTATACAGAAGTCTGTGCAAAAGAATCCTCCTGTGTAATTTTATGCTATAGAAAGCTATAGCTATACCTGAACAATACACATATAACAGTAAATTATCTTGTCAACCATACTTCTCATTTTCTAAAATCAAGCTTCCTTATTCATTCCATAATCTATCACTGCTCCATTTTAATTCTTCACAGTATGAGGCTCTATCATTGAAAGGAAACAGACTACTTAAAGCTTTCTTATGAACTGCATCTAAATCAATTTGTATGTTAACTTTAGTTGTGCTACTGAAATAAGTATGAGCATTAGACTTGCAAATATTTATAAGTATTATTAAAGAAAAACATGCAAATCCTAATTTTCTTCTGTAAAGGAAAAAAGAAAGGGAATTGGAGATATTTTCTTCATTACCATAAATTAAGAAATTGATTCTCTCATGCATTTCCTCATCTGCCTACTATAATTCGTAAACCTGGCATCCCAAAAAACACCACTGAGAATCAGTTGACTAGAATTTTGCTTGAGTAAGACAGTACTGACAGAAAGAGTTGGAAGGAGAAGACAGATATAATTTGTGAGGAATTGCAAGAGATTCTGACCACACACGATGAATCTTCAGCATTAAAAATTCTGAGCGTGAGATGTGAGAGAGCTTTTGCATAACACTGCTGACAGAGCCACGTATCTGAAAAGGGAGAATTCTTGTCAGACTTTCCTTACTTTTTCTTTCTTTATGCCTTTAACTTTGGTGTCTTGTCAAATTCCATAAAGCTTGCCCTTACTACCATGTTTTCCAGGTTAAATAAGGAATCTTGTCACATACACTTAAATCTGCATTTCTTAATACAGATGTGGTGGGCTGACCTTGGCTGGAGGCCAGGACTCCACCAAGCCACTGAACCACTCCCCTCCTCAGCAGGACTGGGGGCAGGAGAGGAGTAAGATGAAATAAACCCTGTGGGTCAAGGTAAAGGCAGCTTAATAAAACAAAACCAAAGGCTATGCACAGAAGCAAAGGAAAACACAATATTTACTCTCTGTGTCCCATGAGCAGGCCATACCCAGCCATTTCCTGGCCAGCAGGGCTTCAGTACAGTTGCTCCAAAAGACAAACGTAATTAGGAACTCCCCCTCCTTCGGCCTCTTGATCAAACCTTTCCTCCTCTTCCTCCTCTGTTACTCATCATGTGCCCACCAAGCTGCTCTACCGCTCCCCTAAACTTGCTCCTCATCCCGTGCTTTGCAAGTTAAACAAGGAACCTGATCATATACATTTAAATCTCTGTTTCTTAATACAGACATTAGATTTAATCTGAAGTATCAGACTTCATTACTATTCAGTCAGCTTCTCTGGGTCATCTAACATAAATATTTTGGTGAAAGAAACAGTATTGCCTAAACACTTGAGGTCACCCAAAAGAAATGCATCCCCATACTACATCCCCAGGCTAAAAAGTTTTAGAACTGCAAATTCCAGAGTAGTTTTGCACCTATTTCTTAAGGACCAATCTCTAAATATATTTCCTTCCCAATTCCCTTATTTGCTGTGGGTTGAGAGATGTTGATGAGCCGAATCTTGTAGCCTGCAATCATAAGAACCAGAAGGTCAAGAGGAAGAGACTTAGAGAAATGTAAGAGGTCAAAGACCTGAGAAGAACAATCTGCAAAGATACATGCTGGGGAAAAAAAAATAACCAAGTTCTTTAGTTATTTTAAAAAGGAGCTTTACTGAAACCTTTGTCATCAGTATCATGCAAAATACAGGGGTTTCTATTTAGGTGATCCTTACCACGACAACTTTTAAGCAGCCCAATTACGCTATGACAAGACTAGCCTCCTTTTTTTCACCTCTTCCCTTTGGAAAAATACTGCTAGTAGTGCCAGAATCACTAAACAGTACTTTAGCTGACTGAAGAATCATCAGTAACAAATATTTTGACCAAAATGAACACACGTGGAAGAATTTGTTTCCAGATTACTTCTTACAGCTTTACTGGAGGAAAACACAAAATGCATTTCAACAAAGACTGGAAATCAATGTCAGTTTAAGAAAAGCAGATTATTATTTGTTTCCTCTGTAATTCTGTCTGCAACATAAGCTACCCAGCTAAGAACAATGCATGGTTTAGAAGTCCTGGACACTCAAAGGTAAATCTTTGGCATTCATATTTAAAAACTGCTCTCAACAGATAAAAGTAACAATATACTGTGAGAAAACCTCCATCCCCCCAACAAACTCCAGCTCCTCTGATACTCTTTTACTGCCTGCATAAAATGTTTCTCCTTTTTTCAGAACTGGAGCACTTAAGGTTCCCCAAGGAAGCTTTTAAACCATTTGGGATGATAAACCTTTACACTTCCCACACAAAGTTTCCTACATGGCCTAAGCTCTACACAGTCAATACTTGTGATTTGTATTCCAACTGCCCATGGTTTACCAAAGATGAGCAGAATCCCTGTCCTACAGCTAATCCCAGGAGTAACTGCAGTCACAGAACAGAAACATGATCTGCGTTGCACATCATCACAGCACAAGTCCAGGGAAGTGGGAAAACACTCAAGGCCTTGTCCCAACAACAAAGACAATTCCACTCCCCAGCGATCCCACCCACACGCCCCACTGTTAACAAATAGATACAAGGTGAAAAGAAAAACAAAAAGCACACAAGCACATCATTCCTAGCTCTCTTTTCCTCATGAAATACACTTCCAGTTACCTGCTCAGCCTTTTATCTAGAGGGAACCGTAAGTTTTCAATTCTGCTGAGGCACTATCTGGTACTTTCTGGAAACCTTTGTTTTTGAGATTGCCTTCCTTGATGTTATAAAAGTTTTAACAAAATAAGTATACCCTTAAAGTAATAATCACAAGCTTTCAGAAGGCAGCAATATATTATCAAGGGTTTTCACTATGTTCTACTTAGACAAGATATTTGCAGACATACACAAAGCTCTCAAAACATTGTGGAAAAATTTCTTAAAACTGAGTGTTGTTCACTAATAAAACATTGCTCTGTGTATTTACAACAGACTGCAATTTTGTTTCTGTTTTACTTCAAAAAAAAAAAAAAAACCTGGCGGAAATATAAAAAATAATTTCTTCCTGATCTCTAAGTTCACGTCTTCACACACAAAGCAGATTTTTTTTCCCAGCATAGAGATGTTCTATGTCAAGCTTTTTATCAAATAGCATTCTACTACTCTTTTCTTATAATTACGGGGGTATTATGTATTCAACGCCCAGTACAGAAACACCATATCCAGACTAAGTCAGCAACTCACAAATATGCAGCTAAAGTGACTGAAAAACGATTAAAACATTGTCTGTCTCACCCTCGCCAAACTACAGGTTTTTAATTTGCTTTTATTCCATAAAATTGCTTACATATTTATTATCAGCACAGAAGATGATTACTCAAATGTTGGGAGAAGGTAAGAAAATGGTTTTGTTTTGTTGGGATGTTTTAGGCATTTTTATAGCAAAAATTCAGAGCTCCCCTCAAAGTGAAATCATATATTATGTCCCGAGTGGTCAAGCAACAGACTGAGCACTGCCCTGGCAGATTCCAGAACAGATTACTGATGTATTGGAGTGCAGTTTTCTTTCTCAGAAAACTCTAGGGACTGCATAATTATTTGGGTTTTGTTTAAACAGTAGTAGAATGCCATAGGATCAGCATTCCTCACGGCTGGTTTGAGGCCTGAGGAGAAATTAGGTTTAGCAATGATCACAGTGGGCCAAGAAATTAAAACAAAATGCATATAAGGGGAGTATTTAATTTAGAAGCAAGATTGTTTGTGAATTAAGATCTGCATTTGTCATAGGGAACTGAGCTATGTTCCTGCTTCCGTAGTCATGTATGACTGAAATGCACCTGTTCAAAAACCTGTGAATATTTGCCTTCTTACTTTTATATCCATGGGATTATGTTCTGTAACACCAGTTAAGTGTGAACCATCGTGGAGAACTGCAGTTAATGAAGAACAGAAAGTTAAGAGTTCGTTGTTTCTGATTCCCAGCTTTAAAAAAACCCTGATAAGCAAAAACTATTTGGCAAGTACTTTCCTCTTTCTTTTTGGACAGTAGAATTTATTGTCCAGCCTGCTGATTCAGTCAAAATAATAGCATAGCAAAAATCCTGGATGCTAAACAGGCCTATTACTTTCTTATTTCTCAAAAACTGAGGTCGGGGTACATTAAAGGAATTTTTTTTCAGGCACCAAGTCAAGAAATTACTTACAAAAGGACAGCATTGAAAGCAAACAAGGTCACATTTCAAACACTGAAAAACTTGTGGCATTTGATCTTCAGAACCTCCCTTTATCTGCTTGAACTTTTACTATAGAGTTTCTGCTTCTGGCAGAGAACTCACTATTACCTTGGAAAAAAATGAAAATAAAAAGAATCCTTTTCCCAGATAAATAACCCACTATGTGAACTGGGCTCTGTTCTCCTATTTTGCAGTCTGCCTCTAACAAAACATCCCACTTCTTTCATTAAAGAAATAAAATAACATTTGAGGAAGGGAATTTCTGCGGACAAAGCACAGGTTCTGCTGAAGCTACCAAAGAGAAATGCAGATAAAGGAAAACTATAGAGGTGTCCAAACAGTGTTTCCAATAATAAGGTCATAACAGACCAGGACAGGAATGGTTGCCACTGTCAGTAAACAGCAAACCACAAAACACTGCATGATGTGAACTGGGTTAAAAATATGGAAACAATTATTCCCATAATATGCAGTATGTGCTTGTTTCTCAGATGACCTTAATACTCGACACACTGTAAAAGTTAACATTTTTTATATCATATCTAAGAAGCAACGCAGGGAACTCCAACAGCCTGAGAGAGCCTGCCAGTCTCTCCAGCAGAGATTTTGGTCATTATTTTACACTATATTGAAAGACACAAAAGAGGGAAGTTAGAAGCCCACACAAAACCCCAGCACTGTATTGCAAACAGTGATTTTAATTCACGAGTGAACTGGGTGCTTGAAGTTGCTATACAGGAAATCTCCACTGACAGAAGAGACAAATGCAGAGCATCACTGAAAGCTGTGGGAATGGGACATCTTAATATTTGGGCTGACCTTCTTATCCTTGCCACCTTTGCATTTTGTTACTTTATAACTGTACTTTTTTAAATGCAGCCACTAGAAAAATCACATGAATATAAGTTATTCACGTGACAATTTCAAGCACAGCTCTTAGTAAGTCAGAAATACAAGTTCAAATTTCAACCTCTCCCTGGTCTATTTTAATCAGCAAAACACATAAAAGAGCACTCTTCAGCTTTCAATTCTTTTTCACTACTAGGAATAGTACTGTGAGTTGATTACTGTGTGTTGAGTACTGTGAGTTGATTAATAATACATAATCATTTCCCATTGAAACAATTTGAAAAGGAGCTTTAGAACTGCGTGTTCTGATACAGCTAAAGGGGAAAAAAACAAATCAATATAGAGATTTCAGTGGCTCCACTCAAAAGAGCGTTCAGTTAGATCCAACAGAGACAAATGATGCATCACAAAGCAAGATGACCATCTGGAAAGACATTTCATCCTGGTTTACTGAAGAAGTGCAGATATGCAGGAAAGAGAAATCATTAAAGGCTCAAAAAGATCCCTGCAGTTCACAAATATACGCTTTCACAAGTTGGGAGAACTTTGGTTTTGCAGTGAACTTTGTTAAATCTGGATTTATTCTTGTCAGATTTTGCAGGAGTCTCTTCGTGGCCTAAATGAACCCAGGATATCGGCATAAAAATCTGCATTTATGGAGTGTTCCCACAAGGTGGCACTAAATCCACAGCCGCCAGAAAATTCTCGCGGAGCACAAAAACGCTAAGTGAAAAACTACGGTCACATACATAAAATAAATAAATAGACTGTGGTCATATACATACCTCAAATAAATGGACTATCTAAGAACTGTAAACCGCAGTTTGAAAAATAAAATTAAACGCCTAAGTCAGGTATTATCTCAGAAGAGATCGTAATTTCCCACTCATAATTCCACAGCTGTAGTGGGGGGGACACACAGACACAGACTGCACCACACGTGTGTGTGTGTGTGTGTGTGTATATATACATATATATACATATGCATTCACTTGCAGTTAGCACTTAACAAGAAATCAAGTTAACCTTGGCTCTTCGTTCCAAGGCCTGAGACAGAACCAAGTATTTCTGATCTGGAAATGATCTCCCTGCCCTGGTGACACCCCGGGGGTCAGGCAGGGCTGGATCCCAGCCCTCTGTGCACTGGGAACACCAGCAGTGGATACAACGTCGTGCACCTGCATCTCTCAGTGTGGGACAGCCTGCATGTCCAACGAGCCCCCACAGACACAGTCCAGCTACAAACATCAGAGTTAAAAACCTGAGTATCTTCCCAAACACAATTCCACAATTGCTACTGCACAAAATACTTACATACTTGACTTTTAATTAAGCAGTGAAGTATTTCAGATTTCAAGTATGACTAACTTACATTCTTTAAACATGATTATAAAGCCTGCTGTGTATTTCTGTAGAGAAACACGTATCAAAGTCATGGCATAATTTTGGAAATAATCCACAAACAGTGAGAAATTTCTCAGCTAAGGATACATATCTACAATTAAACCACTTCAGGGGAGCAACCATATCCAGGAAATATTCCATTTTAAACTATTTTAAAATATTCCAATTTTTATCCCTCACCCTTTCCTTGCATGTTGGTGGATTCTTTTCCCCCCAAGTGCATTGCATAATCTTAATTACTGAAACAGTAGTGTACCCATATGCTGGGCTAATGTTCAGTGGTGTTCAAACTCCTGAAGTGTCCAGAAGCCTTCAGGGGGCCCTTTGTTGCCAACTTCAATTAAATAAACAGGTACTGGGGTCATTTCAGGCCAAATGCATTCCACTGTGCTGAATTATAAATTGTTAGCACTATCTACTTTTCCTCCAACAGTCTCTTGGTTTTTTCCCTTATTTTTCACACTGCTTTAAGTGAGCCTGCTGTAAGAATATTCAATTTTTACAGGTATTAAGAAAGAAAGGCATTATAAAATCTCTGTAACTACTTTTCAGCCAAACACAAAAGAAAACAATTATTAAGGTAAGAACAAATAAAGCAATTTGAGGATCTGCTCTGTGCTCCAGGCATTACATTCACACAAAAAACAATGCTAAGTTCCACAAGCACACCACTACTATTGATTTTCTCTCAATCACCCCACATTCAGGATAAGACACCACAAGATCTGGGGGTGGGTAAGGGATTTTAGAGCCACCTTGAAGTACAAAATGCTTATTTAATTGTACTGCCAGGGGTTTTCTTTTCCCCACATCACATGCTTACACATCTGTTGGCTATATAATGTAAACTCATTGCAGTTTAAGTACAGATTTGTGATCAGAATGAATATCCCCTTCAACATATCCTCCCTTAATCCCTAGTTTTTGCACTGTATGACCAGAGAGAATTTGTTCTATTCTGTATAAAAGAAAGAGTATAGAATCAATACTCCTGCTGGCATCCAAAACACTCCATGCATCCTGCTCATGTCACTTTCTGTCATAATTGAATAAAACATATGGGCCCTTTTCTCTGTAAAAAATTACATCATGTTTTATCTTTCTACTTTTCAATTCATGCTCAGGTGCATCTTATATTTGACTTAGATAGAAAAGTCCATGATCCTTTATCATGTTTACTTTGTGGTGTTGCAAAGATTCACAAAATTTGCTGTTTCTGCTATACAGGTGCCTGCACAAGACAACCATTATTTAGTGAGACAGCTGTTCCCATAGAAGGTGTTTCTCAAGGAAAAATTCCAGTGTTTTCTGAGTTCTGCTTCACAACACTGATTAATTTGTATCCTGACTTTCGTAAGAGACTGAAAATTAACTAGCAAGATCATAGCTCACAGTGCTGCAGTTAATCTCTCAGAAGCCAGACTACCCAGGTGCACTACGCTGCCCTTTGTTCATGTTCTTACATCACCTAACTATTGTAAGATAAATTCTTCTATTGGTGGACACCGTTCAGACACCGTCCTAGAATTTTAGGAGAGTTCTAGCAAAAAGCGCACTTTTTACAGCACAAATTACTTAAATAATAATCTGGTAAATGGAGGACAATATTAAAAATTTAGATAATCAAAAGTAAATGGATTTCAATGTAAAGGTTATGGGATAAGCATTTGTATATAGGACTAAAGGAAATAAAGCTTCATTGCATTCTTGCTCTGGCCACTATTTGTTGATCCTTAAGAGCAAAGCTGCTGGAAAACAGAAGTGCTTCTCCCCCTTCCAAACCCCAGAGCCTGTATAGCAGTAAGAGAGCACTACCACTGAAGGATGAATATGACAAGCAATATGATCTTTGTAATTGGTACTTTGTTTTCCCATATTCCAAGCTACTCTTCACAATGCTTTCTCTCAGCCCAGCCATTGCTGTCATCCGTCCTTACTATTCCTACATCAAATCCAGACGAGCTGATTCCAAACCCTCCGTCTGTGATTCTTTGTCTAACAAACAACAGAATCATCACTCTACAAGGTGATATTTTCACACCACATTCCTAGCAACAGAAATAGCGTATTTCACTTTTGTGAACAGTTTTATATGCACTAATTGCACAGTAAAAATTAATACTGATGATATTTCAAACAACTGCACTGCTTCCAGCAGTAATAAAATACTAAATTATTATTCTCTAATTTAGGGCCATCTAAACACACTAAGAATTGGAAGAGATCCTGCACTGAAACACTCTAAAGCTGTACAGATGAGATCATTGGTAGCAGCAAGGGATTAATCGCAGGGGAATTGCTCTCCACTATTTCACATGCTACAGCTCCCATCATTTCCAGTTTGCCTCCTCACTCAGTCTATAAAGTAGCAAATGCACTTACATCACCTCTGAGGTAAACAGTAATGCAGCTGCTCCCTGAGGTGTAAAATCTGCCCCAGAATTCCCTGGGTCAAACCTTTATGCTACTCAGCAGACCAGAAAGCCCCACGCAAAGAAAGTTCTTATACAGGATACAACCTACCATAAATGAGAACTTATATCTGCTATTATAAATTGATTTAGAAGCCTGCATCGTAAGCCACTAAATGTAATACCATACTCATGAAGAAAACTGCCTTTGTTTTTTCAGCTGAAAAATAGGGGGGAAAGCTGTTTTTATTCTTTAAGTATTGTCTAACATCTTTACAGTCAGAAATCTATTAGCCCAAGAAACCAAGCTTGTGCATAACCCTATATTTGAAACATGTGAAACAGAAGAGTCCATTAATTAAACATTAGCATCATTCTAATCAAGAGACATCTTATTAGAGATGCACAGAGAAACCAGCATTAAACACAACACTCTTCTTTAGTGCTCCAGAGCAGACACGCTTACTTGCAGCCTGTAGATCAACCTGCTGGTGAAATAATTGGATTGATGATCACAGGATAATTTACTTACTTCAAATTTACTCTACAGGGGAAGACAAAGTTGCCAGCAACAACAGGAAGCCATCCCAGGCACATTTATTAAAAGATATTCCTACACAAGAAAAAAAAATAATCAAGGCCTTTTCTCCAAGGGATGATGCCACACTCAGTGGTATGGAAGCGTCACCAATGAGGGAGAGGCACAAAAAATGTAACAGCCAGACTGTGTTCAAAGACAGAGGAGAAGAGGACTAGGCATCAAAAAGTGTGATCGTGGAGTTCAGCAAAGACATTAGAAATTCTAGAAATGAGAATAAAATGGAACTTCAAAGGCATTACACTACAATTTAGCCCTAATAGGAAAACCTGCCAGAATGGTGGCAGTAAAAACTGCGTTACAGGCTTTATTTTTACCTGTGATCATTTTTCTGTATCTCATACAGAGATAGCAAATGATGAGAGGAGCAAACAGGTGGTCAATGGAACACACTCCTTTTGTCAAGTCTTAAACCATTATCTCAGACAACACAGGATATAAATTCTACAACTTTTCCCCTTCTCTTCCTGCTTCAATTCCTCTGTATTATCATTTACCTTACTCTATTACAAAAGGAAAAAAAAAAAAGACCAAGATGAGAAGAAAGACTGCAGCTTTAAAACTGCAGTTGTACTCACAAACACGACATACTGACCTCACTGATGTCTGCAGCAGTGAACCAGAGAGCCTTCGCTCAAAAGCCTATTTCGTACTTTTTATTTAATATAACTTTACTTCTTATTCAAAATTCAGCTGAATAATGAACCACTTGCTACCACTTCTAACAAAAAACCCAGCACATTCAGTCTATTCAAGCCATGTCAAAGGTACTCACTGGGGTATTTTTACCTCTCCCAACTGTCTTGTTACTGAAATAACCTTGATCAGCTCCATGATTCATCTGTTACTTTGACCCTCTCTTTAATATTCTCAGTTGAACACAAGTTCAGTCCTAGATATTGAATTTTGTCTATTAAGAGAAAGAAGGCTAGGCCACTTGTACTCTGAAACTTGGAGCAAAAAAGCCTTTATAAAAAAGTGTACTTTAAAATAGCACCCTGCCATTTCTACTGGCAAAAACCCTAGTAAAACGTATTATACTTTTTAGAGAGAATGAGAGGATTTTTTTTCCTTTGATAAACAGAGCCTGTAGAAATCCTGAGTGTTATCCATATTCAATAAGAATCAAGTATCTGGATATGATGATGTGAAAAACCATTCAATTTTCCTTCATTCATCATAAAAAATATTTATCAACAAAAAACCTAAAACATCTCAAGCACTTTATTATTGATTACTTTAAAAGATTAAAAGGCTGCCCATTCCAAACTCCACATATTTTCCTTGTATGCAGATTCATATACAAAAAGCTTGTTAGTTGCAGTAAAATGTAAACATGGACTGGGATTAGCCCTGTTCCTTTTCATCTCTCAGCGCACCCAAACCACAGAAGCTGCCAGCATGTTACAGTGTAATCTGTGTTGATTACTTTTACTTGCATGGGGAGAACTTGCTGTTCCTCAAGTATTTCTCAGACAAAAAAGGAGGGGGATACCCACATAATCCACTGGTCAAAAAATTCCTCTGGAAAGGGCGACGGGAGATGCTATAATCATCATGGGGCTCTGCTGGTTCTCTTCACTTTCAAAGAGAAGGAAAAACAGCCCTCAAGGACAAGTGTTTGGGAGGGGCACATCAAGCTCACAGTGCTTTGTGGTCTGTGAGTTTAAACCTCTTTAATGCTTTAAATAGCTCTCCTCTTTATTTCTTCTTTATTTGTATCTCACTTTCACCCTTTCCAATGCTCTCCCAGAGGAGTGGGTGTGTGGGGCTCAGGTGCCAGCTGGGCTTAAACCACAACAAGCGAGATAATTGCCAATTAAATAATTAAATATTCAATGTATATTTCTAAGCAACTGTTCTGTGATTACTCTGTATTGTGTTTAGTAAAAGTAGTATTAGAAAGGGGGCAGAAAGATATTAAATTTCTATTGTCCTAATCTCCAATTAGTCAATAGCAATTTCCTTGTTTTAAGAAGTGTGCTTCCTTTTCTTCCAGTGCCACAGGAGGTTTAATCAACCTGGACCATAGAAAACAAATTCCAGGAATGATGAAATGCAAAATATCCTGACCTCCTTGGAGAGTAATACTGTTTACCTGCCAAGTGAAAAGCTTTCAGCCAGCGGGATCATTTATTTTTAACTATCACTAAATAGAAGAGAAAATGGCTCCAGGCACTTCAGAAAACAAAGGAAATCAAACATTTAATTGCCTTTGTAAACAAATAGACTTTACATTATTATTTTGTTCTGTAGGATCTTTTAGCACCTTTTTCCCTAACAATATCTAGAATGGAAATTATAGAGTCTGTCTAAGTTCAGGGCAAAAAGCTTAATAGTTTCTTACTGGGGTAGCCTGACAAGACACCAGGGACCTGGTGTAAGACCTCTTTTTAGCTAAATTTCCTAAGTCTAACCAAGAATTTCAGAATAAATCCTAATAATCAAGCATCTCTACTCAGACTTACTGTGCAAATCCATTCGTATATGCTTCTATACTAAATCCTCTTTTCCAAGTTTGTTCAAAATCAAACTCTGCTGAAAGTTATCCCAGTGGCAGAAGTTTGATAACTACATACCTGCCTACAAAAGAAAATGTGCTCTCAGTTTTTTTGTATGAAATTCAATTGTATGAGATAAAATACCAGAAGGCTGTTATTACTGATGCACAGATACATTTTTCTGTCCTGAAGCCTGATTCAATGCAAGCATCTGATAAAACCATTCAATAAATAAATCAATGCACTGTAGCCAGTTATAAATAATACCCAAATGTAGCATACGTTCACCAGCCAGAATTCAAATTTTATTTCAGCAGAAATAATGCAAATACTTGCAATAGCTTCAGCTAATGAGACTTTTCAGCACACTGATGGTTTTCCTGGCTCTTGCTCTGGGAAGCAGTAAAATCAAAATTTACATGACATACAAAAGAAACATCAAAATGTGCTTACTTAAAAGTTACAGGAGAAGGAAGCACTTTTAGACTTTTGATTTTAAACTTTACAACCCTCTTGGCAGTCTTCATCCCTCTGAACTGGATTTTATTTCCTTAATTCAAACCTATACGGTAAAATGGAACCTTTTCTGGTATTTTATATCTGGTGCCTTGGATTTTGAGTGCTTTCCAAAGCAAATGGCACCCACTTAAAGGAAGCTTTGTCTGTAAAGGTCAGAATAGCACTGATCAGATGGTACACCTCAACACTTTTGTTTTCCCTAATAAAATGTTGCCTTTACTAAACACAAATGCATTGTCTCCTAAAATATCCTGTAACAAATCTACATGGCAGTTTTGATATTATGCCTGTATTTGATAGCAGCAGCTCTTGTTGAGAGATCAAAATGTTTCAGTGTTTGAACAACTTCTGTAAAGTGAGTTACCACAACCTGCCTGTGAACAAGAGTATCTGCTCTAGGTTTGCCAGCAATTAATTTAGGCTCACTGCGGGCATGGTTCCAGACAGAGGTGTCCTTCTGGCACTTCTTCCCCTGATTTGGAGACAGATTCCGTGGGTGAGAGAACCAGGATGAAAGCATGTCTGGAGCACAGACTGATGTATTTGCCTCGGTGATGTCACCGTTCATTGATGATGTCGTGTTATTTATGACTATGATCACTCTGCTCTTATTAAGGGAGGGGTTTGGAATACAGTCCACACAGGTAATTCAACTTTTCAACTTAGAGGGAGAGGTGGACTTTAAATCAGTTCAAACACAAGCCAAGTATTGTACTTTTACAGAAAAGATTGTAATTGTATGACTTAGTGAATGTCTTAGAAATCAAAAAAAGAAAAAAACCCAAAACCTTCCTAGATTTTGGGTCTCAGTTGCTTACCTAGCAAGCAACAGGTTAAATACTGGAACAACTGAAATACCAGCAACCTTTGATGAACTGGGAAAGCACAGACCCAACTCAGTGTTAGGTGGTAACAGGAACTAGCAGGCAAGAGAAGCCATCACAAGTTTTATCCCTGCATACAAAAGTATTAAGTCTCTCAATGCAGATCAAAAAACACAAGAGCACAAAAAATAAGGCAAGGATCAGAGCAGAAGTATCAGCTGTTCTCAAAAATTGATCCAGATATAATATAAGAAATTAAGTCATTATTATACAGCTAGGGGTTTTTTTATTTTCTATTTTATTGTGTCGATCAGCACAGCAGCTACACAGTGGAACGTGCACATGTATAAAAAGAGCACATGTAATGAAAAATCTTTTAAGCACATCAATATTCAGACCTTCTTAGATGACAAATGAAGGACCTCTTGTAACTCGCAAAGGGGTTTCTCTAATGGCCTCATTTTTACCCATTGAAACATACATAACAAAAAATGGGATTTTAGTCTATTCAATACAGAACCTTTAACTCCACTTTTTGGTAAAGGGTCTTAACAGAAGAGATGAGCTCACTTTTACTTTCTATAAAAATTATCTCTGACCTAGAGGTACTACAGAACACCTACAATAATACTATAATGCAAACTTCCTATGTTCAAAAATCTAAAGCTGAATCATTGCTTCTAGCACAGAATCAAATCATACCAAAAAATCATATTGAAAACACAATGAACACATCATTGATGGGTATGAAGTTTTGCCCATCTGAGTAAGATTTTATGCCCTTATTCAAACACAAGATTTCACAGAATGTGAATTCCTAAAGTTATAGTGGTACCAATCCTACTATTCCTTATTAACAGGTACTTTGCACACATTTCAAAGATTATTTCTATTTCATTTCACTTCAGAGTGAAGTTCTCCTCAAGGTAACAACTGAAGGAACTTCAAGATCACTTTGCACATTGGGATGTTCACATGCAGGTACAATAAGTACATTAGGTGAAGCTCTTCTAATATTTCAGTAAAAATTACAGAAGTGCATATATGAGACTGGGAGGCACATATTGAACAAGTTCTTTTACTCAAGCATAAAAGTAATGTGGGTGTTTCACAAATTACTATGACACAGAACATAAAATTAAGACAGAACAAGAAAATTATATTATGCTGATGACATTATTTAACATGTTTCTAATCTGCTATTTTGATACATTTTCAATTTCTAAAATACAAAGGGCTAAACTCTACAGAGTAATTAAAGACTAAAGTCTCTTTTCTGTGGAACTTTCCACAGGATCTATGGGGCTGTACAGAGAAAACCGTGGACCTTTCCTTTTTTTACAGGTAGAAAGTGTCCTGAAGACTTCACAGAAGATTCTAATTTTCAGACACACTCAGAGACCTCAAAAATTTCCACTATAAAGAAGTCTATAGTGCCTTCATTTCTCACTAGTGGATCAGTTTGCATTGAGTACTAAACCGGTATTTTTTCTATTTTTTTAAATTCCAGATAGGAGGTGACAAAATACTTTACCAATAAATATACTCTGTAATTTAGGTAATTCCCACATACAAACCTAAAGGGTAACATTCATACCCATTTTCTACCCTTTGCTATGGTGAAATAATTGTAGGCTGCCAGAAACAGCAGGGAAATCTGAGCCAATCTATCCACTCCCCAGTGCCTAACAGCCATTTAGGCCTTCTAAACTCCATTATTTCCTCAAGAACACCTAGGGAAGGTATTGGTGGGGGATACATGTACATTTGATAAATTCTGCACCTAGAAGTCTGTTCCCTCTTGCAAAAACAATATTTATACCAGCTTTTCAGGGCATTTGAGGCCCGTTTCAGGCCTTCCCAACTGCCAAAAAGTACACAGAAAAAAGTGCAAAAAAATTCCATCATCAGTGATTACAATACAGTAAACACTATGTTCAAACCTAAAGGTAGGTCCCCTGAATGAATCAAATATAAGTTTGGGGCTTTCCCCAACCCTTGCAAAAAGAAATCAAATTTACTTTTTTTTATAATTCACTTATTCTTGCATGCCTCATGGTTTTATTATAGAAAACAAGTGCACAGTAACATATGGTACATCTGTTTCATATTTTGTCTTTCTGCTGTCGTGCTATTTCTCTCAACGTTCAGTAACACTTCTGTTGGCTCATAATAATTATTTTTAAGCTGCATATGAAACACAGCCTACCTCTACTGTCACTCCAGGGACATGATATTCCTCCCTCCTTCCCTCCTCGTACAAATGTATAGTGGAATATAAAGATAGCAAAATCAAAATTAAGACAAGAGAGACCAGGAGTTATCGAAACACTTTACATTCCTTCACTTCCAGAAGTTTGGTTTTGCAAACACTCCTACACTGTAATTCACAGAGGAAGTGATGGCAATAGAAAGGAGATGGTACCAGCAGAAACAATAGTTAAAATCCATTTAAGCAAACCCTAATACTGGCTCAAATCTGTACAAAGGCATATTCTCCAACTGAATAGGCAACCTCAGGCACAACAGCCACGTGGAAACATCTGTGAGGCAAAAAGCAGGACAAGAGCTGGGAGAAAGCACTGATCAAAGAATGGTAAGGAACTGAAACCAGGAACGTGGCATTAGCCAGCAAAAGGTACAACAGGGAAACCAGAGGATGAAAAGAGGTACTACCTGTAGGGGGAACTTACAGATAAAAGCTCCCTGAGAAATAATAAACCTGGCAGCAAAGAACGTGTAGTATGTAGAAAAGCTGGACCCAGAAAGGGGCAATAAAAGCACAAAGAGGGGAAGTGAGATGGGAGCAGTGAATATGCAAATAGTCAAGATAAGTTTGAGCATAGACTTAATAGAGAGTATTTTTTTTACACCTGAATATATACAGAATAGCCTGTAAGTCTCTCACAAGAGAAGACATGGGGAAAATAGAAAGAGAAACCAACAAGTAACAATCTTTTGTGAATCTGATACTGGAAGTTGATGGTGCTGGCATTGCATCAAAAATGCAGCAATAAATATAACCAAAAAAAATCTTAATTTGTCAAAAATTTCCCTCCAGTCTGTCCAAGAAAATCTAAATACTTCTTAGCAGCTGTCTTTTCCTATGGGCTTTATGTCATATTTCACAATGGGACACTGATTGGCAAACCTGAATGCCACTTTGTTAAATAAATAAACATTCAATAAAAATAATACGGTACTGTTGCTGAAATGCCAATTTTAATTGCAGGACTTCAAGCCTTCCCATTTCTTTGTGAAGCAGATGGTAGTTTTGCTGGAAAGCGAAGGACTGGAGGTAGTTAGATTTGGCACACTGAAAATTGGCACCAGAAGTTGAAAACGTTCCATTTCAATTTTGTCACAGGGAAAGATGAATCTATGAATTAGGTCATAAACGGTGAAGTAGAAGCTAAAGGAGCTTTTAACTCTCCAGCCACTTCTCCATTAAAGAGTCTGAATAGTTTCCTCTTATTACACGTTTTACAGCGTGCTGTAAATACCATAAATTAAGAAACGATTCCAGCTCTAACTTGAGGGCCTCTTACTGTTTTGTCCCTGCTCTTTGTGCATGACCACCAAAATAACTGCACTTTAATAAAAAGTTGGCATGTGTATATTTCAAAAAAAAAGAAGTAAATTATTCTTATCAAGAACAGTGTTTTAGGCACATGTTGAGCAAATACAGTATTATTTACAGGAGCAGAAGAGTTTTTAGACATTCATTGATCCAACTGATATAACACTGACATGAGATCATCTATCATATTTCAATAGAACTAAAACATATGGCTTTCACTAGATTCTTTTATGAATTGGACTGCTGACAAAAACAAGCCTTCCAGATCTGCCATTGGCACTACACTAAACTGAAATATTATTATATTCCCACATACCAACATAACAATATCAATATGCTTCCTAGCTGTATGGAAAGCCCTTTACACGTAAAGAAACAATATGTGTTTATAGATATCTAATCAGAAAATACAAAGTCCTATGAAATTGTTTCTACAGGATTCTTCAGGATACCAGTATCCTGAAGAAAGGTAAAGCAGAACTTTTGAAGAAAGCTCTAGAAACAAAAACTCAAAAAAAAAGTTGGATTTTTACAGATTATGTTTCAGAAAGTTGGTTTTTTTTTTTTCACTCATAAAAGGAGAGCTATGTCATCTTTTCTCAGTATTTTAATAGCAGGTAAACTGGGCACTACTAATACACAACATACAACGAATTACCAACTTTCTTCCTCCTGGTTCCTCCACAGTCGTGAAAATGGAGCAGTGTGAGGCTATAGAGTATGTATTGCACCACTTTTTCAAAACTTATGTTTTAATTTAGAATGGGATTTTGCAAGACCTTAAAAGAATTTCACAGCACGAATTCAATAGCTAAATTTAGCGAGATCTGCTCCCAATTTCCCCAGGCATTTTTCACAACCTCCCTTCAAAGCATTAAGTACAAACTTGCACAAACTAATTTTAAAAAGAACATTCTTCTCTATCTCAAGAAAAGATATATGAAGATACACTGCTTATCTCAAAAGTGGCATTGTTTGGGTAGCATTCACTCCAATTCAAGGAAGGAAAAAACAGGGCCTTCATATGGTCCTGTTCCAGATGTACTCACAAGTTACCCTCCTATCTGCTATTAGATTTGGTTTTTTTCATATATTAAAGTACAAGCAGCAGCAGTTACCAAAGAGATACAGAAATTACCAAAAATCATGTTCATAATTTTTAAATTCTCTCATTTTTATAACCATATATTTATAGTTCCATTAATATTTTTATTCCATAGCCCTCATCTCTCACTATACATTCATTCAGTGCTGACAGACACGTTATTCCTTAACCACACGTATTTATGCCACCAACTTCAGTGCACAGTAAGAATGATATAAACAGTCTCAGGGCAGAGTAAATTCAATTATAGGCATGCAGCTAAAATATAGCACATTCATTTCTCAATTAAATTTTTCACACTTAATGTCTCTGCAATCATGTTATGAATAATTTTAAAGTAAGGCAACCACAAAATGATCACTTAATATTTTTTTTAGACGGGCCATGTCCTGCCAATTTGTGTGGTAAGCTACTGCCTTCTTTTTGCCATGCCTCCACAATACCCAGAGTATCTCAAAGCAGGCAAAATCCAGTCCTTCCAGTGAAACCACCTTCACCAATGACACCAGCCCTGAGCTGACCTTCAGCTGCTGGTACAGCGCCAGCCTGGACACGCTCCAGGGGTTCGGGGATGGCAGCAGCTGCCAGCTCTGGGCCCTCACCCACCCCCCGGGCCTTGGCCACCGTGGTACCTCAGCTCGAGAGGCACCAGCCACAGCAGCCAAGCACCCCCGGGCTTCACAGAGCTGGCAGCTGGGAGGTGACAAATGTTCAGGTGATAAAATTTCTTAGTGGTAGACATGACCTCACCCAGCAGAAACTAGTTGAGACCAAGGGATTTGACCCATCAAATACACACCTCTTTCTCCACCTAATGAAGTGTTCAAATGAACATTCTAGTATTACTCTAATATGCTGGAAGAAGTCAGTTTTGTACATGTTAAAATATAAATCAAATGGAATTAATATTCTGTAAAAAGAAATTTAAATTAATATGCGAGATATAAAGCTAAATTTGCTGAAACATTCCCTATTTCATGTTATAGAAGGACTTACTCTAGGGATTAATTTATGTTCTTATTCACAACCAGTTTTCTAATACAGTCATTAAATTCTGTTTTATGAATCACTGTTCTCATCTGGGCTTAAGCAATTAAGTTCTCAAGACAGAACAGTAGGTGTGCTGGTGCTAATTAATATTCCCCTGAGGTGAGCCTAGAGTTTGCCTGTGTCTCCAGTACACCTGAGGTTGGCATTAATCAAGATAATAATTCTTTCTTGGCATCTCTCTGAAGAAACAAACTGGGCATTTAGGATCAAGTTTTTTTCCATCTCGTGCCCACCATGGGGTCTCCCTGCCCTATCCTGAGATGTGGTGATACATTCAATGCAACCAGAATTTCACCCAGCAAACTGTAGTGCTTCCCACCTAATCCACATTAAGCAGTCAATACAACACAATTTTAGCAGTTTTAGTTGACCTATTCAGGAATTCACTATTGATTTGGTAAAATCTGGTAACACAGGAAAAAAACAGCCTGTACATGTGGCACTGAAGACAACACCTAAGTCCTAAGGAAAACCTTCCTGAGCTCGTACCAAACCCTGAAAGAGCAGTTCTGGCTGTTTCTATGTGCCAGCTGTATTTTTCCTCCCTTCTAATGCCTTATTATCTCATTGGTCCACTGACAAAACATTAACACACACACACAATACAAACAAACCAACCCAAAAACCAAAACCCACACACAAAGAACAACACACCACCTTGTTTGAATACTTCACTACTTCAGCCTCTGCTGTGAAGTAGGCCAAGAAATTCCTGTTTTCCTCTCCCGCCAAGCGTTTAGTGTGTTTTGTGTTTTCTTATAAAAAACATTTCACTTGTGCTTCAAAAAGAGTTTTATGTTTTCCAGTTGTGCTATTGATGGAAGTACTGCGTGTAAATATAGACCATTTCTGTTTCTCCTGTTGTTTTAAATTTGCTGTTATTATTGCATATAAAGCTCTATTCCTGTATGCACAGGTGTATGCAAATAGTCAAGATAAGTTTGAGCATAGACTTTGTAATAGAGAGAATTTTTTACACCTAAATATATACAGAATAGCCTGTAAGTCTCTCAAAAGAGAAGATATAGGGAAAACAGAAGGTGTACTAAGAAAGTTTTTAATCCTTTTCTTTCATATTAACAGACAGAAAATACTGAAGTGTTATAATTTTTAAATCTATAGATTTTGCTTTAGTTCATTAATTCAAAGTTCTCAGAAAAAATATGCAAATTTTAAAAATACTGTTAAACATTTTGAAAGTTGTGGAAGTTGCAGTAAAAGTTCTTACATCCCATTAGAGTTTATGGAATAAAAGAGATATGCCACACAAAGTGGGGAGGACCAAACAAAACCAAGAAACCCAAGCCCCTGAGATTGCTAGTTTCCCAGCAGAGGAGCAGCAGTCAGTCTTGAAAGTACTTTTGTGTGTCAAGATATTTTTAGTCTCACAAAGAAGGATGCTGGAATTGCCAAAGGCTGCCAACTGTCTAATGGAAGCAAAGAACACTACAGATACCTAAGAGTCAGAATAGTCAATGTAAAACAGGATTTTAATAAAGGGACTTCTGAAAAATGCTTCCATACTTCTGTGGTATTCTGAGAAGTGTCAGAAGAAATATCTTGTTACTTTGGTCCATTTCATTGCAAATAATGTCACTCAATCCTTAACATATTCATGTTTCAGCTTACAAAACAGAGGCTCACCATGAAAAGTAACAGAGACCCTGCAAGAGCTGTGAACAGGCATCCAGTGTGATAGACCAGCACCCATTCCAGACATCTGTGTATTTATTTATTAATAATAATTCTGTTATCAAGGGGAAAGCTACTTACACTCTGGCATACCTGAAAAGTTAGTCAAGGTATACCAATAGTACAGAGAATAGATTTAGACTCAATCTAGAATATGACTCTGCAGATTCCAGATCATCAGTTACAAGTGAAAAAAAAGGCAAATTAAATTCACAGTAAGGAATCAGATACACCAAAAAGAACACATTTCCTGTATCCCTTTAGGCACAATCACTGTTCTGGTGTCCTACTGATATGAAACCTTCCAGTTTATATGTCAGTAATCAATGACTATAAAGAGATAAATTTCAATAGAGGATAATTTTAGCAAAAGATTAATGAGAATATTTATTTACTAGAATTTATAGTGGTCTTAAAGGTCAGATTTAGGTTCAGTTTTGGTAAGATTTAATCATGAAATCCCTTACAGCAGAGCAAGAAACCATGCAACTAAATTAGCGAGAACCAGTCTGAGCTGATGGAAAGCTGATGTGGTACTTCACACTAGAAAAATCAAAGCCTCAGTCACAAAAGTATAAAAATACTTTTTTGTGATTGATTAAGGCAAATTAAGTTATTTGATGGCAGAGATCCATACTCAAAAGCAATGCAGGAATGGAATTCATACACTTAGATACTGTGAAACCTTTGCCAATAGGGTTTCTGAAAGTCAAGTTTTACACTAGATCCAAGAAGCTAAATCCAAAAAAGACCATATTTATCCAGTGAGTATTTCCAGATGCCCAGACATGATGGAGCACAAACTCCTTTAGCTACTGTACAGGGGTTTTGATTTCTGAAATCAAGCCTCCACAATTTACTTCTCAAATACACACCCTTCAAAAGCATTAGTATCTTAAATACTTAGTACAGCACAGCTAAATTATTTTAAACATTCTGTACAAAGAACTGAACACTCCACTTTTGATAGGAAACATTGCTAAGGCCTCTTAGTTTGCTGTGTCATTCAGGTTTTGCCCAGGTTGAAGGAAAATGTAAACTAAAATAGATTAGCACTACCAAAACTGTGAGACTGTGTTCAGACTCACTTATTTCACTACTTACATACTAGATAGTTAGATAAAAAGAATAAACTGCTGAAGCAAAAGAACCCACAAGAAAAACAGCAGAAAATGGAGAGGCACTAAAAGAAAAAGCTGTATCATCTCAACAACAGAGACAGATCAGGAGAGTTCTTTCATATACAAGAATTATCAATTTAAAGTGTAAAGTTTAACAGTGTAGCGGTGCACAGGCAGATTTTTAAAAATTGCAGTACAGCAAATGTGCACATGTATATTTATTCCTTCTAGCATTTATCACAATCTGCCCTGTTTTCCTTCAGATTCTTATCTGGCAGCTTAGTAAATGGAATTGTGAACTGCAGGAGCGTGTACAGTTCCCTACCTTGGCACACTATGAAAAGTGCTACTACATTTGTTGGGCATTACTATGCAAACTGCCAAAGCTGCTGCTGGGTTCTCCTGAATTCCAACCTTTCTTCTTTCAGCTGTTTTACATGTGTTCATGGAAGGTAAGTAAACATTTCAGTATTATTTCTTGAAAAGCAAAAAAGCATTAATATACTGTTTGAAATAAAGCTTCATCTATATTTGATATTACAGGAAATCTCCTGCCTGAAACAACCTGAAGTTGTAATGCACCCTGTGTTTTACCTGCAGAGTAGCAGGAGTGGTGACACATACTGGTCCAAAACAAATCAACTTCTGGCTACCACTTAACAGAAAAGCAAAAGAAAGTGACTTTATCAAACAACCTATTAGTTAAGTTAATAATTCTAAATTATGAAGTTCTCTTTAATTGTATGGTCTGCACTGGTTTAGGTATCTAACACTTGCAAAGGTATTGATCTGAAGTTCACTGCTTGCCTCTACAGGTGACATGAGAATATTCACCTTCCCTATTCTCCTATAACAGCAAGGCAAGATCCATGCCCAAAGACAGAATCCCTTCTTTATCTGAAAAGCGAACTACTTCTTTCCTGGTTTTGTTTGGGCTTTCTTGCTTCACAGCTACAGCATTAGGTTTCACAGTTTCAGAGTAATTTTATAACAGAAAAGTTCATCTGATCATACAGTTTGGAGTCTTTAACCACTGCACTTCTTAGTGCCTAAAGCAAAGAAAGGAACATTTCAAGCCATGGTTATTTTACGTAACAGTTCTTCTCTTTTTGACTGTTGGTGGGGTCTTGCTTTTTTATTGGCTTATTCTTTCTGGAATTTGCACCAAAAACTCCCCCTCCATCTACAGCTTATAAACTGCAAATTTTAAGTTTTACCATCCAAAAAGGTGATGCCTGATTAAGTATTTGAATCATCTGTGTACATCTGGAAACTCACATTATAAGCAGCAAGTTCAACAACTTGAACTGATACCACTTTATCTTACTCATTTATTAAAGAAAGTAAATTCACTCTGACTCAGAAGAACTTGTTGCAGACTATCAGGATGTTCCTTTTCCCTGAACTTTAAAGAAAGCAGGATGAACCCACTTTATAATGGCCATTATAATGGTTTAGAAATATCTATAAATTCTTCCATTGTGTCTGCCTCCATGTTCCCAAACGACAGCTTGTTTCAGTTACACTGACAGTCCTGCAGCACAGCACTTCACTCCATGTCCTTACTCACGGGCAGAGTATTATGGGAAAAGGGAAGGACAAACCCCTGGGGAAGAGGAAACATCCCCTTTTTCCCACCTCCTCACACATAAGCTTTTTATCCTCTCAGATGTGGGTGATGTCTGCTGCAGTTCTTGCCCTGCACAGTGAAACAGAAGGGAACACTGCTTTTAGTGACCACACTATTCACAGCATTAATAAAGAGGAAAAAGTTATTTTTGAATTTGGGAAAAGGAGGTGAGTAGCCACACTGTCATACTACCTCAAGAATTACTACCTCAGGACACAGCAGACTTTGAACTTAGGAGTCAAAGAAAATGCGTAGTCAAAGCTGAACAGCACAACAGAAGAGAGCGGGATAATACTGGATGTGTAAGATGTGTAAATGGTACAAATAAGGAGTTTATACAAATTGACTCACTCTTCTTAATCACACATAATCCTGCCAGTAGCCTTTTGCGAGCTGAATTAAAAATAAAAACAGCAGCAAGCCTCATTATGTGTGTTCCTGAATTTTCTACCATCTGGTAAAAATGAGTTAATAAAATGAAAGGAAATTCATAGCAAAATAGATTTACTACCGTTTTTGCAGTAAAAACTGTTTGTTTCTGCACATTTTAGAATTCCTCATGTGTTAAGATTATGATTAAAAACAGATGATTACTTAGTTCTAGAAAAAGTGTATGAGGAAAATAAGTCTTAAAGGCTGAAAGAATTAAATTTGTTGTAGACACTATTAATCCAGGATTAGAAAAAAAACAACAACACATATTCCCACAGTAGTAGGAAAAGACTGATCTTAATTAATACACTGGGAAAAAAAACCCAACCCTTCAGATTATATAAAGATAGAATTTTAAAAATATATTTATGGACATTTGACAATATAGTGTCCAGGGCAAACACCAAAGACTATACTAGAGCTAAAATGCACAAGTGACCTGGCAAAGAGAGTGTAATTCAATGGCAAATTGTGTTGTTCACTGCAGCCACAACGTCATCAGTATCCAACACTCTCATGAAGCAGCTATGCAAGTGCAGAACACCTAAAGCAGCCTAAATGCAACACTGACAACTTAGGAAAAACAGCAGCAGAACAGGAGCAATTGCTGGTTGGCACAGAAATAAAGTGATTTTGCAAGTGTTTGGTGCCCCTTCCTGCTAAAATCCAAAGTCCTGCAGAAAAAGAATGAGCTGGCAAAGGTCAGAAGGCATTAAACCACACATACTTGTCAAAGCACAAACTTTCAGGCTGGGATATTAAAGCACAGTCACAGCTCACAAGGAGTAGAACTGGAAATAAATGAAAGATAATTGAAACACTCTCTTGAAAATACTTAGACAAGCCAAATAACCCATTCCTAATGGATGTTCAAATGGTAAAAGAATGCCCTGAGAGCTATTAAGGGTAAACCTTCACCAGAATATAAAGATAGACATTTCACACACAATGAGACTTGTTTTAAGAATGCACAGAATACAATGCTCAGTTTCACAAATTTTCAGTTATCTAACACCTAACAAGAGGACTGAAAAAGTAACCCTGAAATAATCCAGGCAGCTGGACAAGAATGCCAGTCTCCAGAGCTGGCAGATATGTACAGCAAATGCAGAGAAAGAAGACTGGTGGGGAGCAAGGTGGGGGTAAAGGCATCTGCACAAAATAATAATAGAAGTTGGGACCAATTAGGTGTGAGGCAAAGGTGTCTTCCTACATCCAAACTACTTCTCTACTTTTTGGAGTGGGTTTTAATTAAGATGTATTAAAATATCTGAAATATTAATAATACAACACTATGTAACAAAATTTGCCATAAATATTAAAGCTAATAAATATGGCACTAATTTTTTTTAATGTGTTTTATCCCCAAGTTATCCTTGAATTAAGATTTTGGAATATCAAATAAAGCATAGATTCTACCTCACATATTTGAAAATAACTCAACTGGAAACAGCTGGGAAATTAATACCTAGAAAAATTCTAGAAGAAAATTTGGTTTTCAAATACAGTTTCCAACTGGATCAAGGTACCACTTTCTTATGAGACCACTGTGACATGAAAAAAAAGGAGACCTTTTAGCTGAAAAAAAGCACAAAAAATACACTCCTAAATTTTGTTTTCTTGTAAGTTTGCACAATCTTTCCTCCAATATTTGATTCTATGTTTAGCCATCTACTCTACACAGCAAGGCAATGCAAGACCTGAAAAGGATAACGCCCTGCCTATTTAACACAGAATTACTGGTGCCTTCCGTTCGTGTTTTATTGTTACACCTATATACTTCTTTAAGAGAAAAAGCTCTTCTCTAAAACATTGTTTTATATACAAATATTTTTTTTCTTGGACTTGGCCCGACTGGCAGTGCTTGTTAATGCTGCAGTCCTGAAGCCAGGACAGCGCAGTGTATTCAGGTGGAAAAGCCCATCACGAGTGTTCTTGTCTAATTGCTCAAATTCTCAGCCTGACAGTTCTCCCTCTTCAGGGGATGAGCTGCCTGAACAGGATGAAGAATGCCTGGTTTTGCTTTCTTAAGCAAATTCTGCGTTTTCTACTCTCTAGTTTTCCCTTCCTTTACTGTGCTAGGGAACCTGAAGAAAAAATATCTCTCAAGTGTAAGGAAAGTACCAGACCATTCATACACAGTTATGCAGCTCATTCATTCCCATATTCCAACCAAACTAAGACTATACAAGTTACACATTATAAATAGAAAAATAAGTGTACTAAAAATAAATATAGTAAAATAACAATAATAGAAAACGAAAATAAATTTTATCCACCAGAGGGTGATGTAGTAAGCAGTGGTTTTTAACCAATGATGAAAAACTATGCCAAATCTCTCTTGCTAGCAAAACTTACACTACCATACAACCCAATGTCTGAACACAAATTTTTTAGGAAGAATGTCAGATTTCCAGAATATCGTAGTATCATTCCAGTGATATATTGTAATTTTATTACAGTATTAGTAATCAGAAACACTAAAGGATTGTGTGCTTACTTTGAGTTTCTTACAATAGCTATAAAAAAGATAATATAATGTGTACCTAAATGTATTCATGTTAACACCAAACTCAGTATAAACCTTAATAGTTTTTCCATAGGTAATACATAGCCCAGAGAGCTCTGCTGACAAGTAGGTGTATTTTCAGAATGATGCCATTTTGGCTTCCAAATAAAGGGTAATTGGGAATTTTGATTTCCCTCAAGATACAGCTTGGTTTCTGTCACTCAGATGAGAAACTCAGTGATCACTGAATGTAAAACATTCTGAATATCCCAACCTGTGTATAATTTTTTGATGTACACACGTGCATAATTACATGTACACATCAACAGAACAGCTGGCTTTCATACCAGACATGTTGATTGCAAACAGTGATATTTCAAGTCTGGATTGAAACATTTTATTAATGCTTTAGTATATCAAGATTTAAATATAACCCACTAGTTCACCTCCACCTTCTATTGCTGTATAATATTCCAGAGGGAATATTATACAGCAATATTCAGGCATTTCTTCACTGAATTAGTTAAGACCACAATGCTTTACCCTTAACCATGTACCTGGAGTTAATGTCACATACAAGACAAAGTTCACACTAACAGGACTATTCTTTCAGGGTTTCTACCTATAAATTGCAAAATTGCAAAAGCTGTATGTCCGTTTATACAGTTTAAATCAAAATACGTAGGAAAGATCTAATTTTCAAAGCACAACTCCCTGCCTCTCTCTGTGATTCTTTCAATTCAAATGCAGGCTCTGCAGTGAGACTTGTACTGTATACAATTAACGCTGTACTCAATTAAAACTTGAGTCCAAAAAGCCGGCCTTGTTTTAGGGTTTGCTGCTCCTCTGAAGCTGCATCCCAACGAGTTATGCTTTTCCTGTAGGTTCTGCTGACCTTCGCTTTTCTTCTACAGAAATGTTATGTGTTGAGACCCCACCCTCTCATTCAATTATAGATAAGACTGGAATACAGACCTTACAAGACCTTAGCGTTCTGAGTCTCTAACACTGAAATATTTACACTGATTTGCCTCAGGATTTTCCTTTTGGCAGAACCATCATTTATTCCTTTTCCTTCAGGGTACAAAGAGTGCTTCACATGAAATCGACTGCCTTCTTTTAATATGTGTTTTGTTAGCTTTTTATATCATCTCCCAACACCGAGAGTAAGAGCAATAACTATACTGTGCCAGATGCTTAAGAAAATTCAAAAAGTAAATGATTTTCCCCATCCCACAGGCCAAATATTCTAAAATTACTAGATTCAAAAGACTTATTTGCTCCTGCCACAAGCCATCCAACTTGAACCAAAGTCATCCTTTATAAAATATACCAAGGGCTCCTGAATCCTAGTTTCTTTACCAACTCAGCTGGCAGATATTCCAGCAATAAATTCAAGTAACAAATATTATCTTGCAGCTTACGGCTTTAACAAGTAACTCACTGGCATGTAAGGGAATACACAGTTCCATAGCCAGGAACGCCAGACACCTTCAACAGAGCAAATGGCAAGCAGTCCAGATCTGAGCCTGCACGACATTAACCAAGCATAACCCCCGGACATGCAAAAACTCAGAAGAAAGTTGAATCAATGACCAACAGGTTAAGTCACCATCACAACATTGCCCTTACCCTGACAACAATCTGAAATGCTTCTAATGAATTCAGGAGCATAACAGAAAAGAGAAAGGTTAGGAAGTGTTATGCACATTTATCTTTAAATTATATACATATATAGAATAAATAAATATCATGCTTTGCAGCACAGCCAAAAGGGTTGTGTTTCTCAGAAACAGCCCAGAGGATGGAGTTCTGTATTGCAGGCTAATAGAACATGGCATTATCAACTGCCTGTTAGATGACTGGGGACAACTGTCAGAGAATACAAGATGAAAGGACCAAAAGGAAGGAAAATGTCTGAAACCTTACTAATAAAGACTAAAAATGTAAAATGAGAAAGAAATTGCCTTTTTTTTTTTCAGTACTTCCTTCCTTTTCTCTCTTCTACTTTGGATGATGGAAAATTCTGAAAAGTCATTTCCAGCATTTTTTTCAGATTAAGTCTAAGACCTCAAGGAAGGAGGTCTTAGAGAACCTAACAGAGAAATAAAAATATACCTAAAAAAAAACCACTCCATAAACTACTGGCTCCATCACAACCAGTGCAAAAGAAATTCACCAAGGATAATGTTTGATGTATTATCTATGATACCTGTGAGAAACTGTATTTTGATGAGATTAAAGGTTTAATTAACATGTCCAGGGGACTTCATTTATGCTTTGTAAAACTTGCTTTCAAAACAAATTCCTGTATTACGAAACCGTTTACTATTAATGTGATATATCCAACACCACCCAATTCTAACAAAATTCCAAAGGGTTTATATACAATTACCTCTCTCCTAATTTCCTTAAGTCACTCTGACTGCATAAAATACCCACTAGGATAGAATTGAAGCTGGACTTCCCTAATTTAAGACAGGAAGGGGCAAAAAGCAGTAGGTGTGGCTTAGCAGTAGGTACTGAAGGAACACCTTCAAGCAGGGCTACAAGCAAAAAGCAAGGGGTACTTAAAGGTAGTTTTATCCTAACTAATATCCTGCTAGATCTGGTGTTTTCTTGAAGTGGTCTTCTCTGAGACCCTGTCAGAATCCTGGCTTCTGTTTAAAGGGTTTTACCTACACAGCAACACAAAAATCACTGCTGAACAACAGAACAAAGTCCATCAGATCGGGGAACAGAGAATGCAGTACCCATCTGAAGTTGCAAGGGAAGTTTAACAAACAGGATGAAATTACTAAATTCAGCTGAAATATCAGCTTCAAAAATAAATAATAAACCTGTACCCTTTCAGAAAGCTCCTCATGTGATACTTCTATTTTCAGATGATCACCGCCATTACAGGACAAAAAAAATCCACAACAGAAACAGCAGCAGCTTTTGTAATATTTTGGGATGAACCATCAAACATTAGCTAAGGATGTGACTACGTTCAAAGCTAATGAGTTCACAGTTTCAAGTCACAGACCCTCACAGAGCTCCAAACACCTTTCACTGCAATGCTGTTTCTGCTATAAAGTCAATCCACCTTCTCAAAATATTACTGGTCTTGTTTATTCTTCTTTATGAAGAACACTCACTGACACTCATTATTTGACCTCATTCTAAGACTTAAAGATGCAAATGAAATTTCATGCTAGCACTTTGGCACTGGATAACTGAGAATGACCTATATGCTGCATTTAAAATAAAGTCAGTATTTTGTAACGTTCAATAACTTTCAGTTTCCAACATGATGAATAAAGTACCTTTTGTTCTAAATATAAAAATAGTACTCTTTCAGCTATTACACACAGTGCATCCTAAAGACTACAATTCATAGTCCTTATTTTTTTTAAATACTGGGGGCAACAGAACATAAAATCAACTTTTACTTTCCTCAGATCTCTGTATACCTCAGAAATGTGCAAAAGGGTATAGCTTATCACTATCCTTTCCAATTTACCACTAATACGTGATAGTTTTCATACAGCTTAAACTATTAGTTTCTATTGTTTAATGTATATATGACTACTACTGCCTAAACCAGAATACCACCAAAAAGCTTCAGCCAAGACTGAACAAGTACTTGCACAGTTACAGGGTCATATTCCCATCATTCCTTTTTCTAGCTCAGTACTTACCAAGCTTTTTGAGACAGAGGAAAAATAAAGGTTAAAAGTAACTACATTCCCTCATTCACCCTCAAGCACTTTCGGGTTATTACTCCCTCAGAATTCCCTTGGTTATCCGTAGTATCATGACCCCCTCCTTTATCAAATACTACTCCCCAGCAGAGCCAGGAGCCTTTCCTCCTCATCAGTAACAACACCAAAAGGCACCACACACCCTTCTGGCACGGCTTATTCACTGTTTCTCACCAACTACACGCCATCCCTCCTCAGCAGGAGAGTCCTGCTGTTTTGGCCTCTTCCCATTTCACAGACATTATTACTTTCAATATAATAAAACAAATCCACTGATTTCATTCTACTTTCCTAATCAAATAATGAATGTTTGATCTATTCTGTGTAGTTAAAAGCTTAAGCACTTTGTCGCATCTAATAAACAAAGTAAAGAAATATTTGCACTTACCTAAATTGCCATCAATGCACATGAGTTTAAATGAAGAAAACAGTGGAAACATGCAAAATAAAGTTAAAATCAACACGTATGCATGCAGCTCAAGAGAGAAACATTTAAAAAAGCTGAAGAAAGCAGGAAACAACAGTACAGTGAAAAACAGAAAATACGGTGAATGGATGTGATGAACCTACTGGCTTTACAGAATCATTATAAAATACCTTAAGAAACTTTCACTTGTTGTAAATACTGTATTAAAATTTGATGTTAAAAGTATTTCTTTCTTTAAGAGACTCATTTAGTAAAAGTACAGTCATTTTTTTTTTTTAAGACTACTGTGAAAACACACCTCAGGTAGCAGAGTAAATCACAGGCAGGACTTTGCCATTCCTCAGGTTCCTAGCTTTGAGTTGTGTAACCATGTACTTCATTAATATTCACAACAAGCTTCAAAATCCCTGCCGTTTCACACATTTACACAATAAGATGGGCTGAAAAGCATTTATACCCCCAAAAAAAATCCTCCTCTGACCACATCTGATATTTAGGAACAATGGGAGATCTCCTTTCCAACCAGTACTCAAGTGCATACTTTGACACATTAAGGAAGACAATACCTATCTATGAACTAACACTAAATACATACTAATAATGTATACCTTAGCCTAATCAAACTTTTATTCAGACTATAGTTTAATTAGTAATAAGAAGGGAAACACCATTTCAGAACATTTGTTAGTATATTTTCTTTTATTGTTTATATTTAGATACTTGTCATGAATCAAAGTGAAAATTAAGAGCACGTGAAATAACATTGAGTAGCTACTCACAGTTCTGAATTCATGAATACACATTCCCTTCTCTACTGATTATTTTATCAGCTCTATTCTGTTAATTGCAGCATCCAAGTTATTCATATTGCTACAGATAGACGGAAGTTATTCTGGGAAACTATTTCAGGAAAATTTTGTATTCGGAACTATAAGCCTCAGAGGAACTGCTCACTATCCTTTTTATCCTCTCGTCATCTCATTAATCAGAAGTAAATTCCTGCAGTATCAGGACAGGAGCTAAACTTCAAAAGATCAAAATCTGTAATATGTTTTCAAAGAACACATTAAGTCAATTAAAATTACCTGGTTTTCTGTAAGGGAAAAATGGATCATGCTCACCCATTTATTTCCAACAACATATAACCATGCCATGGCTGAAAAAGAGCCACTGTTCATTGCACACAGTGTCCATTTTGTATTAATTATGTAGTATTAAATGATGACATTTTTAAGTAGGTAAAAGGGGCTTTATTTCGTGCAACAGGGCTTAATGTACATTTAAAAAAACACAGTGATTCCGTTTTTGCAATGTCATAAAAGCAGCACAGCAACTGATAAACAGTAATGTATTCTATTAGAAGAAGCTAATCCAAATCAATAAATTAGTTTTCCCTCTTCTTTTGACAGGCAGGCAACAATCCTGGAAATGAATATTGCTGAATAATGTCTTGTGTCTTCCCAGCACTTCCCACCTCATGGCCTTCTGCTCTCCACTGAAACCTTCTACATTGACTCTTCTGTACATTACACATGATTAGAATCCTCTATTCAAGCCAGATTAGAGGGAATAACTATCTACCTAAGGGGAAAAAAAGCAAAATCTCTGTTTGAGACATTGCAAGTGGATGATTCCAAGATGAAGAACCAGTTTAAATAGTTAAAAACATGTAGAATACTTCCTGCCCCTATGTATGTCAACCCATACATAAAATAATTCCAGCTGTGAGAAAATATCACAAAGAATATGAAGAAAAAAAGACAACTAAATGTGGGCTGTGATATCAAAGAACAGCTGCTGAAAGCATACACTTTGAGAAATAAAATAACTTGCAAAAGAAAATCAGGAATGTCCAAGCTACCATCCATAAGCTTCCTCATGGGTCTCCTGTGCTTCCCAAAGTTTTAATTTTATCCATTTTCCTGCTGAAACAGATCCTACTATTTCATCTATTTGGCAAATTTACTTTCATTCTCCTATTTTCCAGGATGTTTTTAAGCCTTCCCAAGCTTGACATTATCTGGATGCATAACACACCTCCATCCTTCAGGACACTGATGAAAGAAAGCCTCAAGCACATGATAGATCCCTACCAGATCCTACTGGAAATCTTTCCAATTTCACCATGAATCACTGACAATTACATTTTGACACGGGCTTCCAATCAGATAGTTCTCCATATAGTACCAATTTCCTCTCATATGCTTCCTTTTGAGATATGAGAGAAATCTTTTGAGACAACAGTTTTCCCAGCATCAAGACGTTGCTGCTTTTCCTTTATGCATAAAGTGTGTTTTCCTGTCATCCAAGAAAATCAGACTTCTTTGATATTATTTTTGACAAATTCATATTGGGTGTTAGTGTATTTTTTTATTATCCCCCTATATTTAGAAATGCTAATGACTGAAAAAAATACCATTCACAAATGATTTTCTTTCATTTTTGCAGTATTTTTTCAGAAATCACAATAAAAATATCGAACATATTTCACTTGTTCTCTCATGTCACCTTTTTTTTTTTGGTAGGCAGACAGATTTGCCCTTCTCCAGTCTCCTGGGAGTTCCCAAAGTTTGCTAGGAGACTCGGGAATCCAGTCAAGATCACTTTCATCATGGACAGCCAACATGAAAACAGTTTTTAGTGTTTCAGTATGAAACAACTCAAGTTTTCAGGGAAGTTTTATAAGCCAGTAAACCTCAGACACACAAGGATAGATTGACCACTTCTAGTATAGAAGTATCTAGTATATACCACTATCTAGTATAGATAGAGCACATCACCTTCTTTGTTCTTTAAAATTTCAGCTTTTTATAACTCTAATTTAAATTAGTTGTTTGAAAGAATCAGTAGCCCTCTGGAGAAGTAAGAGTGACAAACAAGCTGACACAGCCAGCCTGGGCTTCCAAAGCCATTCCTTCAGAAAGGCTCCTCTCCAAATGCTTACAAGAAAAGTAAGCAGCAATTAGATAAGAGGATGGGTGCTTTTATACACAAATATTTGATTACAAGAGAGGAAATAGCAGAAACACATGGCTGACTCCTAAAACCAACAAAGTCCCTGTGGAGTTTTGCTGGAACCTGTGGCTGAGCTTTGTGCTGACTGACACTTCCTGAGCAGCCCAGAGAACAGGGTGAGCAGTAAGATGACTAATTTTCCTCATGGCATTTGGTTACTCAGGGCAGTAAAGACAAAAACCAAATGCAAAGAAGAATTTTATAAGACTAAGCAAAAAGTCAAAGGCTGGCAGATGAAATTCAGGGAGATAAAAGTGGTACACAAGTGAAAACAACCCCACCTTTAAGCATAGCAAGCTGGGATCTAAACTTGTTAGAATCAGTGGCAAGATTTTTTTTTTAGCTAAAATATATTAACTTAGTACTCAGTAGCAGCAAAAATAAAGGCATCCAACACTGGAAAGAACAAACTAATTGTTGGGAATTCCTCTGAGAGACATACAGAATAAAAGGGCAAACACTACAACATCAACACAACTAATTTTACACCTTTCCAAAAACATAAGCTGTTTTGGTCTCCTCACCTCAGAAGAAAACAACCCCAAACATGTAAGAGGTCTGAAAATCATCATATCACTCTTTCACAAGGAATTATCACACATGGTAAGAGTCTTCTGTCTGGAAAAGAGCTGAGGGAGGGATGTGATGATGGCACTGTAGGGTCCTAAGTGGCACTGAGACTGGCACCAGACATCAATTATTTATTGCTTCTTTCAGTACAAGAAACAGGAAATCCTAGCAAAAGCAGCCAAAGTCCAGTGCAAAACCAAATGAAAAGCAGTGGTTCTTCACAGGTGTGAGGCTGTAAGAGCCTGTGGACACTGGCATTTTAAATAGGTCCAAAAGTACCTGGCTGAATTTGAAGTCCACCGAGTTATTAAGCACAAAGCCAGCAGCTGGATCATAAGGAGTACTCTGTGGGGATATCACTGTATACTTGGCCTATTCTGTCAATGTTTGGACACTGTTAGCAATGGAATACTGAGCTACTTTAATAATAACAATAATCTTTGTGTTATTGTATTATAGAGTAAGGATTCATGTTAAATATACACACATACGGCAAAATACAGTCTTTTTATCAGGTTTGCTCTTATAAGAAAATAAGACCATTTGTCAAAAAAAAATAACTCAAAACTGAGTTACTAGTTTACTTTCCCCTCAAGATAAGGAAAACTAGCTTTTAGGGGAAAAAAACCTCATTAGTATGTGACAAAGCCTCTAAATACCAGATTCAGATTGTCAGTATAAGATATTCATGTGACATTTCCATAAGAAATACATGAGTATATTAGAATATTCCTCCTACTAAGGTGACACTAAATACACCATTAAAATATCTAACCAACAAAGTTTTTGAAAAACAGAACCTCCATCATGCATCTTTTTGATAATATTGGTTCTAGCAGCATCCTAGTGCACCTGCTATAAATAAATAATCAGCAACTACTACTGTCAGTCCAGATACAAAAGTTATACAAGAAAGTAATTTATTAATTCATTGTACTGAATTTTTGATGAAAAGCCAGTCAGTTTCCCCACTTGCACTGGTAACAGACTTGCTAGCTCTGTAGATATTTAGGTTCATGACATGCCTAAAAGGTGGAAAGTTTGCTGAGAAGCACTAATTGATCACACACTTGGAAGTAAATTAAAAATCTCAGTTGTTGCTGCCTGCCAGCAAAGAAGTTTAGATTTGGAATCTGGAAGTGAGAGAAACACAGGACTGTGTTTTTGTCTGGGGAAAGTTAACAGATGGTCTAAAAAGGAGCAGTTTTAAAATAAGACCAGAAGCCAAAAAGTGTGTGGAGAAAGGAAGGAGAATTTTTTTATCTATTCTTTGCTGCTGTTTCATATAGCTTTTTATATATAGCTGTATATATTTGATATAGCAAAGTCTCAAAGTTTGACTTTATAGATTTATACATCCAGATTAAAATATCTGAATCTTTTTTAAACTTCAGAAAAATAATGTTACATCGTGAACAGAAGTATTTGAAATCCATATTTACAAGATACTCATTTTCTACAACACAGGTCTATGAAATGTTACTGAAAACTTTCACTTCATTCTGTAATGCAGAAGTACAGAAGGTTGAATATGAGGATTTCTCTTCTTTTAACTTTAAAACTGTTAAATCCCTGTACAGCTTAAACAAAATATGCCTCTGGGTGTTTATTTATACTTTTTCAAAGGTGGCTCATTTACCTCTTCAGAAAATGTTGCCAAGTATAGTTAGACAGTTGTCGCAAAAAAAGCCCTAGAGAAACCTCCAAAAACAAGAGAAAGGGTAACAACAAACAATTATTTTCTCCATCTAAAATGTGAAGGGATGCTGCATGAAGGAAATTATAACCTGCATTTGGATTCTTATTAGTGTGCTTTCCTACAGTTTAGCAGCCAGAAGCAGATCAATGAAGACAGACAATTCTTGTGGCAAATGTCGAACTTGTGCTAGCATTGGATGCAGTACTAAAAGCAAAACATCACCTGCATGTTTGTAAAACATGGAAACTTTCATAATCACTTACCTGATTTTCTTCATGGGAAACTCTCATTTGTTCTTTAAGAACTGACATTCTGGCTGCTTCTTCTTTCCTCAATACTCTCTCTTTCTTTAGCTCAGGACTCCAGAAAGTTTTGATGCTGTTCATAGAGGACCCCAGCTTGCTGTCCTTAATGTCTAGTTCTTTTCTGAGAAGGTCGTTCTCCCTCTGTAGATCCTTAAGCTGAGCCTGCAGGTCTAACATGGTGCTATCTCTAACCTGTCTCAGCATGGAAGGAACCTGGTGGTGGTGGTGGTGTGAGGATGTGGTCAGCCCTCCGTGCTGGTCAGCGTAAGAAAGGACATCAGTGTGTGACAGCCCAGCAGAAGCAATATTGGGGCTGCTCCCCATGGCTGTGACTCGGCCACCATACACAGCTCGATTTGTAGCCCTTCCGAGAGTCATTGTGCCCTTTGGGAAAGTGGTAGAAGCGACACCCTCGTGGTCACTCAGGTACATTGGTCCAGACGTTGCATAGGCTGCGTTAAGGGACTGGATGTTCTCCATGGATAACGTCTTCCCTGTCCCTCCTCCCCCGCTGCTGGTCCGCCTGTGACCCAGGCGAGGGGACCTTGGCAGGCGGGGAGACCTGGAGGGACTTCCTTCCAAGTTGCTGATTGTTCTTGCACTTCCGTACATTTTTCTTCTACTTTGAGGTACTATTTAGTAAGAAACTAGTAACACTAAAGTTGAATATTAAATTTATAATTCCAGCTAGAAATATTGGCAGTTTCACTGCATTCTTCCAGTAGGCAAAATCTGGTTTTCCTCCAAAGACAGACCTGAGGAAAAAAAAATATTATAAAATTAAATTTTCATCTTGGAAAATAAACGTACAAGTAATCACCATATATCAGTTATATCATAACTTCCCAGAGCAATAGCATCAAAAATAAAATCTACTACACATTTTATATTTAGGATGATGAGTTAAAAATGCATTTTCAAACTAATTTCAATCAAAATAAAACTCCTAATTTCTTCCTTGCTAGAAAACTTTGAGTTAAATCTTGTTAAACTAAGTTGCAATGAACAACAGAGACCCAAAACATACCTTAGCTGGTATATTAATGGACTTAAATGACTGACAATGTGAAATTTATATAAAGAAGAATATTTATTGTTGACTTGAAGAACTACCCTCTTAAAGCCCCCAGAATTCATCCCCAAGGCACACAGACATAAAGGAACCAGATCCTGTTCTACATTTTCAAGTTTGGGCATTTTAACATCACTGTCCAAACCTGTCCCTCTTTTCAGCTGTCACGCAGCATTCAAGAGATGACCCACAGCTTGTTCCACCAAGAACTTGTGCAGCTTTTCTGCCATCTCAACTTCAACACACTGACCAGCTAAACAAAATACTTCTCATCATGGTGACTGGGGCAATGCAACTTCTTATCCTAATTCTCAAGTGCCAGCCATCCTCTGGCCAAATAACTCAAGCCCTCTGAGAAATCCATCCTTGTATCCTTCTAGTTGCCTCAAATAGCTCCGTAGCTCCTTCAAAGACAAATCTCCCATGAGACCACAGCTGAAGATCATTTTCCTTCCACTGGCTCCTGGCAGATCCTGAGCAAAAGCAACAACTCATCTCCTAAAGTGATAGAATTCGCCCCACCCTCCCTCTCACTCAATAAAAAAACCACGAACAAAACAAACAAGAGCCTCACAAAAAACACAACACTCTGACCTAGAGAAAAAACAATACTGCTAGCAGAAACTGCCAGTGTCAATTTAAACTGCACACAATAAAATATTTTTAGATACAGCAGATATGATGCACGGCCAGGTGGTGGGGTTGGGTATAAATCTGTTGATCCTCAGAACTAGAGGTACAGAATATCATATCTTACATCACATCCATACTGTTTTTCCTTTTCATTGCCACAGTCTGATAAATGAGTAATTGATGTTTCTTGCTTAGAGTTACTTAATGGCCTACTTAGTCTTCTGTCTATGTCTCTGATATGTATTTTTAGGTACTTGTTTTGCCTTCTACAGCTTATTAGTTGTGGTCTTTCTTTTCTCATCTTCTGTGAAGTTTTGGAAGTTCATATCTCAACTCAGAGAACACTTATCTTGCTTAGCACTCCAGTGCTTACCATTGAGCTCTACTGAAAAAAAAACCTCATTCCTTATCCAAAGGGAGGTTAACTTCTCACTGAACTTCTTTAAAAATGTTCAAATGCTGATTGAACCTCATAACTTCCATAAGCTTGTGAAAATTCTGAAAGTAACAGGAAAAGAGAAGCAAAACACCACCAACCAAAGAAGCGTTACTACCGCCATGGCATTTTCAATTTTTTCTTTTCCCCCTAGAAATACTCTAATCAAAACAGAGACGTCTATGAAGTAAATGCAAACACACTGATGATGTGCCCGATATTCTTACTTTGATGGGCTTCTAAGGACAGCTCACAGACCAAAAGCTGAAAACCCTGACTTAAAAAAATCCCTAGGGTGTCTCCATTTTCATTAGCAGTTTGTCACCTTCTACAACCTGAATTATACAGACTGGCTTTCCTGTAAACACCTCAGAAAAAGAAAAGCACATGAAAATATGCTTTTCCAATGTGCATACTTCTTAAGGATAAAACTGGAGCCTTCCTTTATGGCTGTGAAAAGTCTCAGACACAGTAGAAGACAGACACCATTGCTTTATGAAGGAGGGGAGAAAAGCACCTACATCATTTTCTGCTCTTTACCACTTATACATGGAGCCTTCCTAGCTTCAGGAAGATTTACTGTGTGTCTCAGTACATCAGGAATTGGAGACATGAAGAAGCAGTATCAGCCTCAGGACCTCAACAACTGCCACACAGATCCATCATCTAGTGCCTGGAGAAAGAGAGGAGAGAGCCCATCTTCCCACAGAACCAGCTGACAGAGCCATTCCAGCTGAACTTAGAGTGAACAGGTGAGATATAGATGACTATTTTGAAAGATAAATTTATTTTGTATTGCTATTTTAATTGGACAGGAAGGAAGGAATATTAATACTCTCAAGCAGTAACTTTTTAACCCAAGCTGTAACTGTTGCCATAGCCAGGACAAAGGAGCTCACAGATCACAGCCCCCTAAAACCTTCTCTGAGAAAAGAAGTCACCCAGATTCATTCAGTCTGATAGGGACAGACTGCAGACCCACACATTTTCCTACAAGAGTTGAGTTTTACAATCCAAATCAGCTTAGTACTAGGAAAAAAACTCCAGATGATTGCCTGCTTGGCTCAATATTTTCTTATTTTAAAGAAATGCCTTTTAATGCACATAATGTAAAATTAACCATGATAATCATGAGTTTAATATTCTGTATTGCAAACAAAGCTGTATCTTATATGGATCCTTTTAGGATCCAGAAAATTAAGCATGCATTCTCAGCTAGGGGCAGGAGGGCAGGCACTGGACACTTTCCCTCATGCTCTCAGCCGCCTTGAAAACTGCAGCAAACCTGACACAGTCTGTTTCATGCCAAAGTCCCCCCTGATGCCTGTTCCAACCTTCAGCTTGCCTTATTTTCCACATTCCTGCCCCATCTGATCACCTGCACTCTGCAGACAGCAACATCATGGGTTCGCATTACCCACATGGCTGAAGTCTGACAATGCATTTTATTTGTCTTTTAGCTTTCTATTTTTATAGAAACTTGGAGCATAGGATTCTAATGTGATGCTAATAGAAGATCTCACTCAATTTAGTTTCCAAATCCTTACTTGTACACTTTACATAATTACAGAGTTTCCTTGAAATGCTGTGTACACAATACCGTAAGTTCTGATTTTCACTGGTTACTCACTCTTACATGCTGAGGGATGATTTAGGCTTTTAGTGTCCCTTCCTGTGGCCTGAATCACCTAGTCAGCAGGAAATTTGGGTATTAGCCAAATACTTAATAGCTTTGCACAACTACTTGCCAATATTAACATTGAGCCAAGAGCTCAAACATTTGTAAAAGTACCAAAGGCTTTAAGGAAACCCCTTCTTAGAGTCAACCTCCCCAACAATATATGGTGACAGCTAAGTGCAGAAATTATCAATCTAAATCCAAACGGTCTAAAACTGTTTAGTAGTATACAGCTCCCCACATAAAAACCAAAAGAAGCAAAATGGAAAAAAAGAGGTGATGGAGAACATAATGCTCCTATTTTCTTCACCAGGATTGCATTTTCAGGCACCACAAAAGGAAGGAGATTCACAGAAAAAGATCTGTTCCATAAACACATGTCCTGGCAAACAATAATGATTTCTTTATTTTGATAACATCTTTTAAATACTCTTACCACAACAAAAACATCTCTGTACACAGAAGGGCAGGAGTATGTGTGTATTAAAAGTAGTGACCAAGACCCAGAAATACTTCCAGCCCTTTCTTTTGGTTTACCTAGGTTTTCTACTGCTTTCATAGTGGCACAATACATCCTCACAGCAGAGAATACTCTTTTCTTCACATGGTTTTTTTTTTTATCCATGCTGATGTAGAAGAAAAAAAGGCAGCAAGCTGATACAAACTAGATACAGAGAACCGAAATCTTTCCTTCCTTTCTTCATTAATCTGAGCAGCCTGGCATGTCTTCTTTTAATAAAGTAAAATAACAAACACAATGCTCTTCATATGGGGTTAGTACAAGGCCAGCATTGTTTTTTATTAAAAGGAGAAAGTACTCCCTTTTCCTACTTACCAGGCTGACCAAATTACTTCTTCTCCCTCACCTTTTTTTAATCCTAGAAAGAAAATAATCCATTTCTTCCTGCTACTCTACTATTCCTTACAAGTTTGAAAAACAAAGCGTACATGACAACTTCAAAAGCAGTGTTTTCATTTAGGTTTCTTACAGTGTCCTGAATTTGCATTTCTTATGCAAGTTTAAGTTTTACTACAGTCTGCACAATACATTTGTTTTTTTACTAGTTGACAGACATCAGTTTCTCCCCTCTCTTGTAGCTTATTGTAAAAATTGTACATATGTAGTTGTAAATAGAGTTAGCTCCAAAGTCTGCGTTAATCCTGCGAGCTGGTCATGTCCCTGAACTCCCATCAATGCTAAATGGAAGAATTAGCATTTATCACTTCATAGAAACAGTTCACCAGGCCTGCCTGCCCTTCACTTCTCTTTCACACAGAAGAAAATATGAAGGCAAAAGTAGGAGTGGCTGCTCAATATGCATCTAATGACATAAATGGAAAATAAAATTGTCAGGCATTCTAATGCTGTCAGGTGCAGTGACAGCAATTAATACTTGTCATGCAATCACAAAACTCCACCCACTGAAATATTTGCTCAAAATGTTGTATTAAAAACCTTGAAAAGCAAGCAGTTCTGACACCATTACCAGAACTGTCAATTATATTACTCTCAAATGTGCTTAAGTGAAGAGTCAACAATACCTTTTTAACTCCTTCATACAAGTTTCATGGGTTTAAAACAAGGCTAGTGTTCAAGAGAGGTACATTTCTTTCAATGCATTTTCCTCTTTATTACAACGTTCGAGACATTGTAATTGTTTTAAAACATCATAATAGTTAGAAATGGGCTTTAAATAACATAAGTAATATTTAAACTCCACCAACTGACACCTCCATTATTTTCTAACTTTTAAGTTACATCTCTTTGTTGCTCAAACACCAATTCTTAACGTTTTACCTCTAACACTTCCTTTACAAGAATTCTTTCATGCAGTCGTGCATGTGACAGGTCTTCCTGGGGTTTGTAAGATGCTTAAGGGAAGTGAGAAATTTCACATTTGTTTCATTTCACTTTTGTGATGTTGTGTAAAATATTAAAGACCTGAAAATGGAACATTAAAAAAAAAAAAAAAGGCTTCTACAGCCAAGCAAAGGCAGAATTATCACATCTAATTTTAATTGTTATGCCAGAGAACACACTGTATCTTTACAAAAAGCCATAGGGCAGCCTATCTGCAAATCTGGGCAAACACAACCACGTACAGTCTGTACAAGTTACCTTCCAGTGCTGAGCATCTCTCACTCTCCAGTCCCTTCTGATTTAACAGTCACTTCACAGAAGCACGGATGTTTAGTGCTATCCTTTGTTTAAAGTATTAAGCACAAGCACCAACAGTGGTGTGAAGGGTTTCAGAGGTGCAGGTGAAACACCTCAGCTTTCACTGCCTGAAGTTCCCAGTCCCACGCTCACTGTGTCATTGTTTTGCTGCCCATCTGCTCTCTGCAACTCTTAACATTGGGATCCTATTTTTTATTGGTGGGTGGGAGGGTGGATGGTGTGAATCACAAGCAATGAGGGATAGAAACACATAAATTCCAAAACACTGCTTGTACCTCTTCAGTTTTTCAGTTCTCAACTTCCCTGCACCGTAATGACCTTCCCAGGATACACAGGTATTTCTGAAGACCTGGCAAGCTTTTGGTTTTCTGGAGAAATATTTCCTAACATTTCAGTCCTTGCAGGTATGCAGGTGTCTCACGTGCTAAATTCTTCATCTTAGTCTGTGTTCATCATGCCTTCCATCCTGCAATTGTTAATCGCTTGCCTTTTATTTCCTTCTCAGTAAAAATTCTCATTTATCAATGCAAGCCTGCATTTACAAACTCCAGTATTTCGTGGAGCATTATTCTAAGGCACATGGTAAACCAGGCAAACAGTACTTTTCATTTGATGACTACTAAAGAACAAGAACAACAACCATATGTCTTGAATTTTTACTAAAATAGTCTCTTTTCGGGAAAAATATTAAAATGTAAAGTATAAAACATTTTTCAGGATTACTTGAAAGTTATGCCTAATTATTAGAACAGTTATGCTTTGCTTTTGTCAACATTTACCTAACTTGAATGACTAAATGATTTACAGAAACAGTTATAGGCTGAATTACCTTTGAGAAGGTAGAGCTTAAAAATGAGCATGAGTTAAGAAAACGTAAAAGTTTTCTACAAAAAGCTGAAAGACCAGACTTGTTCTATCATTCCTATATTGTCAGCATTTATACCAATTCTTTGACACGTAAGGCTCTTCAGCTGGTAATATATATAAATGCGTATTAAAGACCACATTCATTTTAGTAAAACAGCCTAAGAACTGAAAATAATGTAAAGGAAATTGACAGAGTTTGGAGTAAGACCTGTAAATTGTCTATTTTCACATTAAGTATGCTCAAGAATACTCTGTCAATTACATTAATGTCATACTTTTAAGATGCATTTATAACTCCTAATGTTTTAGAAACCAACAGAGATACATACTCCCACACAATGGAGTATTTTCAATTGAATTCACTAAGGTTACTCTCATGAAAGTTATTAAACACAGGCTTACACATTCGCAAGATAAAGCTCTACTTTTCTTTTTTGCTACAAAGCTTCCATTCTCATTTTTAAAAAAGCAACAAAATATCCATAGGATCAGCTCTTAAGACTACCTGTGTAGCCTCCAGCAGTTTCTTAGAATACTTAAATATTGGGATATTTAGCAAGCCTAAATATCCACTCTGCATCTTACATTTATTTGATTCAAGAATAGTAATATGCCTACTCCAACTGCGAAACAAGAAGCATATTTGTGCATTCAGCATGCTTTGAAGCCATCACAATCCAAAAACCTGTAGAATGTCTCTCCTCCGTTCTCTCCGCTCAGATACAAGAGTGTGCACATTTCACTACCACGCCAAAGAAAACCTGGCTGTGCTTCAGCCACATCAGATACAAGCTGTCCAAGGAACTTACAGGCCCTGTAAGTAATGCAAGTGGTTTAGCAGATTAGCTTTCAATTCATCATAGAATCAGCATCCTGGAACCATTAGAAGATACTGCACTTCAGGCATTACCTTTCTATTTATTTACCAAAAGAGCTGAAGAGTTCCCCAAGCACTTGGTGGCCGGCTCTTAATTTCACAGCACAGCCCAGTCTGCCCCCTTTGGGCTCACACTCAGTTCAGCACAACCACACCAGTTCACAAGTGCAATCTGCAAGTCCTCACAGGCATCTGACTTCACATTTGATGTTGATGACAGATGTTACTGTAACTGTTTCCTTCAGGAAAAACAAATGGTTTGAGCAGCTTTCAAATGAGGTCTATAAATGAAAGCCGAGGTACATCGTGACTGCCAATACTCAGCCATCAAAAATAAACTTGCTTTGCACAGCAAACTGTCTTCCAGAGAAGCCCCTGAGAGTACCCATTTCTTCCACTATTATTGGACACAGGTCAACAAAAAAACTGTTTTATTTATCAGGTCATATTTGCCCACTAATCTGAATTGTTCAAAGAACATAAGTGGTAAGAACTGTATTTCAGCAATATATTTTGAGGGAAAGAATGCACTACAGAAAACTGTTTAAGTCAAAATCCTCACCATCACAGAAATCACAGGCCTGTGCTGTTTTATAAAGTAATTAAATAATTCAGACACTTCATGTGCCAAGAGATAATTAAATTTATACCGTAGCAGATTACCAGTAAATTAATTTTACTGACCACGGAAAGTGTTTAGATAACAACACTGAGAACTGAAGGAGCATCAGCAAAATTTCCAACAGGACTCAACTCATATTTGACAAAGAAAAATCAGTTCCAAGGAATTCAAGTACTATGGCCTTCAAGTCTTGCAATGAAAGAATCCAAACACACACCAACTAGTGTAACCACAAGTACACACATACTAAACCTCCAGGAGGAATGGTAATGAAATGACCAATGTGTTCTATAAACTTCTCAATGTATGGAGAAGATTATGTCCCATTAGTCAGCATTCTAAGTGATCTGAACTATTCACTTGGAGGGAAACTGCCCCACACGTTACCAGTGCTCTGTGTGAAACGCACTTTTGGACTAAATTCAGAAATGGCAGAGACTTTTGTTACATTTCTTTCACTTCCTTCAAAATAAATTGCACATTATAACCAACTGAGCAATCATTATAGACAGTGCTTTTTCCAGTGACTTCCCACCCCAACTCCACAGTACTTCAGAAACTACAGCATATCATTTTCACACATACCTATACAATATATATTTATATATACATGACTTTCATCAATCCTCTTACTCCATTCAATGTCCCATGACATTTCTCACACAATTTATCACAAGATACATTTTAGAGTTAAATCACTTTGAACATCTTTCAATTTTTGTAGAATTTAGCCGGTAGATTCTGCATCTGCACTGTGACTTCAGTTAGAGGAACAGGGTAATCAGCAGGACAAACAGTGGGAAGCAATAAAAACAAAATCAAACAGTATTTGCTGAAAGGGGGGTATTTTAATCAAATAAAAAGTACATTGGTCATTAAGGAAGCTACATGGTAACTAGTCTGAAGCATTTCCAGTGAATGCCAGCCCGCAAGACTGTCTTAGAATGTTTTTAACATAATCTAGAAATCAAGTAGGCCCTTTCAAAAACCTAATCCTAAAACTTCACAAAAAAGCTCCGGCTTTGCTAAACATCCAAAATGTCAAAGACTCCCACACACCCAATCACAACTTGAAACTGACATATACCTCCAATTCTTAGACACGTTCCTTCTGCTTTCTTAAAAGCGCAGAAATTCAACTCTACACATCTCCCTCATTATTCTCATTTTAAAGTAAAGGGATTATAGTGACATACAACTCTGCCAACATGTAACCTGTCCATTGCAAAGTCTACACTTCTAATATCATTAAGGAATTCCAGGTTTCCATGAACAGAAATGGTGTAACAGTAATGGAGCCTTATCCAGAGAAGAGCTAAAACATCTTTGCTCCTCCTCTCTCCTTTGGCAGAGCTCAGCACCTGACAGACTGTCTCTGAAAGGAGATGTGGCTGCTGTTCCTAATTGTTGCCATTACTCCAAAACAAAACCTGGCTACTTAAGATATTCCAAAGCTGGCAATCCAAAAGCCACCATCACTAAATAAATCATAAAACTCCCTGAGAGCAACAGCCAAGAAAGCAGCAACAAAATTTAAATTCCACAATGCTAATTCATCAGACATCTACATTTTCTTATATAAACATTGGATATCCATGCTTATAAATTCCCTTGGACCTCCACAAGTAGTCGACTGCTGTTTTCCAAGGAAACAGGTTGGGGTTTTTTTTACATCTTGCATACAAGCAATAACAGACCAACATAAATCCATCTCACTTGACTTCAAAAAGATTGTAAAAGATTGTTTCTTTTTATAAAATACTTTATATCTTTAAAAAGTGACTAAAAACAAAATGCTCCAGAAAAAGATTTGACTGATGTTTCTACTGATATGCCTTTGTATTTCCTTAATGTGAAAGTATCACTCAGAAGAAGCAGCATTACACAACTCATTTTCAGAATTTAATTTCTGAGCTCTCCCTTGACCAACTATTACCCTCAAAAAGAAATTATAAAGTAATTTTACTTTCAAATAGCTCTTATCCTTTTGCCAGGACTTAGAAAATATAAGTTAGTGTTAGTGTTGCCAAGTACAAATAAATTGAGGCAAGCTCATCATTGCTAAGTACATATGAGATAATTCAAAAATCTAAGACTTAAATCATAAAAATATTTTAACACAACCCTGAACCAAACAAATATAATATCACAGATAAGAGGGGTCACATTACAAAATTTTTTTTAAAAAGCAGTATCACAGTAATATTTCCTAGGTGGATCTGCTAAGATTCTCCATATATATATCCCAGGCATTAAAAACTAAATTAAACAGATGATAACAAATGCATCATAGTGGATAAAAATATAATAAACACCCTAAGAGATACAGGTGGGAGAACATATGTTGTCTTTGGAAGTGATACACAGGCTGGTTGCCTCACCCTCTTTGAGGGGTGAAAAACCCACTCTTTTTTCTTAGTCATCCTTCAAAGGTCAGTAAGAATCATTTCTAAAGCAAAAGAAAAAATATCACCTTGAGCATGCTTATACAAAAACACACATGCTGAATAGATAATTCTCTAAGTATCACAGATATTTGACATTCTAAAATGGTTGAATGTGTTCTTTTGGTACTTGGCTGCTAAGAATATGGCCCACACCTTTCTACAGCCCTCAGAGCAGGCAAGGAACAGCAGGAGGGACTGGCATGAACAATGGAGCTCACACTACCCTCACCAGAATTTGACTACCAGTAGATTAGAGGAGTTGAAGAACCACCCACAGGATAAGAGGCGGCAAGGTGGGTCTCCTCCAAATTCTGCCAAACCACAAGAGAGGATAATGAGTATAATAAGGCACCCAAACATTAAACAAGAAATTTTTCAGTTCTACCCCTTCCTGGGTGTGCTCATAAAACACAGCATAGGGGTTTCTCCATACTAACATGTAGTTTCAACCTGAGCTGGACAACCATAAACCCCAGGGACTGCCCTTATCTCCTTTGCAAGAAGAAATTATGTTCCCTTCACTCACTGGACAGAAAGCCTCTCCTTCCTCCCAGATTCCTCTAGGAAAAATGAAAATGCTAACTCACCTTGATGCCTTTGAAAGCCATTTTACACAGAGCTTTCAAACAAAAATAACAGTAGTGAAAAGGCTTCTTTTAAGGCACTGAGGAGATGTGGAGTTACTTTCACGCACAGCCCTTAACACAGTCACCCACGAAGCCAAGGCTTGGACTGTAAGTTCCTTCCACCAAGAAACTAACAAATCTTTTCCCACTGAAACATATTCCTTAAGGAAACTGGATTTACCATTACACACTCTGCGTGTGCAGAAACAGACCCTAAAAAAATAAAAAATAAAAGGGCTCTTTTCTTCCTCGTACTCGGGGAAAGGAACAAACGGGGAACGCACTGCTCCAGCAGACGCGACTGTGCGGGGACTGCGGCTGAGGGAGCTTTGCTCGCTTTGCTGCTGCTGGGGTTTTATGGCTGGCGTTTCCTTCACCTCCACTGAGGGAGCGTTCGCCATCCCTCGCTTTTCCATGGGGAGAGTCCAAGGAAAACCCCCGGCTGAGAGATTTCTCTGGGGTCCCCGCGGGGACGTGCAGCGCTGACACAGCCGCCTGCGGGGAGCCGGGCCGGGAAGGCGGCCGGGCTTCCTGAGCCCTCGCTGCCGAGCAGGGAGGACAGTCCCCGAACCCCCCGGGGCTGGGAAAGGGCCGCAGGAGGGCTCTCCCTGCGCCCCCGATTCCGGCTGTGCAGCTCTGCGATTCCCGGGGGAGGAAAGGAGGGAGGAAGGAAGGAAGGGAGGGAGGGCGGCAGCGCATCTCCAGCATCTCCTCAGGGCAGGGCGGCGGGGCTGACACGGGGGATCTGCTCCATCCTCGGCTTGGCCACGGGGAAACCAAGTGCCAGGGGAGAAGCGACTTGATGGAAGGGAACCTCCCTCCCTTCCCCGCCCTCCGAGGAGGGGGAGCCGAAGCGGGGCCTGCGCCCGGCGCGGCCGCCGAGAAGGGGCCGCGTTCGAGGCGGCCGCCCTGGACACGCACGTGGGGCTGGGGGCACGGAAGGGAAATAAAAACAAATCCCGAACGGACAAACAGCTAAGTGAAACCACTGATTTAGAAAGCCGACCAGAAAACTAACCCTGACAAGTAGGATTTGCCCTCCCCTTGGCTGCACTTATTGGCCGCGCTCGTGTGCAACGAGCTTGTCTCTGCCAATGCCAGTGGTCGGCCGGCGTGTCCATCACCAGGGAAAGAGCAATTCGCCGCTAAGGGAGTAGATTCCCATCCATCCATCACAAGGCTTAGCAGGTAGCCGCCTAGAAATCAATCACACACTAATAAAAAAAAAAAAAATCCTTCTCCATCAAATTACTATTACAGTGCTCCCAGAAAAATATGTATGTATCCTATCCTTGGTGAGCACCGGCATGGGTTATATCACATGCATCACATCCATCACTTGTCCAGCCTAAAATGATCTTTTCTTAAAAAAAAAAAAATTGAAACCACAGCATCATAAGTGAGGGACCCCACTAAGTATTCATTAATTATATAACTGAAAAATAATCTCCTGTTAGCTTCTATTTCCATTTGCCAGCCACTAGAAGGGAACAGGAATCTCTCACCTTTTTCCTGACACGGTTTTTAAAACACCAAACATTATCCATTATTTAGGTATAAAGCTAGGAATTTCTAGAATAGAACTGATGAGCTTTGGAAAACTTTAACAACAATAATATTTTTAAACACCAGGCACAAAAAGAAAAAAAAAAAAAGAGAGAGAGAGTCTTATGGCTGCTTTTAATAGAAATTGCAAGAGAGGTTTCTGGTTGACGATTCTGTAGGGAGAGGCACTCTCTTACCAGAATAAGATGTGCACTTGGTCCCATTTATTACAATGTATTTCCAAAGCAATATAAAAAGCCTATTCTGCAAATTCATCTACCAGATTCAGCTACCAGATAGTTGTAAAAAGAAATATACAGCAATTTCCTTAACCACAATAAATTTACAGTCATGTATCCCAGCCATATTCTTGCTTAAGCTTCTCACCTTTCAAATCATTGCATCTGCCTTTCGTCCTCACATGGATTTTACAACATCACGTTCAGCTGACATCCCGTTTGCGCGGAGGAAGGAGGCAGCAGGGAGAGCCGGAGCCGCGGAATACCTGCGAGGGGGTGAAGAGAAGGAACCTGCTGCAGTCGGGGGAGGCTCGTGTGCCCCTGTCCGTCGCCTTTCTGTCCCTCAGCGAGTCTCCCTCACTCAGCTGCGAGCCCGGCTGTCTGGGTTGCTAGTCCCTGACTCAACATTCCCAGCATTCCCGAGGAGCCGGGGCTCCAGCGGCGCGGCTCGGAGCCGCCGGGGGCAGCAGCAGCAGCAGCAGCAGCAGCACACGCACCGCAGCCCGTGATTCCTGCGAGCGTTCGTCTCCGTCCATTCATCGCCAGCCCGCGGGTTCCAGTCCCCACCCAGCGAGCGGCTGCGAGTGTGTTACTCATTCTGAAACAACCTAAAAATACACCTGTGTCTGCGTAAAACTGCAGAGGCTAAATTGCTTTCTCGCTGCTGTTCACCGAAGGCCAGAAATGTTCAAAGGCAGGTGCTTCAGAACAGGATGTCTAAAAAACCATTACTATATGCATGCATTTACATAAACGGAAAAAACCCAGAAATCTGAATCCTGTTTTGGCTTAAGTAAGTGTAACAGAAATTAAGATGACATCCATATTTATTTGTAATTTTTCAAAAGCAGTATGCAGGGGAAAATAAAGCACCGAACAGCTGCTATGCAAAGCCTGAGAGCCTTTTTCATAAGAAAACTGCAAACTGCATTAAAAATTATTCCTGAGATTTTTATTGTTTGCTATTAAGGGGAGTGAGAGAAACTTCTATAAACATCACTGGCTTCTCAGTCTAAGAAAGGAGCTTTTGTAACTCTATTTTTCCCTTCTTTTCAATTTTTTTTTGTTGTTGTTTAATTGCTCTGTATACAATTAAAAGTGATCACCCTTGGTCTCTAGCTTCAATGCACCTTCATACCTTACCCTACACAAAATTTCACATCTTTTATCTGCCTCCTCTTGATCTCATTGCAGTAACAATGATTTTAAGAACCACTTCAGATCTGTAGTTGCTTTACTATAATTTCTATTTTATTTCTCTCTTGCCCATATATGCACCTAGGAATGCCGCTATTAAACATTATTGATAAGAACAACTTTTATGGAATTACTGTTAAACACTATGTCAAATCAAATTGATTTCAACCAATCATGTTTAAAATTAGCATAATCCCTTTATTGCTGTATCTGAATTATCCACAGCCCGTTGAAATAATTGGCTGTCACCAATATTTATTTGGAGATGCTAAAATGCCATTCCCAGCAGGACTATAGCAGATTTGTATTTCCCCAAGAAAGGGACACACTCTTACAGTACCTACCTCCCTTAGCTATAATCGCAATAGAGGGCAAATATGTTTTCTGAGTTCAAAATAATGGAATAACCATGATTAAAATGCAAACTTCAATTGCTTTTAATCCTGTATACTTATTTAAGACATTTCAGTTAAAATAGTTTAAAAACGATGAAAAATATGGACAGAGAAAATCTGTTCCTGGAGAAACTGACAAGAAGGGACATGATTTTGTATGCAAATAATTTCACTTGATCTGAAAAGCAAACAAAGTATTCCTCAAGAGTTAGCAAGACTGCATCTGTAAGAAAACAGATAAGCACTACAAAATGTGGGTCACTACACTGAATGCTTCAAAGCACAAGAAGTGTCCATTTTCAGCTTAGCCCTTAATTTGGATTCAGTGTGAAATAAGAATCCCTTACAGACCTGTCTCAATATTGCTAAATCAAATTCTATCTCAGTAGTGTTAATGATGACGGGACTTTTGTTCTAAGTGGTGTCAGCTGCTGACAGTTTTTTAAACAACATGTCACACCATTCCTGTCTACGTGAAAAGACAAGGAACATCAGGTTCTGCCTTATCTTTTTTGTGACTCATTCACTGGCAAAGACTGAGGGCCTTGTGATAGCCAGCAAAAGCCAGAAGCATTCTGACAGAAGACCAGTAGCCTAAGAATTTTCTTTCCAAGGAATAATCACTGTGGGAAGACAGAGAGCTGCCATAAGGCTACAACAATATTGCAATGAGTTAAGCTTGCTATCATTCCATGAACGTTGTAGCAGAATTCATCTCAGCCGACCTCAGAGCAGCAGACCCTTTGCAGGGGACTGTCAGCTGTACCAGTGCCAAAGAACAGAATATACCCACTATGGATAAGACGACTGCAGAGCTTTTTGGGAAAAAAATATTTTGCCAAATTGTACTCAAAAAAACTTGTTAGAAAAATGTGCAGTTCAAGAGAAGGGGGAAAAAGTAATCAGAATTTTACAGCTAATCTACTTATTGTATTAGTAGAAACAACATCCATGCAAAGAACCTCAGGGTCACATAATCCAAACCCTTCAATAACATTCATCCCTTACATTCAAGACAATGCTGGAATCCAAATGGTAGGATAATGACAATAGTGTAGACTTAAGGCTGACTTCTTTGCAGCTGCTGAAAGTTCTCATTTCAGTCTAATCACAGGACCATCTGTGTTGTCCTTGATGCAGGTGGGTGCCATTAAGCACAAAAAGAGTCAGATTATATAAGTTAGCTACCACTTTTTTCTTTTTTTGATTGTAAGAGGTTCCCATTAACTATTAGACATATCTTTCAGCCAACTGTTAGAGGAAAGCAGTCTGTTGAAAAACTTAAACCACTATTTCTGTTATAAGATGCCATGTGATGCTATGTCTAATGTTTGCACTTGTCAACAGTTCTCTAACTTCAAATAGATTTTTGGCTAGCAGACTTCAGCTTATTTGTTTTCTACCTTAAAAATGTAGTATATTCACAGTTCTTTCTGCTTTCACATCAGAAGCTGTGGAAACCCCGCTGAAATAAATGGCAAAATTCTTTCTTATTTCAATGAGCCCACATTAGGCCCTAACCAAGTAAAGTACATACGAAATACAGATTTTCTCTTATTTCCCTCAGTCTATGCTATACTGATTTTGGAAACAGAAAAATATAAAACATACTTATTACAACCATTCTGTTTACTTATTCTAAGTATAAATAATTCAAAATAACATATAATGTTACTTATTGTCTTCAATTCCTGTGCATCCCTTCATCCTTCCCAATTCTTTCTTCTTCTCTTCTCACCTATGGTACTAAGACTTTAGCAGCAGCTAGCTCCCTTTCATGTTTTGGTGAAGATGGATGTTATTTAGTGCTTAATTTCTTTAAAAACAGAAATACAGATAGAAATGAAGCTTAGTCCCTGCTGCATAATTCCTATCAAGCAACTGCAGGTGTGTGCTTTAAAAACCCAGGAAAATGCACTTCAGCTTTAGTCACTGAACCTGGCCCTGCTCTATTCCTCTGTGCTTCCCTAGTGCTGCTTGATTTACACTGAAGGTTACAGAACTAAGAAAACCAATAAATATTGTATTTACCATGACATGGTGATCAGATTTTGGGTAAGCACTTGACACAAAAGAAACAAAAAGCTCCTAACAAACAAAATAATTGAAATAAAATTCAATTTTCTGTTGATTTCAGAATGAGGTCCTACCAGTCTAGTCCACAGAGGTTGTCCACTTATCAGTCATTAAATTATGGACTGCTCTTTCTTTATCAGTTAATATATTCACCTACAAATATCTGTCAAATTGAATTACAAAATAGCTTCCACTACATGTTAAGCTTCTGGTTTTGCTTTCCTCATGACATACCACCCAAGCCCGCTGTCTTGGTTTTAAAAATCATTAGTATAATTTATTATTAATTTACATGATCACATGCTTTCCAAAGGATGGAAAATTGTTACTTTAATATACCTGAATACACAAGAGGCCATTGAGGAATTCCTTATAATATATTATCATGCAAAAAAAGAAACCAAACAAGGAAAATACATTCTTTTGTAACTGCATAATTCAGTGGCTTATTGTGTACTGCACAGCCAGTCTATTCAGGAGAGAAACAAAGCTACACTGGCACATGCTGTTAATATCACAGTTACAAATAGAGCAAAAATACTAAAGTAATTTAATAGTAAAAATACCCATCTTACAAAAGTTCTCCAACTTCCACATCTCAAGATAGGGCTATTAATAGGCTTTCCTACCAACTCTACAATGTATTTCAGAGAGTTAAAAATATTTCTTAGGAAAATTCAAACTCCAGCGACTTCTAGCAGTATGTAGTAAATGTAGCTTAAACATCCCAACGTAGGTTTAACATTTTAAATTTTATCAATGGTCCTTTATTTTCCTGGTTGGAAACACACTATTTCTGCCACCACTATTGTACATGTGAATATACACAGTGACTGTTTTAAAGAAATGCTGCTAAAGGAGCAGTGACCTGTAAACTCTTGGATGCTGGTTTGGGTTTTTTTAAATCAGTTTAGACACATCAGAACTAAAGTCCAGCTGACTTTTCAGTAAGGATTAAGCTTTCAAACACCAACCTCACTCCTAAAAAGTAAACCTAGATACTAAAATTTTACTTAAAAGTGTCAACACGAGGCACTTCATTTGAAGGCACCAAAGGTTCTCCTCCTAATTCTCTAGCTGCAGAGATCTCCTTCCCTACCTACGATCTCAGCCTCTACAGCAAAGTTGGCAGGTACAAGCATTAGGATTGGAGGACTACTCACCCCATTACATCACCTTTTCCCAGCAGAGCTACAGGGTAGTTACTCAGTGAGGTAGTTACTGAGTGATTTAGACTTTCTTCTTCCATATGTTGCAACTGTTTTAACTTTTCTTCGTCTAAGCTCGAGTCCACGAGATTTTCTAGTTCCCTGAGAACCCTGAGAGCGTCCCGTTGCCACCCTAATTGGCCTGGTGATCGCTTCAATGGTTGGGGCATCTCTTCCCCTGTATGGTTCAGGAGTAGACAACCAGGTTCTCAATCTGGAGATATAATCTGTTACGTTGGGTTCCCCCCAAATTAGACAATTACAATGCCACCACAACAATCTTTGGGCAATATCCAAGCCCTATCACCTCCAATTTTAAACAGCAGAGAAGTGAAGCCTGAGGTACTGCCTCAATCACATTCACATGGTGGGAGGACTGGGGCAGGAACCAAACTACCGGAGCTGGGGGGACTAAACTCCATCCACCAGAGCAGTCCCCAAATGGAACCAGATTTCTTCAGTGAGTAGGGCCCTATGAGGTCAACTGAATTAAGGAACAATGTGAAAATAATAAAAACAGTAGCCTTGTATGGCTGCTTCAAAACTGACAGTGAACATACTGTGAACATACTGAACATGTGAACATACACAAAAGCGTCCCTGCTTTCGTGCTCATCGTGGATTCTGTTGAGGAGCTGCTGTCCAACAGAACAACAAGAAATACAAAACACCTGACCATGGATGGCAACTCCAGCTCCCCCAAATGTTAGTTATTAACTAGTAACTGACGTTACATAGCAGGTGTGAGCTGCACACTACTGTTATGTTTATAATAAGGTGATTTCATAGTCTTCCATCTGTTACTCTATATAGACGCACTGAAGACAATCTCTAGACTGTTTTGACAGGGTAACACATTATATCCACTTTGTATTACTTCACAGGATTACACAAAGTACACTCTTCTGAGAAATTAAGTTGGATTTATTTTATCTATTAATTTAAACAATTTACAACCTGGTTTTATAAGTGCTTTTACATATATACTAGTACTCCTCTGCATGAAAACATGAAAAAACCTCCACAAGTTCCCCAGTAAAAAATCTATGGTACAAAGGTTCAGGTTGTCTCAGTCTTGAAATCTTCACTACAAAGTCCCAGAGCCTTTAAGAAAAAAACACTTTCCCTGCTTTTAAGGTTCATCCAAAACTTTTGTGGTACTATGCAAAAAAGCCAATCTAGAGAACACAAGAATGTTAGATTCCTATCTTTACTAATGTAGTTTCTGCTTCATGTACAACCTAAAGTTAGATAAGGAATTCTACATTTCAGTACACAGACAGTTGTCACATACTCCATAATCTTCACTGAAGTAATCTTAACTTTGTTGTCCTGTTTTACTCAAAACAGGATCTCATAACCATTGGAATTCCATTTTGTCATCAAAATTGTCAGTGCTGTGACACGGAATAACAAATAGCACAAGTAATTCTGAATACTTCACTTAAGTTCTGGTCTTTAAAATTGAAGAAAGGTTAAATACAGGCTTTAAAGTATCCTTTTATCAGCATTTCTATGACAATCATCTACTAGCCTGACTTTGCGAAATATCAGGATTTCTCCCCCATTTGAGCAAAACTTGGCCTCTACTTGAGAATCTGACTTCAAGAGGTTATGTCCCATTATCTTACCAATTCTAGAACTAAAAAGCGATAACAGTCTTTTTGTCTTTTATTTTTATCACTTAGAACCAGCTCTGTAAACTATATGAATGCTAGCACATGTAATTAAATTTTTATAGATCAACTCTCTTGTATAAAGAAGAAATGGCTTAGCATTCTCTTGATTTGTGCCTCTGGACTCTCTCAGCTCCCAAAATAGCGTATTCCCATGTAGAATTCCTGTTGGGAATATCCACAAACTTATGCCAGCTTCCAAAACATGCTTGAGAACTGGGATAGCCGGAGTTTGTCCAGTCCTAAACATGATTGTTCTAACAATTCAACAGTTCCGTTTCTGTGCCAAGAAGCGTTTCCTGAACCTGTTTAATTTACTAGCAGAGGTGTAACTCCTTGTCTCTGGTTGATTACTGACTACAAAAGCATCTAAGGAGTAAGGTCCCCTCAGAACCTGAAATGTGCCTTTAAAGAAAGCCTACTTCAGTAATGATGATTGCAGATGAAGCGCTTTCCTTAGGGGCATTTAGATCCAGGAATCAACTTGGTAGTGCCTTTTTTGCATTCCTCCCCTGAGTTTCTGCTTCCTTCATTGCTCCAATACCACTTTTACATCCTATTCCACTCATAAAGTTTGCTGATCATCTTTCTGACTAAGAGCAATCTGTGACTTCAGTGATAGAAACACAACCACACATTGTAACAGAAGAACTTATATATTTACCAATAATGGAGGTCAACATTAAATTCAGATGATGACTTTTAATTTCTTTAATAGGCTATATAGAAAAAAGATGAGAAGGCTCACAAGTTAAAATAAAATGGAGAAATATTTTTAATTGTTAGCTTGACATTATATAACATTTCCATACAAATGGGTACAAAACAGCTGCTAAAGTACAGGAATTCCTCCCTGCCAGTCTGGCACTTCTATTTCTAGTGGTCTGCAAGACTCAGCGTGTGCAATTCGTGAGCATGACTGTGCCTGAGGTGTGACTGTGCCATGAGGGAGAAGGTGGCTCTTGTAACAAAGTTCTTGCAAATTCAAGGATTTTTTTCCTGTTATCACTTGATAAAGTATTATTTAGAGGAAAAAAAAATAATGAGTGATTTCTTCTAATTTCCTTTGTCCATTTTTGTGAACTTTGTCACTGTTTAATTGACTTTATCAGGAGAGTCAAATTAAAAAACTAAAAACAAACAAAAACACAACAGGAAAGTGTCAAACTTTAAGTTTGGTAGAAAGAAATAATAATTTGGGGAGGTTGTTTCCAACCAGTTCTGGTTATGGATTAAATATACCATAGCAACTTTAATTTCCCCATAATTTTTCTGCCCATTTAGACATCATCTTGGGAAGAAAACTTACTTGAATTAACTGAAAAATTACACACCTGAAAACACAGGAAGAAAAGTGAAGCCTATGAACAATTGTTACTCTATCCTTCACTCACCTTTAAGGGTGAAGAAACATGTATGCTCCTGTCAATACATTAGTATGGAGGATTCTTTGGGCAGATGTGAAAAAAAAAAGCAGAAAAGAACTATCATCTATGCTGAAGCAATACAGAAATGATGAGAAGCAGGTTTAGAACTCCCAGAAAAAGCCAGGCAATAGAAACAAATGGAAGTACTGGTAAAATTATTTTGTTAAATTATAAGCTGGAGGAAGAAATAGCAACACAAAATTTCCCTACATTTATCAGCCACAGGGAAGATAAAAGAAAAGCAATGGAAAACCTCACATATATAGCTTATTTCCAATTTTCACTCCTTCAGGATGTCAGACACCTATATACAAGGGAACTATTGACTCTAAACAAAAAGATGTTTCATGTTGGGTAAGGCAGTATTTTGCCATGCACTACTGAATTTATTCTGAATTCTTCAGGGCAATCAGAAAGCAAATATGTTTAGCACAAGAGAGACAGGCAAACCATATGTTACAGCAGCAGCCGCTGTGAAGGGAAGGATAAATGCATTAATCACTCGAGTATAGCTCGAGTTAAAAAGATTTTTATAAACCATGAAAGATCAGACTACAATACAGAGCATGATTTTTTGATCCCTGAGCAGACTGTGCTGCTACTGCTGTGTGAAAGCTGTATATGACCATCTTTATTATGAATTAAGAACCAGAGAGACCTTGGGATAAAACAGGAGGCAGAAGTAACAGCAGCAGTACTTTAAATAACATTTCTCTGCATCTTATTTACACTTACTTAAATTTCTCTGCTCCTCATTTAAATGTACTTTCAATTTTCAAATATATTTTTTTATTTCCTGCATTAATTTTTTTTAATACCTTGACCAGGCAGCCATGAAGAGGAGCACATTTGAAAATTAGTAGAAATATTTTGCAGCTACACAGCAATTGGTCTAAGAAAACATATTACCTCCTTGCACAAACCTTATCTCACTGGAAATATTTTGTCTGCTTCTTTCATGCAGCTAATTGGATTCATGGTTTTGGTGTTAAGGTTCAGTCGCAGTTTTAGGATCCTAAATGTTTCCATGGCCTGTGCTTGACAGACAGAAGGGTTAATTCAGACATAAAAGGTAATCTTAGCAAAACTACTTTGTGGTTTTTAATGAGAAGAAAAGATGGGAACATGGGAGAAAAACTAGAGAAAAAGTATTTTGGAAGTCAACAGTTATTTAATTTATAATAGTTTACAATTTTATTAATTGAGTGAAATAGCGCTGTTACTTCTGTGGTATCATTGCAGAGCAGAGATTATGGTGATCCACAATGTATTATAAGGAACACAAGTGAAGAAAGAAGATCAGGCTTACGAAGGATTTGGTTTGGTATAGCAGCAGGTACTCGGGGGCCTAAGGTGAGTTCAGGTTGTGGAGCACGTAAAGCCCCCGGATCTCCAAGACCTCTAATACTGCCTGTCGAGCACACCCATTACTGAACTTTCCTGTCATACCTGCTAACACAGAAGGTTGGTAGGCAAGGAGAAATGCCTGGCAGAAATATTCTGGTTAAACTCTTTCTTGCAGGGCTTCTGCTTGCATTCAGTTTTCATGAGCTCTCTGTAAAGCAGATTAGGGTGCCCAAAGGCCCTGAATCTTGGTTTCAGGCCCTTCTCAGACTCTGGTTGCACTATAGCACAGGTTTTCTTTTTCTTGCAGGGCTACTGTCTTTGCTTCTTAAAAAGCTGCAGGTTGTTGACTTTTTACAGTCCTCTTCTTCCTCCCAGTTTGTTTGATAAACACATTGCAGCAGCAAAGGCAGCAGTGGAACTGAAGGATGGTATTTGACAGGTAGCTCCTGGTGAGATGAAGCCAGCAGGGGTATAAAAGCCCAACAGCATGCCTTTGAAGGAAGAGTCATGTTCTTAAATATTGAGAAGTGATTCTCTTAAGATAATAATTGCAATCAGCACCCAGCATGTGCAGCAGCCACATTCTAGAAGACAAAATTGGCTGCCTCAGGGAGTTCAGCATAAAGCAGACGGTTGGGGTACTGCAGTTCTCCTACACTAAGTTATTAAAAGACAAATCCTGTATGCTACTGAAGCTCAAACTGAGGTGTTCCAAATCATGCAGTTCTGATATAGAACAGAAAATATTTAAGATCTGCATATTGCCATTTGAAATTTAAGCTGTGGTCACCAAACCCACCCATATAATCAGTGTGGATCTTAGAGATGCTTTTGGCAGATCAGCTTGGAACGTAGAACGCTTTCAGAGGTGTAGGAATGACTAAGACACATACAAGTAGAGGAAAAAAAAACTAAGGAAGATATGAATAAGAGAGGTGGGGGAAAGATCAGAATAAAGTACTGCAATCATTACAATTTTTATTTGTAGAAGAAAAAAACTCCATGTTGCAATGGAATTATGGCTGTGGTTATGGACTAGATACTGGAAGAACAAGTGAAAGCTAGCGAGTTACTGATGAAGTACTTTTTATCAGCCCAGGTCCAGCACTGGTCAGCACTTCAAGTAGAGAGATGATGATGCCTAATACCACTCACCTCTGTAGTCAGGTTTTAATGGAATTTAGGATACAGCATTATCCCTGAGACTGCTATTTTGTTCTTATAGTAGAACTATCCCAGGACTATTCTAGCACGATCAGTGCTATTTTTTACTGCAGAAACATAAACTGAAGATTCATTCATTTAAAAACTGAATCTCTCTATGTTTTACCCCCCTTTTCATAAGACACGGTCTTTTCATGGTCTGATTTTGAAGGGAAGCTTTCCAAAAAAACATAAATTGTTTGAAACATTATTTTCATTTTTATATGCTGTTCCCACTGCTGCTCTCTTGATACAGTCATGTTTTATAGGAGCACAGTAAGGATACTTGTGAGCTATTTTTATATTTCCCAAGTTATTTATTTGCAGTTTCAAATTGTTTGTTAGTCATAATTTGAGTAAGCATATATCTAAAATATTGTTTATATTAAACACATATCTCTAGCAAAAAAGGGAACAATTCTTATCTTTAAAGTGCTGACATACAGTTAACTGGATAAATTTACAGTAGATCGAATAGCATTTTTAAATCTAAAATAAATGCTTGTATAATTTTAGTTAAAAAGTCAGTTTGTGTCAAATTAAAGAGTCATCAAAGACTACAGAGCATCTATATGATATATACAATAACAGACGTTTGGCTTTGCCATCGGAGGAAAAAAAATGTATTTATTGATACACCTGAGTTATACTTTAGGAATTATTACCATTCTGGTCACTCAGTTGTTTGCAGACATCCTTTGGACGATCTGTTGTTATTCAGAAGTGGTGTGTCCTAAGGACAGTAGAGTGCAACTATGTTTTTTCTTTGTTATTTTTGATAAGCATTAGAAGCCAGAATTTAGACACTCCAAGAATAAAAATGACCTCTTGTAACAGGGGCCCTCCTGCCAAGGGATGACATCCATGGGTCCCACAGTTAATGTCATATGCAGCCTATTGGTTGTTTAGTTTGTAAATACAAACACTGCATAAATCAGGAACATTTTCAAACTAAACAGGGATAAAGTATGACAGATGGGTGTAGAACACAGATGGAAGGAGGGAATAGAAAGTCTTCATTGCCATATCATACTTATTAGGAATACAAAAATAGCTGTGGTTCTGAAGCACCTATAGAATGTATTTTGGGCTTGGAACTCTCATAAATCAGTTCCTCTTAAATTGCTCAGCAGCTTCAGCCCTTTAGGCAGTCAGCAGTCCCACTGCCCCTATTCTTCTCCCTTTTTTTTAAATTTGGCACCCATGACAAAAATTGTCACAGACATCATCTTTTCATTCACCAAACCAAGAGTTAAATGTGTAAGCATTTTATGATCTCCATGACACTTCAAGTGGCCTTAAAATTTAGTTTAATCACATGGTGGTGTTATTTGGCTTATTCAAACTTCACAGGTGCACAAAGGTCATTCAGAAAGATCTCAAGTGTTCCATGTTGTTGGTTTCCTTGGCACAAGAGGAGAAAACACAGTAACTCCTTTTTTTACAGGAAAGAGATGGAAGTAAAAGAAGACACACATGGAAAAGGTCCCTTCTCTCTATTCTCTCTCTCTCTCTCTCTCTCTCTCTCTCTATATATATAAAGGGAGAAATCATACAGAAAACAACCCCATCTATACTGCAGCTACCAGGGGTGATGTGTATACAGCAAGGCCTGGGTAAGGAATCCCTTTCAGAGAAGCTTTTATGCAAAGCTTCAGGACTTCAATTTGCAAATTATTTAAATCATTTATGATTATATATCATACACATGAAGAACCATGTAGCCTTTATAATACTACTATTTTCAGTATTTTGCTTTTCCCTGAGACTGAGCAAAAGGATTAATTTACCTTGAAAAAAATTAAACTACAATTTTTCAAACGTCACATTGCATAACACCACGTAGCCATAGAGATGAGATGAAACTGCATTTTTCTGTGTTATGGGAAACAAGAGCAGTGTACATGCTATGAAAGGAAGATGCCACTAAGAGCTTAATCTAACATATTTGAAGAAAAACCTTATCAAAGTGTTTATTAATACTGGTGTTTTTTGCAAATGGAAAAGTGAAGCAGGGAGGGAAGAGGTTACACCCCAATTATGCAGAAATAGCAATCAATGTGTTTGAGCTCCTGGCCATAGGGCAATTTCACAGGCTATCTTTGGAAATTCCATTTGGGCATTTCTGGCAGGATAGCAGTAGCACACAGTCTATCTAGCTTTGCAATTTAACTCCCAAAATATAAGTCAAAAAGCACTCACAAACATACAATTGGCTAAGAATAATCACCCAAAATTTCAGGGAAAATATTTGTAATCACTGTTAGAAACGTAGATGGTCATTACTGTGTCAGTGTACAACCCCTACACTTGCAGCTTTCCAGACAAAGATTCCTCTTCTGAAACGTTCATTGGTCTGGCAATAATCCTTTTAAGCCCAAGTTATTTTCCACTTAGTGTACATAAAAGTGACAGAGTTCAGCTCATTCTTATGATTGTGATCCAATAATGTGTGCTTCTGAATCACTCATGTTTGAAAGCACACTCAATTAAAAAACCTAGGTATGACCCAACACTACAGAACTCCCTTTCAGAAACTGGTGACTTTTTATAACCTCCAAGGATTTGTGCAAGTATGATGCAATTACTTGTAGATACTGGAATAATGGCTGGCAGATTTCATTTGTTACAGCATATAATACAGCAGCATTATCAGATGTGCTCTTGCGTTACAGCAGGACAGAAAAGCACCTGCAGAAGGAATTCCAGCCTGACCTGAGCTCCAGTGAGCAACGTGATGGTTCCCTGTCAAGCTTGTCATCACCACATTCAGGCTCATCCTGTAGTAGCCAGATAAGTGGTTTTTGTTTGAAGCACAGAACATTTTTGAAAGCTGTGGCACAACAGTTTTATCTCCTTTTCTTAATAAAGCTCCTTTGCCTATTCAGAAAGAATATCCTGAATTACTGGTGTCCCAATCTGTTTCTATTCAAGCTTATCTAATTCAACAGCGTGAATCTTTCAGGACAAACAGAAAAGAAATACAGTAAATACTTATATTTTTGGGTAAGTATACTTATAAGAACTCCATATATAAATATATATTTAATATATGTATGTGTGTATACACACACCCCCACATATATAAAGCTTTCATTGTAAAAACAAAACAGTTGGCAAAGCTTACTCATGAAGTGGGATTGAATCATAAACCATTCAAGAGATCCAGGCTGATTTCCCAATTTTCTGCAAAACAATTATTGCCAGATATAATTAACATTCTCTTCAAAGATGATAAGGACTACAACTAAATTAATTTACATGCTCAGAAATTCTAAAGCACTAATGAAAATTATAATACTCAGCAAGTAGCACTTGTTGAGATTTATTAAAATTATTTTGAGATATATCCAAGTTCAAGCCCAACTTGGTTTAAGAAGCGAGTTACAGTTAAAGAGCTTTGCCTAGAAAACTTGACAAAATGGGACACTCATACAAAAGATGATGGAAAGCATTACATTAGCATAGGGCATTCTTTTCTTTTTTGTTAAATCTCCATTATGCTGCATTTTCTGTTTCAGCTAAACCCAAGGTTTGGACACCCAAGGTTAAAAATAAGGCATAAGCATAAAAGCAAAACATTTCCAGTTCTAAGTCTTTTTTATTGTTAAATTTAACAGGCGGCTATTCTGTGTAGTTGATGTTTTTTAACCAAATCAATTTCTGCAATTACTTCTTTTACTCAGAGCTGAATCTGCAATTACTGCTTTGGTTATCTTTTTTATGCATGATTTAGCCAGGCAATGATCTACAGAGTACTGCACAAAATATGAAAGAAATCCAAAGACTTTCTGGAAATGGAACTGTTAGGACACAGTTTATAAATCTACAGAAATCTATGAAGTTTCACCTATTGCCAACTGTAATTACAACTGTCAAATTGTGAAGGAGGGAGGGCAAAATAATAAAACTTTCCATTTGGGAGCATTTGTCATACTGTACTAATTGAGTTTGCCATCACCTATAACCTGTAATGTTAACAGTATCTTTGGAAAATGCATATAAAATTCTGCTTTCCCAACAGAATTTGTCATACAGTTACTGGGACTACCAAAATGGCAAGGAAAAGGACAGTTTGTTTTTTTTTATTATTTTTGCATTTCGGTTAAGCACGCAGACAACCATAAAGAAATAAATGATCAAACAAAAAAACCCCATGGAACCAAACAGAAAATTGTGCTTATTATAAACATAATTTTTTCCTTCATATTCTTCTTACTCCAGATAATGCAGAAGGTGATGTTTGCAACAATTTATCACTCCTCCCTCCAAACATAAGTATGAATCCAATTAAATGTACAGTTCAAAGGTGAAGGAAAAGGGAATGTGCTGAAATTTTGGGAAGAAACCAATACTGATAAAGGGAAAGACAAGAAATACGGAAATGCCTATGAAAATGAGTATACAATGTAAAAAGAAAAGGAGAGATGAGGAAATTTGGTAGAAAATCCTACTATTTATCCTTCAGCATAAATACCTTCATATTCAGTCTTCTGATACTCAAGATTTTTGCTAATCAGAGTAGCAAAAATATGAAAGCATCTGAAAATGGCTCTAGAGATGTCTGCTTGCTCGTTTTGGCCTGTGGCCCACGCATGTGCTTCCCTACCCTTATCAGACAAATAGGCTTTGATGTAGATTGGTCATCTCATCAAAACTTCTAAAGACACAGAATAATCCCATATTCCCTAAACAGCACAATGGTACATTAATTTTTTCCTAAGTCATGTTACAATAAAGTGTAATATTTGTACTTCTTATGCCCTCACTGATGATTTTAACATGTGCAGCATTTCTATAGTTACCCCCCAATCAGAAATAATTTGGAAAAGTACGTAAAACATCCTGTTTTGAAGAAAAAATAATTTTTGTACATACTGTCAGGGCTCCATTTGTTTTCTGCACAAAAAAAAGCCCCTTCATACCTGCCCTTACTCCCCGAGTTGAGGGAGCTGTGCAACTCAGTGCTGAGTCCACTCTACAATCCCTGAAGAATTTGGCCTTAAAAATTGACCACAAGAAGCCCCAGAAACTCAGAAAATACCTTTCCCTTTTCAGATATGATCCATTACAAGGGGAACATGAGGTTTTACTTCCCCTCAGAGGTTCCTCTGAACAGTCCCTTTGCCCAAGTTCCAGCAATCAGAATGGTTCAGACTAAGTTAAATCTTACCCCAAGAAGACAAACAATGTAACAGAAAGTGATGGAAATATAATTACTGGCATTCATTTGCCAAAGCTATCATTTTCTTTTTTATTTCTGCAGCTGGTTTAACTTGATTGTTTCAGTGCTTTCTCCTAGGATATCCTCTGCATAATGATTTGCCCAAGCTCTGATGAGCATTTCTTATTTAATGGTTATAGCTGGTTTCGTCTAACGAGTTTTTTCACTTATGGCCATTCTCTTTTTAAGGTAAATTGCACTTTAAAAGTGTATGTATACAGAAGCAGAATACAGAAGGGAGGGAAGGTATCTGCATAACACCTGATCAAGTGCTTGCTCAGAAAAATTCTGTGGCTTGACCCATTTTTTTTACACAGAGGACATAACTTTCTCCCTTTTTTCTCCACTCACTGGGTCTCTTTAAGATGACATTTAAAATTTTTAAACTATAATATAGTTTTACTTTATTAGTATTTGATTTACTACCATTTTTCTGGGTTTTATGGAAGTCGTTAATATTTGATAACAATTACAAACAATCATTACTAGTTCAATTATTTGGTTATTTTCTGCTGTTATTCTACGGTTTTTGTTGTTTTTCACTTAGCTTTCATTGGCGTGTGTTCCAATCCATACTGATTGAATTCTTGTGAGGACAGTTTCTTCAGTCCTCACATTGGACATTTATTTTATACCTGCTGTGAGATATTAATTTTATAAAATTAAATGCTTCTGCTATGTAGTAAAATCTCGGCAGTTCACAGGGGCCAGTCACTATACATGAAGCTGAAGAACTCATCAGTGCCAATTTGATGTCTCTATCCAAAAGAAGGCTCCTTCAAGAAAAGTAGTAGAAGATTTGACAGCCTATTGGAATTTTATGAAGGGGAAAAATGGGAGAGGAAAAAAAAAATCAGGCTTATTAACCTGGAGCAAAAGCTCTGAGCTGTCAAAGGCTAATCCTGAGATGCTTGCCATGTCTTAATTAAACACAACATGGGCTGATAAAATGCAGAGAACCGACCTAAACTCCCTGCTGTACAGTGAATTTCTGCCTAGACATCAAAGACTATTTTGAATTCTCTGCAGCTTGCAAATTGTACTGAGCCGTTGTCAGATTTCTGCATAATGCATTTCAGTCAAGACTGCAGAAGAGACTCATTTGTAAGTATTTTGCAGGAGATGCTTTCCTGACAAAAATGAAATGTTATGTGGTAATCCTTGCTTTTATAGTGTTTAATTATAAACTACACCAATATGTATTTTTAGGGGAAAAAAAAAGATTTAACCTCGTTCCAAAGGAACACTGATCCATCCCCAATTAATAAGCTGATCATTTGTAATTTAATTTTTTTTTTAAATCCAAAGCTGACACTACATATTAGCATTATATAAACAGCATTCTAATCTCGTTACCAGAAAATACTGCTATTTTGATGCAAAATTTATTCTTTCCCACCATTTGTTGAGAAATGTATTTGTAAGGAACATGGCAACTTCATGTTTTGACAGTCACTCTGTACTACAGTAAAGGACCATGAGGTGTTGTTTCTTTGCTAGTGAGAATGCAGAAATAAAAGTTGGTAAAAATCTGCAGCCCCTCAGGTTCTTAACTTAGACCACAATCCATCCTTTTCTTGATAACTCTTTGCCTTACCATGCAGTAAGGTCTACTTCTACACTTTGTACCTTTTCTATTGTAACTCTACATGGAAATCCTTTTTAGTCACAAAAACATTGAAATCATTTTTGTGATGGATTTGAGATTTTTTTTTCGGTTAAGATTTCCACGCGAAGAAACAGGACAGGAATCGACTGTGAGGAGAACTATGGCTATGTGCAATTTGAAAGTGCTGTGCACAAACAGGTATGCAGCAAGGACACCTGTCCTTCTGAAGCAGGCTCAGTTCAAAAAGGGAGTGGCCTTTGTGCAAGGACCCAGTTATGTAATCTCTGAATAATTCCTACAAACGATGGCGAGTGCAAAGGTTACCATTCATAGGTGTGCACGGGATACCCAAATACACAAAATACTTCACAAATACTTACAGCAAATGCTATGAAGCCCGAGCAGCCAACTGGAGGGTTTATCTCATGTGGAAATTAAGATATATTGTTCTGATACAATGCAGCTCCACTGGAGCAACAGCCATTTTTGCCATATTTCGATCTGACTGCAGCCCAATCAAACCCATGGACTTGAAGGTTATGAAAGGAAAAGACTGCTGCAGGTTTCAATTTACATAAATTTGGGTTGTATACTCCTGAGTTCCTCTTCCCAGTTTCATGTTCAGTAACACATATGCAGTAAGAACATATTTTCTTTACATTCCTTATGTGCTTCTTGGTGGTCTAACCTGTGCATATTTCAGAATATAAAAGTATTAATCCTCCACAGAACAAGTTATGCAAGCACAATGCCCATGTACACAATCTCAAGCATAACTATCATTTAAACCCATCTGTATGAGTGGAGGAAATGTGCAAAACCCCACACTGAGAACAAAATGTATGTATGGCCTGCACATTTCTTGGCCACAAAGGCAAGTTTCTGAAACTGAATTCCTCTGCTACAGAGGAATACAGTTTAGAAATATTCTAATGTTTAAAAGCTTCTCAGTATGTAGTAATCCATGATATCAGATATAAAGTCTAATTTATAGACATCACGTAAGCCCCTGTTTGGAATTAAAGTTTAGAATCAGAACATGCAGTCCTGTATCAACTGGAGTATCAAAAAGCAAATTATTTTCTTTAAAGAAAGATTTTTATTTTAACACTCAGTTTATCTGGCACACAGATCACACATTCAGTCCATAAATCATGAAGTGTGTGCTGGCTAAAGATTAACACCATCTCATGCTGGCATTTGATTGCATTCAGTTGGTAGTTACTCTTCATCGTGTTGCTTTTGCAGGAAGCAATCAAGGAAACAAGTCTAAAAACTTCCATTTGCATTACCTAAAATGTATTGGAAGCAAGGCCAAAACTGTTTCGGTTTCCCACTTAACTCTAGAAGCCCTGAAAGCTACCCAAGAATTTGGAACCTTAAGGACATTCCTGATTTACTTTACTGCACTGGCTGGGTGTGCCAGAGAAACTACGTACAAGTATTAAGAAGAAGAAGAATGATTTCTGTCCATCACTGTAGGGTATAAGGATACACTTTCTATGAAAGTCACATTATTCTGAAAAGGTTTGGGAATCCCTTCCTCCAAAAGTAAGTTAAAAACCAGAAATTAATGGATTCAAACCACACTAGCAGTATATTCAACTATTTAAAAACCACTTGCCCATGCAGCAACAATGCTAAATACAAATCTGGCTACATTCCATATACAAGCCCCAGAGAAATGTATTCTTGGGGGACCCTCTCAGCTGCATTTGTATTGTAAATACATTTGCAAACTGAATTCCAGGCCAAACCCCCGTTGTTCCAGCTTCCACAAGGCATCACTAACAGTGTTGAATTTAATCATTGTGCCAATCCATTTATGCACCTAGAAAACAAACACAACCATTCTGAGTGGGGTTCTCATGAGTGTGTAAGTGATTGAAAAATCAATGTGACTTGTTCTCTTAAGTCAATTAAGACCAGATATTAATGGTATTTATGCGTCTGAGATCAAAGCAGACACTTGATGGGGCTTTCATAACACCTGCCTCCCACTGAAATCTCATCCTCTTACCTTGCTTATATGGGCTATTAAAAGGTTTAATTAATGAGTGATTGAAGTGCTTGTATAGTGTTTCATGATCCTTAGGAGAGATGCATGTAGCCTGAAAGCATTTTTATTCAGTCCTCTAGAATGATAAATCAAGGACTTAGGAATGCTGGTGATTATCAGGAACTGAAATAGAGCCTGGAAATGCTTTTCCTGCAAGCACTGCAACAGTCCTTGCATTATAGAAACAAGTATTACCTCCTCAATTTTCCTTTCTAAAGGCATAAGCACTGTAAATAACATTTTTGGACAAGCAGTAAAGGAAACAATCTTTAGATTTCTTCAGAAATTTCATTTCAACTCCTCTGCTGCCCATTGTGTTGGATTCTAATATCCACACGTAATTCTGCAAAGAATCAGTAAATAAAACTATTGAAAGTAATTATAATATGGAATCATGACAAGTTAGAATATAGTCCATGCAATCAGACTTAGTGTCATAAATAGATTTATTATCCATAGTTTGGAATACATGGCTAAAGCATCCAGTCCAAACGACCAAAATGCCTAATGATAATATGTAGGTTCTGCAGCCACATATTACAAAAACATTATGTCAGTTGGAGGCAATAATTTCATGTCTTGTGAAAAGATACAGGGAAGATAAAAGCACAGCTTAAGGCTGGAGTTTTACTACTTGATGCAACCTATGATAAAAGTCTTTAAATAAAATAGTTGTCTTGAAGTTGAAATGTTCCAATGATTTAAAATAGTAACAAATACTGAAGGGTGAAAAAAACCAAAGTATTTTTTTCAGTGTGTATCAGAACAGGATTTCTCTTCAAAGACTCCTTTGTTGGTTTTCAACTGTAGGGTATAATTACAGCATGAATTACAGCATGTAGGTAATATTTCGATGCCCATTTAAGAAGATGTGTCAGTTTATAGGCTGCCTTAAAATTTGTACTATCTGCATTAGTGCACAATGTCCCCTCAGTGCCAGACAGGTAACTGGCCTGCTGAGGGACAGAGCAATTCTCCTTTCCATCTTTGATAAATAAATATTTTGATACGGTCCCTCTCCAATATGTAAACATTCCATAGGGACTCCTTGTGAAACTGCAGCTCTGTTAAGGGACTTGGGATATTTTTAGAATTCTGCCTCTTAATGCGGGAATGACACATGACATTTCCAAGGCAGTTTGAAAGCAAAAAAGGAGTTATCTGTCCTTCATGATAATATAAAACCAAGTGTGCATTAATGGAATCAATAATTTTTTTTACTGTGTAGGAAGTCCTTTTATATAAGTTACAATCTGCTTATTTGCCCAAATAATTTTACTTTATGTAGTATTTTATCAAATGCTTGAAAGATTTGCCAGTTTTGAAAGATCCAGTTCCATATATGTAGGACAAGTTTTGTAGATAGTCTTGACTTGTCTGTCTACAAAGAACACAACAATACTGATTTTTCCCCCAAGTTCTGAAACTACCAATCACCTACTATCAGCTTTTTGAGAGATCCTATCACTTGCCTAGCAAAACACTGATAACTTATAAAATATTAAAATAAAAAGAAATCTAAATGGACTATGAAATTTGTTTTATAGTCATTATGATTTTCTCTATGCCAAAGTTTTGAAAAGATGCTTGAAATTATGTTGCCACCTGCTGTTTCTAACAAAAAGCAGGAGCTGGGTCTGGTTGTCTGTATTATTCAGAATTCTGCAAGTATAATGGAAATCTATTCATTTAGGCAATGCATTGTGAAGCAGGGGATGAAATCTCACTGCTCTTATCACCCATCTTGTATGTTCTGTGCTTCACAGGACTTCATAGGTAGTGCACTGTTGAGAAAAACTCCAGGCTTTCTTTTTTTGTCTTCCCTTGTTCTAGTCCCTAAATGAAAGTTTCAAAGACTTTTTAGCTGATGTATGGATAAATACCAAACAATAAGCTGCAAAGCGCTATCTGGGGAAAAGAAGTAATAATTTTGTCTGATGAGTGATTATTTTATAGAAATACAAGCAAGGCAGTTCAGAGATTTTTGTGCACACAATAAACTCCACCTCACTGTCTATTTCTCTATTGTTGCTTAGTTTCCTGTGCAAACTCACAAGGGCAGCACTTCTGTTACTGTCAGCTGGAGAACACACCAGAGGATCTGCCCCTTTATCTATGGTACCTTTGGCCAGGCAAAATTAACCACATCCAGAAGCAACACTATTCCAGACAGATCTTGAGGTCTTAACCTCCTTTGAAATAATGGAATTCAGTAGCCTTTTGGCCTTAAGCATACGCCTAAATGCCATCTTGAATAGTAAAATAACTCAAGGGTCTCTGAAGCATTTTATTGAACGTGACTATATTCTTTAACACAGCCAAATCCTCATTTGCAAAGCGTAGATTCATTTCATTTGCAGGTTTACGTGTCCTATTATTCCAGAAGCTGTACCCACACAACAGCAGTTCTCAATCTACAGCTCCTAAACCGCTTCTCGAGCATCACAAGCAGCCCAAGAACAAGCACCAGCACCTGGAGCGCGGTCTGGGAAACCACCAAGCCAGTGGCGATGGCCGAGGGCCGGATCGCCCAACCGAACAGCAGCGCGCTGCAGAAACCACTCCGGCAGCGCAGCACTGCCCGCAGAGCCCCGGCCGGGACTCGGCAGCCAGGAGGGACGGGACGGGTCCTACCGGGACACGGCTCCCGCCGGGGAACTCCCCGCCCTCCGCTCCCGCCCAGCCCCGGCCCCGGGAGTGTCCCGGCTCTTCCCCGCTCGGGCTCACTGCCGCTCTCTCCTCTCCGGGCGGGATTTCGCGGCCGCCGCTCTCCCCGCAGTACCGGGACCCGAGACCGCCGTTCCGTCCCCCACCTCCAGCCTCTCGCCCCTCTCCTACCTTGTCCGCTTTGCCCAAACCACACCAGAAAATAAAATAAATAAATAAATAAATAAATAAATAAATAAGCGAGCGAGCAGCCGCCGCCCTT
>VZRQ01002773.1:114288-161614 GCA_013397975.1 Machaerirhynchus nigripectus | reverse complement strand
TGGGGCAGGGCCGCGCCGCGCCGCGCCGGGCGGGCAGCGAGACGCGCTTGCCACGGGGCGAGGCTGTTCGGGGAGGGACGGCCCCGACCCCGCGGAACGCGTCGGTCCCGCGCCAGGGCGCGCAGTGCCGCGCGGCCGAGGCACCGGGAGCGTGAGCGATGTGCGTGACAGAGCCGGGGGCTAGCGACCCTTCCCGTGGGAGTGCCTCGGGACGGGCTCTGGGAAGCGGTGGAGGGGGTGGGATGCTCGGGACAGCGCGTTCCGGCGGAGCGAGGGCAGCGCGCACCCTCCGCGTCCCGCGGTTCCCGCGGCTGCGGCACAAAGCGGCCGCGGGACGGGGCCGGGCCGGTCCGGGCGGCGGCTCCGCTTACTGGGGTGCCCCGGAGAAAGTTGCGTGCGAGCTTGAGGTGCGCCGGATTTTTTAACTGTTAACATTTTTTAAATGAAATTAGAAGCGTTATTTTGAGCACTTATCGACGTATTGGATTATCCCAGCTCGCGGAAGAAAGAAAGGCAGTTGGGTACTTTACACTGCCACGTTTTTCTCGTCTTCTGAACGCTTACAATAGCCCTTGTTCCACTTGCAAAGGTGGATTGTTGTGCATGGAAGCACAACCAAAGGCTGATTCCAGAACACAGCCCGTCTTTGTGATCAGCGCTGGCGTTCCGGGAGACTTGGGTAGCGATTTTTGCAGCTCACAGTTCATATTGTTGGATTAATGAATTCTTGAGGCACGTTGCTCTGTATAACAATATTGAGTGGCACCTTTAGTGTCAAAGATCTACTTTGCAACGTGCAAATCCAGTTTTTTCAGTATCAATAATAAAACTATACCCTCAAGAGATGTTGATTTCTTTGTTTTGAGTAACTTCTCAAAACTTATCTTGGGATGTGAAACAACCTGGAACAGCAGTAAATACTGTATTATAATTAAGTACAACAGTCCTTGTCGTTAATGTAAAAATCTTACCATTATCAGATTACTTAATATTTCAGATTCCACTCTCTCTCTCATTTTGCAGCGATGGACTGAAGCTCGAAACTGAAGTGCTGGATGGAAAGCCTAGGCTAATTTTAGCTTCCTCTGGTATTTTTTTAATCATTTATCTCAAGTAATCTTTAAAGCTTCTTGAAGTTAAACCTAATATCCAAGCGACATGAAGCCCAGCTTTCCTGAAATATTTTTCAGAGTAGGAAGGATGTTTGTGCATTGTTATTTACAAGTTCTCTCTCTCCCCAGCTCAATTCTGATCAGTAGGTTGACAGTGAAGCTCTGAATAGTCTGTCCACCAGGGAACAGGTGGCAAATAGTCTCCACTCCTTAGTGTGTCATTAAAAAAAAAAGTTAAGTGCTATTGTGTATCAACTGGCATAACTTGATAATTTCTGTAACTTTATAGCACGTTTCTTGCCAGGATAAAAGAGGCCTAGTAACTGCGTAATTTACACAGCATTACACCATTACAGTCACATTTTTAAAGTAGCTTCGGTATTTGCGATTAACATTTTTAATTTTCAAGAAGCAGTTTATTTAGGCCAAATCTCACTACTAACATCTGAGATATACTGGAAAAATCTATGTTGGTAATTGAGTATTAATAAATTCTGTTTCTGTGATTTGTCAGACATATGTCTGTATAAAAAATTCCGTTTTTGTGATTTGTCAGACATACATTTCTGTACAAGTCTGCTTTTCCTAACTGTTCTGCATAGTCAGGATACAGAAGTTCTCCATTAAATGCCCTTTAAGTTATATTTCATTTTCTGCATTCACCAGACAGCTGACTAATGAGACATTATGTGGTGTTTTGAGCCACAAGGAATTCCAGTGCTCTTTACAATCATCCTTAGCATCTTTGGCTGGGGAGGGGCAGTCTGTGTTCCAGAGTGCTCCAAGATAAAGCCTTGCTTTGGACTGTGAACTAGACTTGAACAAGCAGTCTTTTCCAGAATTAACTTGTTTATACACTGATACGAACAGCACTTCCTTGAATTGAATGGTGTCTAAAATTGCATCAAATTGTATTTGTTCTGAATTTTGGTTTCTGTGCTGAAAAACACTGCTCACATTCTTAGGGGCTAAAGGAGGATTATTCTCCAGTAGCTTAAGCTGCTACTGGAGATACCTGTCTCTCTCTTAGACAGAAAAATAAATCAAAGAAAATAGCTATGTGTACAAGATTTCTTGAGTACCATGTTCCTTCTATTAATATTAGAACATTCTTTATTCATAAGTATTATCTGGAACATGGTACTTATTATTTTTGAGACTACCACACCTCTATGCATCCTCTAGGATGTGGGTTAAAAGACTGAAGAGTAATTCAGGGGACAGGTGTGGGGAGCAGTGCACTGTGGCATCTCAGTGGTGGAGACAAAAAAACATAATGGAATCAAAGAAGGCATCAGCACAGGGCTCTCTGAGAAGAAATGAATAGCAGGGGAAGGTTAGACTGGCACAGTGATTTGATTAGATGTGTATAAAACTGGAAATAGTTACAGATATATATCTAAATTTTTTTCCAACATACTTCTGAAGTGTGTATAGTGAAATAAGTAAAAAAAGTAAAATAATCAGGGCAGATGGTATGGGGAAAGTACTTCCCCTCTGACTTACAAAAATCAGATGGATATAACATTTTACTAATTTCTCAAGATTGTTTTTTCAGGAGCAAGTTGTTATTAAATACTTCTTTCATATGTTTGTGTTTGTTTCCCAAAAGAGAAATCAAAGCCTGCCATGAAGGTGAGTGGAAAGTTTTTAGAGCACACAAATTTATTATTTGTTAACAGAAAATTTGAGAAGTCACTGAACTGTTAAAATACTTGTAATCAATTATATTTGTGAAAGAGAAATATGTGCTTATGGGTCCCTTCTAACTTGAGATATTCTGTTATTTCTCAGGTTTATAATAGCTGTTCAGAAGGATGAATTCAAAGTTCTGTGACTATTTTTACCTTGTCAAAATGCTTTAGTTTCCTTGGCCGAGAAGTTAGAGCAGCAGAGGGAATCATCTAAATCAGAATGTTCAGAGACCTTAAAGGAATTCTGGTAAAATAGAGATCAGAACTGTGTTTAATTTTAAGTTTGGTCATACAGGTTGTCTCTGAGTAAACTGGAATGCTGTGGGCTTGGGAAGGAGAAAAAGCAGAAAAAGGTCCCAATACACAGGAAATAATTACAAGTGTACACCAAGGACCTTGGAAAGGATAAATCTTTAGTACAGAAGAGAAAAATCAATATTAAAATACTGCTGGCTGCTTGGTGAAAACATGCACTTGTTTGGAACCAGGCTTCAGAAACACCAAAGTAAAGCAAAATTAATGTTCATTAATTCTTTTAAATGCCATGCTACAGAAAGTTATTATTCATACTGTCATTTTGAAATACTCAAATTCAGGTGCTGTGTTCTCCTCCAAAGTATTCCTGGTACTCATGAAGATATTTCATTAGCTTATACAGAGTTTCGACTGATGGAATAGAAAGGAAAAATGACACTTATTTTACTTGTTGCTTCAATCTTGTTTTCATTTGTTACAATTTTATTTCCTTACTTAATAGATGGTGAAATCTTTTTGCTTTAACAGATGGGTAATAAAGCCAGAGCACCTAAACAGGCCTTGAGAATAAAGCACACTGGGCTCGTCTTGAGGCCAACACAGAATGCTTGTATCAAGCAGGAAAATTTAACAAAACCAAGGAGTGAATCAAGCTTGTCAATGACTAAAGCTGAAAAACTGCAAGTTAATAAACACTCCCCACATGAAGCCACAACTAAAGGTCACTCTTTGATTTTCCAAAGAGATAAGACAAACAGATATCCTGATTCAGAGGATGCTAATATTGTGAAAAAAACTAAACAGAAGCCTCAAGCCCCACATGTATCAGCCAAAGACTTAAAAAGTTTGGTGTGTTTAACACAAGAACAGCTTCAACAGATTTTGATGATTGTTAAAGAAGGAAGAAGCGTCTCTGAGACTCATAATGAAAAGCAAGAAGAAATGGGTAAGATACAAACCATTTCATTCATTTGTTTCATGGGAACGGAGCAAAATGTGAAAGCTGAACTTTGAGTCGATAATTTAAGTTGATTTGCACCTTGGAGAGATGTTACTCTTACGTTGGATGGTCTCAGACAAAATACCATTTGCCATTCTGGATGTGAAATTGTCTGTTACTGAGAGGAACCAAACATTCCATAATTATAACACTAAAAAGGATTGTTTGATTGAATTCCAGTATTCCAAACAGCAAACCAGCAAGAAACATCATCACTGTTTCATGCAAAGTAAGAACTATTTTACAGTGGGGGGAAGACATAGAACTGCACTGTACCACTGCCCCAAAGAGAAGGGCCCTTCTGCTTTGTGAAGAGTTCGGGCCTTCCTGTGTGTCTCAAGAACAGTTCTGCCACTTTCCTTTGGCCCAGAGATGGACATGTGTCTTTTTGCGTAACTGGACTGTTACTGCTGAGCATTATTTTCATTTCCCCCTCCCCAGTTATTCTACTCAGAAGTGTGAGAACTGTTGCTTATCTTCCTTCATTGCATCCCTCCTCCTTTTGGTGGATCTATGGAGGGGGTCAGCTCTTTGCACCAAGAATAAGACATCCTGCAATAATTAGGGTCCCAAATTCTGAGCCCTTAGCCAAGAGTAAGTGATTGCTAAGTCCAGCATTTTAAAAATACCCTGTGAAGGTCTAACCTATGTGCCTTAACTATGTAAGTAGGGCTGAAAACACTTATGTTAAATTGTGGGGAATCTGCAAGTTTCTGCTGCTCTCAAAGTATTTACTCAAAGCTGAAGAAAGTTTAGTGGTTATATATACATTTATATATATTTATGTTCTACCACAGCTGCTGATGAGGCATCAGAGGAAAATGTTACAGCATCACTCCAAAAAGAGTGTGAAGTGTCCCCGGTTCCAGAGGAAGCAAACTCTGATTCAAGCAGGAAACAAGAAGCAAATCCACAGCCAGGACAGAAAGTTATGTACGTACATTTGTGTTATTGTCTACAAAAATTGTGTCTCCAATAAAGGTTCATGCCATATGTTCTTAGTGACACTAATATTTTTTATAAATGCTAATTTCAAAGTTACCTTTAAAATTTAACAGATCAGCTTTCTAGATAAAAATCTTCCTCCTTATTCCTTTTCTCTAGAAAGGATTCATGGAAACCTGCTGGCATGTTTAGTACCTTGGGTGAAAGAGAAGGGGAGAAAGCCTTATTGGAATTTAAAAAGACCCAATGGAAGAAGGAATTAGGTATTTATGATGTATAAAGTACATTTTTTATCAATTTTCATTACAGTCAGTATGCCAAGAAACTTGATATTCTTTATGCCCTTTTAAATTTACTTCAATCAGTACAGTTGCTACAAATTGAAAAGGCAATAATTAAATAATCCTCCAAGACAGATTGAGATTCTTGAACTTTAAAAGTTCATGCAAATATTATAAATTCTTGCAAGAAACACTTTGCCAACTAAATATTATCTCAAATAAATGTGTTGTTATGCTTTGTATTTTAGGTGCTACTTGCCAGCAGTTTTGTCACATTCTGACATTAGTTGACAGCCATTATCATTAACAAATTGGTTTTTAATGGGATTAAAGCATTTGGTTTTTAATGGGAACAGCATCAACCCAATCTACAAGCATGACTACATGAAACTGCAGTTTGAACTTGAGAGAGTTTGCAGTCCAGCCCCATCACCAGCCAAGGGGAATCTCTGGAGAAAAGTAAAAATGTTTAATACAGTAGTAAATTCTCCCTGACAAATTAAGCTTTTTGTGATTCACGTGGAGGAGTGCTGTGTTTTGTTTTGAACTTGGATTTAGACCATTTGGTTTCAAGGTTTAATTCTGCATTGTCAGTAGCTTCCATTACAGTCTGTTGGTTTTAATAACACTATAGTTCAAGACTGGTATAACAAAATGGAGAGAGTTTATATACTTGGTTATTTGTTAGTTTTCCCTCTCTCCCTGGGAAATTAAGCCTTTGATGTTTTTTAGTCTTCTCAGAGAGACTCCCCAGTTACCTCTGCATCCCTGGGCAGACACTTATCTTTGCTCTGTAAGGGCAAGGTCATGACTGATTGGTCAGACAACGGTGACAACTCTTGTTTGTGTCTATTTTACAGTCCAAATGACAGGGGAGTATGCATTGCTGTCTTTTTAATTTTTTTTAACTGCTAAATGTTTGTAATAGGAACTCTAGTAATTATTAGAGTTTGGTTTTGTTTGTTTTTTTAAGATGAACAGGTAGCACTGAAGAAGAAACTGAAGGAAACTTTGGAGGGAGAGGTGGGCTATTTGTGGGCAAAACCTGGCAATAATAAAACCCATGAAGTGGAAACACCTGACCCAGACCAGGTAAGGCTGTCAAGAAATACAAGAGCACAGAGTTTCCACAGTACTGCTGCAGAACAGTTTAACTTCTAATTCATAGAAGATTTTATTTTCTGTACAAATCCTGTAGAATCCAATATCACTGGTGCTTTAAGCCCTCTCAGAGCATGAATTCCTGCATCACCCTGGTCCACACTTACTTGTTTGTCCAGTTTGTAACTTCTCAGCTTAAGAGCTTTGTAGCAAGAACAACCCATTGCTGTCCTTTCATTTGGATTCCTAACTAAAAAGTAGAAATCTTTCCATGATCTGTTTGGGGAGTAGTCTCAAATGTAATTTCTGGCTATATAATTAGATACATTGTTCATGAGCTCTCACACATATTTGATTGCTTACATAACAATCACAGCAATTTGAAAAGTCAGCTGTCATTCTGAAAACACTGTGTTAGATAAATATACTCACAAGAGATGTCACCAGTGAAATTTATTGCTGTTAAACAGAAGTTGGGGTTGTATCTGCTATCAGTTCTTACAGCAAAAGCAAATTGCACCTTTTTTTGTGACATATTCAGCATTCCTAGCAAAATATTGACTCTGCCCCATAAGAATTTGTTTCGGTCTACATAATTGATAAATAGTGGATAAAAGATGCTTAGTTACAAGTTTGAGCTGAAGTTTTAATGAACAGCAGCTTCTAGAAGTATAATTTTGTTAACAAACAACACAGGTGAACTAAGTAAGTCTTAAAATGGTCCATTAATTTGCAGACTGTGTTTCCAGCTGATTCAGTTCATGGCAATGAGGAAAACTCTGCCTGTGCAGCTGCTTTAGCCACAGAGGCTGATGGAGTTGCACTGAATGTTCCAAGAGTTCCAGCTGGGCTGTCTTCTGATTGCAGTTTTTCTGACTTTCCAGCTGGCAGTTGCACAGCATTGACTTTCAGGGTAAGATCTTAAATTGCATGCAGGGTTTTTTTACTTATTTATTAAAAACAAATGTTTGTCTCCAATAGTTCTTCTAAACTAGAAGAATTCCTCAGACCTTTTTGCTGTATCTAAATAATTGTGTCTTAGTGAATGTTTACCAAGATATCAGTGCTTTGAAGACAGCGCTTCCCAGGCTGATGTGAAGAACAGTACTAGAAGTGTGACAAGCAGTATTAATTAGTTTTTAAGTATGTGTTGAAGAAACAGAGAAGAGGGAACCTATATAAAATAGAAGATACTGATGAGAGAAGTTTCAAGAAGTAGATTTTGAGTCATGGCTGGTAGGCAGTGACTGCAGGGAGTTTTTTTTCAGATGGCGCTGAAAGTTCTCACGCCTCTGGAGCTTGTTAAATAATACAGACATCCATTAAGAAGCAGAAACAGAAGAATGAAGATGATAACTCCTTAATTTGAGACAGATTACTGCTAATTTGACTGTGGTGCTGAATCTACCCGGAACACAGACTGAGCAGTGAACCACAGAAAGAAGAAAGGATTTCTGATACAAATAAGTAAGGTTTTCTGGAGTGAGAGGCTGATGGTTCAAGTTAGAGAAATATTCAAAGAATTCATCTTTCTATGAGTAGTCAGACACTTGCTACAGTTACAAACATACATCCTTTTTCTGTGCTAGGGAAAGGCTCAGTTTTGCTCACCAACTGAAGGCAGAGCTTTCTGCCAAGTCTTTATTATGTGGTAGACAAGATACTTAATTTTTTTGTACAAGAACTAGCAGTTATCTTATTTCAGGAAGCTGTGCCACAGGAACAACCTTTTAGTGCTTTGAAACATGAGCAACAGAAGAAGTGGCTTGAAGAGTTGGACAAGCAGAAGGAAGAAGCTAAACTACGAAAAATAGAAGAAAAACTTAATTTATCAAAGGTATCTGTGGTTTAGAGGGACTGCTTGAAATAGGAGAAGTCTTCCTCTACAGTTTGGTTTTAAGAAATCAAAAATGTAATTAGTGAAATGGCAACAAAGATGGAATTTCCTGCAGCAAGTCCAGGTTTTTACCATAAGGATGGACTTACTGAGCACTGAGCCAGTGGCTGTTCAGTATTTCAGTGTCTGGTGTGTTCGAGGGGTTGCTGCAGGCATGGAAACAGTGGTAGTGCTACACTTGCTTTCTCTTTTCCACCGTGTGTAAAAGCACTTGGGTTTGCAAGGTGGTGTAGAGCTAGACGTGACTAGGCACTCAGGAAAAAGAAAATTTGTGTAGACTCCAGGAGATGAGAAAAGGAAAGACTAGTACAGTGTGTCACAGTGATGCTTAAATCCTGTTTCTAGAAATACTATTTTAATACACATACACATTCATGAAACTTTTAAAAAGTTAAAAAGCAGAGTTAAAAATTAAAAATACTTCTCCAGAAAGTATTGAAGAAAATAGCCTTACCTTTTTTCACCCCTCCAAAGACAGCCTTGCTGCCAGGGGTGGTTACAGACCTACACACAACACAAGCCTTGTCATTCCCCGAGTTGTTGAAGGGATCAGGCTTCCTTTGTAAACTGAATTTTTTTAACTGTGAAGGGAACAGCTGGGAAAGGTTCCTTCATTAGCTGCCTCGTTGTTAATTGGGTAGGCGTGCTGTGGGAGGAGGGCTGCAGCTACCAGGGAGTGACCTTTTCCTTTTTTCCCCTGAAAATGTAGCAGTAATATGTTTGTGCTGACCAGGTATGGATCAGCATTATAATCTGTGATCTGACCTGCATTTTTAGCAACTGAGACACTTGTCTTCTCATTTAAGGAATTAACTACTGTCTGCATTGTAGCTTTTCAAATGTTCCTGTTGTACAAAACGTGTATTGTCTGTTTTGTTAAGCACACTTTATAGAAACACTGTAATTGAATGCTTTTTTTGTTGTTGCTTGATACTTCTCTAGGCAGAAGAGCATGACAGATGGGAAATGCATTTTGATTCTTTTAAGAACCACTTTAATGCTAATGCACAACACCCCTTAAATGGAATGCACAGAAGGCCTGAAAGTCTTTGCCTGTCACCTGTCCCCAAGGACCCGACTGCTTCCCCTCACCCTTTGTCACCTGCAGCTTCAGGCCACCTCCTGCCTTTACGGGTGGGAACTGCAGAAAAAGCTGCTAAAAATGGTGCTTTGGAACAAAGTCAGAGAGTCAGGTCAGTGAGCTTTGTAAGGGTAATTATTTTCCCAACCAGTACATTTCGGGTACCTCCTCAGAAATTAAAATTTGAAAAAAAGAAATTTAATAAGATTCTTTTAATCTGATCTTTGGATCTTATTAATTTGGCTTTTGCTTTTTTTCAAGTACCTGTTATTTCACTACTGAAAGATGTAAGTGGTTATACTGTTCATGAATCAAATTTACTGAAAATAACCATACTTTGTTCCTTAATAAAAGGAATTTCATAGTTTATGAACTAGGTATTTATTTATAATGAATACAATGGGATAACCTCAATATGAAATCTGATTTTAATTAAGGAAGGCTTTAGGATTATTTTCTAATGATTAAAAACATTTACACATCCCTTTGTTCACAGTTTCCTCCGTTCCATGACAGCTCTGCTGGACCCTGCACAGATTGAGGAGAGGGACAGGAGGCGGCAGAAGCAGTTGGAACATCAGGTAGACTTTGGTTTTAAAGCCTCACGCTTTTTTAATAAGAAGAAAGGGTAAAAGGTAATGTCTCATAAATAAAGCATGAGATTTAATACCAGAATCCAGGGAGGCACTTGACTTCTGTGCTGTAGATGACATGTACATTGTTTGGCAGTATTTCCTCCAGCTGGACTCTACAATTTTCTTTCAATATTTGCACAAGATTATTGCATTTCTGTAACTGAATTCCTGCCTCAAAAAATGTACATTTCAGTCCTTAGAGCTCTTAGCAGGTCTGTGTGCATTTTCCTTCAGTCTCCACTGTTATAAGGAGGACTGATATTTACAGACTGCCACTCCATGAATCTTTAGTTTTTTATCTACTTTACTGACATTTACATAACCTCTGTGGCACGCTGGCAGTGTGTATCTGCACGCTGCTGTCTCCAGCATGGTGTGAAGAGGTCTCAGGATAAATGTAGAGACTGTTGTGGTCACACTGTTGCTCTGCTGGATCAAACTCCTGGATTATTGGATGTGCATAAGGTGAAAATCAGACCTTCATCTCTTTACAAGAAAAAAAAAGGCATTTTCTAAAACAAAAACCTCTTTTTTCCATCTGAGTATTTCAGACTGCTTGATTGGGCTGGTGGTTTTCCAGAAACAGAACCAGGAATGTTTGAAGTAAATTTTCTTCAATTTTTTTTTCACTTGTCCAAATCCATTTCTACACGTATACAAAAATACACGAATAAATACCTTACAACACCTTAATGTGCTATCTTTCACTTTGCCTTTTTTTCCCTGATCCTGCCAGAAAGCAATAATGGCTCAGGTGGAAGAAAAACGGAAGAAGAAACAGCTGGAGGAAGAGCAGAGAAAATGGGAAGAACAACAGGAAGAACTGCGCCTGGCACGAGAAAAAGCACAACTGCAGAAACAGTTTGAAGAAGAAATGTTGCAACAAAAACAAAATGAGGTGGGGTTTGCATTATTTTTAGTGTAGATAGTCAGTGATAATACTGAATTTTGAGGAAAATGCTTCATGTTCCTCACCTGCAAAATTGTGTCACCTCAGCATTTGGAAAAAGAAAACTATCCAAATGTAAACATCTGAACCCAAAATCTGCTTTCTTAATTAATAAACTTACAACACTGTACAAGAATAAGGGCAGATTCGTTTTTTTAACAATGGCCTTTTCAAGAAGAGACATTATAAGAACTGGGAAAAATAGAAATGTAGTTTTAAATAGTGCAGAAACATCCATTTTAAATTTCAAACTTAAAATTAAAACTTCTTCGAAGTATGTGATCCAATTATTATTATTATTGGTAACTTGATGCTTTTAAGGTGCTTCAGTACCATAAGTTCATCTGAGTGAATGTGCTTCCAGTCTGAATTAAAGACTTCTTAGGATATAGTCTGGAAAAGTAATTTTAAAAGTCGTTCAAGTTCTACAGCTCTCCCCTGGGTAGCTGTTGCTGAGCTTTACACAGTGCTTTCATATAAAAGGTAAACCAAAAGTACATTTTGACCTTTGGTAGGTACAGATTTTGCATTTCTATCTGTTCTTACCTCTGTGGAAAGTTAAACATTTGATCTGATGTTTCATTCTTCCTTTTGGCACAGCAGCAGCTATTACTGTTTGCTTCCTCTTTGGAACAGTAGCAGATTCCATGGTGTCATAAGACAGGGTGATTCCAAAAAGTCTTCTCCAAAGCCTGCAGAAATGTGGATTCCTGATTTCTTTGCATTTCCTGGATGGAAATGTGTAGCATCTGCCTGTAGATGCTTCAACAGACTGGTGCAGCATGGGGAGAGTCATCCTTCTCTGTAATTGCTCAGCTACTGTTACAGCACCAGCTGCTCTTTCCAACTGCAAATGCAGGAGGAAGTGGGATCAGCTGCTCATAACAGTTTGGAAATGAGATTTTCCTTGGCCCAGTCTCCTGCACCTTGAACCCACTGAGTCAGGGAACTGTAACCCCCTGACATTTGTTGGGGAGCTTTTACTGTCTCCTTCCTGTGGAAGTAGGAGGAAAATGGGGTTGATTACTTTTATTTAGGCTCCTGTCATTTCATTAAACCACATGTTACAGGAAGTCACAGACAGCTGACATCAGATGGCATCTAGAAAAAGAGGAATTTATTAGAAAGGAAATAAATACCCAGATAACTTGGAGGATCTAAATGCTCACTTTTTAATGCTAGGATTGACGATCTTTCATTAGCACAGCAGAGGTTCTGAATTTTGTAATCATAGAAATTATAGGTTACATTCTGCACTTACTCAAGTAGTTTTAGTTTTGAAAAAAAATATTTTCCCTAAATAAGAATATATGTAAACCTCGAGGGTTATATGGCGATTAAATAATCCAATTGATTTTATTCTCAAAATAAATGATCACATATTTACCTTTTTTTTGTTTTCTTTTTTTTTTTTTTTAAGGAACTTGCAACTCTTAAAGCCAAAGAGCTTTATCAGACAATGGAGAAAGTTCAGGAATTAGCCCAGGGATCAAAACAAGAACAGCACATTCCAGACTTGGCTCAGAAGGCACATGACATTTCAAAACTTCAGGACAATCTTGCTAGTGGCAAGTACAAATCTCCTCATACTCAGTTTGCCTGTTCCTTTGGTGTTTGAAAGCAAGTTGTTTCTGGGGTTGGGGTTTTTTGTTTTTGCTTCCCTGTCTGCATTTGGGTTAGAAATTGCTCCTTTGCTTCACACGCCAAATTTCATTAAAATTTATTGACTTTTCAAACAAATATAAGCATTAACTACTATGGAGAATGTTGTGTTTTAGTAAGTTTCAAATACTGTATTCCATAAAGGAAGAAATGGAAACATATTGGCAGGAATGCACAGGAATATTCAGACCTATGGGCTGTCAGATTTCCAGTGGAAAAAGGCAAGTACTGGGATCTGGACCAGAGCTGTCAGTAGTGCTTTGAGCTCTAAACCACAGCAGTCTGATAACTCTGTAGCGTGGTGTAAATTGAACAAGGTTACTAAATGGAACAATTTTACCACTTTTCAGGTGATGCACAGTTTGAAAATTGCAATTCTGGTATTTCAGCACGAAGCACTCATTCCCCTGGTGGTGTGGAGAGTCCCCCTGAGCAGCAGGCTTCCCCTCGCAGGGACACCGCGGTGCAGACAGGTACAGAGCCCGCCCCCGAGTCACTCTGAGCCACCTCCAGGCAGGCAGGGCCACCCGGGTCGTGAAACTGAGCCAAATCACGGTTGCTCACCATGAATAAAGCTAGAAATACTTGCACAGACACAGACATGTTGGTGTATCACTTTGTTCCTCTATTTATCACTATTTATTCTTCTAAATAAATGATACTTCTGTACAGTTGTTACTTACCAGTTACAAATCCCAGTCTGGAATATAGTGTTGACTTAGGGTCACAAGCCACGTAGGTCCAAATTTATTAAGTAACTTGATTTCGTTCTCCAGTCTTCTGTGTTTTATCCCTTCCTTACTGAGTTTGCTTCTCCTGGTCCTGTATTCCACAGAAAAAAAGAGTAGAAAAGCATTATAAAACTGTAGCAGCCATTTTTAAAATAAAATCCGTAATGGTAGATTGATACACATACACAAGTCAACCAAGCAATTTGAATAGCTCAGACTTGGAGTTTTGTTTTTGTTTTTTTTTTTTTTGAGATTGCTTTAATACTTCAGCATACACTGAGTCAGCTGAGGAAAGAATTGCGTGTTGTGAATCGCCTGATATTTCCATAGAATATAAGGAAACATCTAACAGCAAAAAATACCAGAAGGAAATGCAGTATATGGATAAAAATAAACTTTCAGGAAAAGAGACTGGTGGCATTTACAGTGATCTGTATGAGCAACATGCAAGAAAAGAAAGACAAATGAAATCTTCAGAAAAATACACCAGAAGACCTGACTGGAACATAAACAAGCCTGGGAAAAGATACATTCCAGCCTCAGAAAGGTACCCTAAGCCACTGCAGAGGCAAAGGGAAGAGAACAAAGTGCGCCGCCAAATGGAGCTGCTGCAGTTGGTGGAAAGGAACAGCCCTGGGCAGCTCAGTGCAAGGAGAGGGGGTAACTCAGACAGGTCTTTCTCACCTCGTGAAGAAACAGCTGGGAAGAGCAAGGGCCACAGAGGCAGAAAGGTGGGTCACTGTCTGCTCTTCGAGAACAGTGATGTGTTCTCAGGATTCTTGTTCCTCAGTTTTACCTGGGTGGTTATTCAGTTATGTAACCAAAGCACTGAAATTCTCCTATTGCTCGGCCGTGTGTCAGCACTCTGCTCTTCATCAGGAGCAGAAGAACATATTGAGGGTTTGTGACTGAGTTTTTACTGTTATTTCAGTCTTCCAAAGTGTTGATTCCTTTTCATTTCTACACTAACACTGATTCATTATGTAAACAGGGAGCTTGATTGCAAGCAGTGTGCAGGACACGGTGACATCACTGACTTGCTTTTTTTTCTGCCCAGCCATTGTGTTGTGCTGACAGGTGAGGTACAGCAGTACCTGCTCAAGAAAAACAATGCTTATTTCTGCAAAGAGTATGGATTACTGAGGATGTACTCCGTTGCCACAGAAATGCATCCTCCTTAGTGGAGTCATTCTCCATTTGCAGTAAGCATTATATCAGTAGAGCTTGTGGCAGGAAAAAAGTCTTTTAAAGAAAATACTATCAAATACATTCTTGGCTTTTCTCTCATGCTTGCTCACTCTCTGTATGCATAAGCACCTCACTTTGTCACACCTTCAAATAGCAAAACTCTGGACCTTTCCTTTAATATCTTGGATTGAAACTTTCAGGTTTATAAAATCCTATGTTCCACGGACATAGGAAAATATTCACAGTGTTTTTAATAGTGCTTAGAGCTGCCAAAGACAGAAAATTCGAGCAAATCCTCCTGTAATTTGTTCATTTATTTCATAGGCACTACAAGTCTCTTAAGTGCAAATCTTTGCTAAATACCTTTCTCCTGAACCCAGGTCAAACAGCCCTTTTGGAATTTCAGAACAAACTTGCTCTGAAAAATCAAAGTTTTTAATACAAAAAACATGGAGATTTTTGGTTTTACTTTGGACTTCTTTTATTTTCTCCTAGGAAGAACAATTTCATAAGAATCACTTGAATGAAGAAAGGTATGTCAATACTCTGCATTAATGAAATGTAGAAATACATTATTACTGAAATACACATGCTTTTCTTTCCTGATTTTTTTTAAAGAATCTAAATGTATCTAATTGTCTACTATTAAAAACACACAAGACCAGACAGATTGCAGGTATAAAAAGCAGAGTAAATGAACAAAAATCCTGTCCTCCTGATGCCTGAGATGACCACCTAAAAAACAGGTGTTATGAGTGCGACTCAAATAATTGACGCGAGCCTGGCCAATTAGATCAAATTGGTTTATTGAGCAAGCTACAGCAAGCAAAAAACAGCGCTGGGGGGCCGGGGAGCCTCCGCTCCGCCAACGGCTTTTATTCATTCTATTGAGGGTTTAAGTACCTTAAAACCTGTTACCTGTTCATTAAGCTCAAAAAGTAATTTACGCTTTACTTCTTGATCTCTGCCCCCTCCTGCCGACACGGCACCTTCTCAGAGCCTCTGGATTTTCTCAGAGTTGAGGGCACAGATCCTCCCCTGGCGTAGCTGACAGTTCCTTTGGGGAGGTGTGAATTTTGTGAGATAACATTCTTCCTGGGATGCTGGTGGCTTATCTCCTTTATCTCTTTAACATGCCTTGCTCTTCGCCTCTGTGATTTATCAACCTTACTCTCAANACCGTTTGTCTGACACAATCAACTGTAGGCATATACATTGTTTACTCTGCCGGATACTTGGGATACTTGCGGCAAGCTAGAGTCTCCTGGCTGTTCTTTAGCCGTTCGCTCTGTCTGCGAGCTTAAGCAAGATTTGATTAACAAACAATAGAGACATAGCATTTATCACACAGAGACTAGGCAGGAATAAGGGAATAAAGGTGGGTATTTATTTGAAGGGCCTGCAAAGGCACGCCCTGGGCAGGCCAAAGGCTATATCCAGGATGGACCCCGAGTCACAAGTTCTTCACACTTTTATAAATAAGTTTGATTCGTTTGCATATCAGGGTTAATTGTCCAATTAAAACTCCAGTTCGTGATGTAATTTTCCCCAAGTTTACCCTCCCTTCTAAAATTTTGGTTTCCATATTTTGGGCCTAGGACAATCTGGGTGTCCTTGGACCACAAACTTAGAGAGGCTTTGTTATGTCTACCCAGCATGAGAGAACAGAAGTTAACAGGCTACAAGAAACTTCAGAGTTACACACTAGGCAGCACAGGATTTGAAAAATAAAAAAGTTAAAACCTAAGGCATCATTGCAAGGATTCTTTGTCTCTGCTATTTGAGAAAATTAACCCCATGACTGAAGTATTGTTCGGGCTTTTTTACAAAGCGATTGTTCCATACAGGTCTGACTCACCACCTGTTCCAGCAGTTAGGAACAGGTTACTCCAAGTACAACAAAGACAGATCCAGGCTTCTCATTTCCTGGTGCACGACCACCAGGGCAGAAGAGAGAAGAACAGCAAGGGAGATGCCCAGCAGAGGAGCTCCCCCGCTGCTGTCCCCGAGGCCGCCAGACCTCCCTCGGCGCAGTTCGTGCCCTACGTGCGGACGCGGGAGGTTTATTACCTCGACCCTGAGGCACCACTGAGCCGACCCTCGACACACGACCCCCAGCATCGACACTTCCATGGTACTGAAATGATTCATGGAGAGGAGAAGAGATGTTACAGTGATTTCCAGTTTCAGCCAATTTCATGTTTGCCTTTTACTGAATTTTGCAGTGATCTCTGCAAATTATGATGTGATCTGACCAAATTATGCTCTGTATTAAAAAATAACAAACCAACCACAAAAAAAGTTTTAAAAACACCAGAAAAGCAACAAAAAAAATCTATTACTAGTGTTTTGTTTACCTTTCATGAAGTATGATTGCACTTCCTTGCATTACTGTATAGAGATTGGGGTTTAGGAATCTCAGTGTTGTTTGATTTAAAAGTGGAGATTATAATCTTGATAGCAACCAACCCCTGATTTTCACAAACTTTCAAAATCTACTGCTTCAAAATTAAAATTAACAAAGAGTATTATTAACTGATGTGATATACCTTTACTTTTAGATACTTACCAAATGCCACAACAGATTTTTAGCTCAGATCACATTAGAGATGCTCTTCTAAATCCTGAAGTAGTTACAATCAGAGAGAGACAACAAGCAATTCTCAAAGGATTGTCAAAATTACGACAGGTAAGCAAAACTTAATTGGATAAATATGCATGTGAATATATATACTGAAGTAAAAATTATCACATCATAATCTATAATTCAATTTCCATACTATGATTTATGTTTTGGGCCCTGTCCTCTACTTTTGTTCCATTTTACTAATTTTGTTTTTCATGTGTTGCTTCCACCTTTGAACGGGCCTTAGAGAATAGGGACTCCTTAGTCCTTAAATCAGCTGTGAAACAGTCGAGTGCCTGAACAAACACGAAACCAAGAGAAATGGCTTTGTTTGGCGTCCAGGTTTCCATAGTTAGGGTTGTTTATAGGGAATGGATCGGTTTCAAAATAAGTGAGTTTAAACACAACACTAGAACCTTGTTAATGAGGTTTCCCCTCTGCAGTTCCCAGGTCAGGACGGAGCAGTGGGGTTGGTGCAGACGGGTTGGTGGGGTGGTCTCGTGTCAGGCCTGGAAAAATAACGGTGATTTGCAGACTGGAAGTGTGAACACTTAAAAAATCCTTCCAAGACAGCTGCTACTTGTTAGCATTTAAAAAGAAAACTCAGGATTTTTCAGTCAGCCAGGTTTTCTGAAAAAGAAAACGAAAATTAGTTTTAAATGCTACAGACACAGGAGCTCCTGAGATAAAAGCCTGTGTGTTTGTGTACATTGTTCTCTTTGTGGTCAGTTACTGGTAATGGCATCTCGTCATTAAAGCCTGACTGAATTTGATACTCCAACAAGGTGTGGCCCACAGCCACTGAAGCCACAGGTCTGGACATGCACGAGGGCACTTCTGTTTTATGCTTCTGAATGGCCTAACAGGGTTGCAAGACAAAAAAATGTTTACTTCAAGCTTGCATTTTCTTTGTGAAAAAGACTGAAAATAAACATGTACCAGTATCTTCCCCTGCTTTTGAATGGGTTCAGACTAAAAGTACCTTATTGCTAGCAGCAAGATTTTTCTCTGCCTTGAGAGAGGAAAATTTCATAAATAATCAAAATAAAGGGAAGGAAATCTGACAGAGTGAAGTACAACAAAATTAACAGTAGTGATTACCTGTTGTGCTCTAGACAGACAGAAGCGCTGCCGTGTACACACAGTGCTTCAGCAGTAGGTAAATTCCTTGTGCAAACACAGGCTCGTGACCCTCCCCAGGTCAGTAAGAAAAGCTGTGACCCAGGAACACTGAAAGGCTGCCAGTTTCTAACAGCTTCCAGATTGGTTTCACTGGATCTGGTCCTCCCACTGCTCATTAACATTTTTGTTAAATATCTGCAGCTGTTAAGTATTTTGTATTCAGGCTTCTGATCCAAAGGTATCTACTCCACAGCAGGTGCTGTAAAGTAAAGGCACCTTTACTGGTGCCAGGAGCATGCAGGGGTCAGCACCCCCATCTGCACATCCCCCTATTGTTCATTTTATACTTTCACAAATCTGACCCCCACCCCTGCCAGTTACTTATCTTGGAGCCCCAGATCTGGGGCTTGGGGCCTTACATAAACTGTGGTTTTCTTATCTCCAGCTTACAAACACAACACAGCATTCCAGTCTAACACAAATAACTACATCTTCCTTTATGACACAGAGATGTTCGTTTGACTTACGGGCCACCTACACCTATTTCCCTGATTACACTCCAAGTTCCCTATCAGTTCTAGCAGAACCCGTGACTTCGCATCTTCACTGTTTTCTGCCCGTACTTGGGAGCTTTCCAGTCGTTATCACTTTCAGCTGGCCAGGGGTGGATCCCTGCTTGGGAAGCAGTTACAGTTACCGCGCCTAGCCTAGGGCTGGATCCCTGCTCGGGGACCTTGAGAAGCAGTTACAATTTGCAGTAGCAGCCGGGCCCTCGTCCTGCTCACGGCCTGCAGCCGTTCACCTTCTGCGGGCAAGTCCGTGTTTTATACAAGTCCGTGTTCTGTATTTCACTTCACTTGCCGGTGGCATTTTGCTTGAGAGTGAAGCCAGGTTCAAGGTACAATTGATCCTTGTGCTTGCTGAGGATACAAAAGCCATGGATATATAAACAGGTTAAAGTTGGCAAGCTTAGAGAAGCCAGGAACCTACAGTCATTTTTGCAGTGGCTAAAAAGTAACAGTAAGGTTAGTCTTTCAGTGGATCTTGGTTCTGCAAGAGAGTTAACTTAAACCATGTGGAGTTCCTTTGTAAATACCCTGCCAGCTGCAGAAGGCATTTAGGACATATACCTAAGTACTGTGTACTCTTCCTGGTGAACAGATGACACCTGTTTTGCATCAGTTATTGTTATAGAATGGGGCTCAAATAATTGACGAGAGCCAGACCAATTGAGTCAAATTGGTTTATTAAGCAAGCAGCAATAAGCAAAACAGCGCTGGGCGACCGGGGAGTCTCACAAGTCCCTGTTTTTATACACTTCAGTTTCCTCTGCCACGTGTGCTTCCTGGTGCTTCTGCGTCTGCGCTGTGTGTTGCTAGGGGGTCTTATTCTGCCTCTTGGTGGTCGTCGGGATGAAGGCTGGTAGTCTTCCTCGGTGCTCTTTACATGACTTGACTATATTTGGTCACATATACATTTTGCTGTGTAAGCTGTAGACATCCTGCATCCTGTTATCACAATTTTATATATTGTGCTGTGTAAGCTATTAGCACTAGCTACAGACATCCTGTTTTTAACTGAAAGCGTCCTGTTTTGTTATGCTAAGCTTCTCATAAGCGCCTATAGGGTAAGCAAGCATTAGAGCATTATTTAATGAACAAACCACATATGCAGTTTATTACAGTTATTTCACTGAGAAAGTATGAATAGTGCAGGATTTTGTCTGAAATACAGACAAAAAGCCAAGTTTTCTGTTTCAGAAGATAATCTTGCTTTTTTACATTTATATATACAGACATAAGAGTGGATTGATAGTTTCAGACTACATACATACATATCTATATTTACAACATATTTAGCCATTGTTTTGTCTGGGGAAATTCACATAATATTCACATAATTTTGACCAGTCTTTAGTCTTTGAACTCCACGCTCAGCCAGTGATAGACAAATACAGCTGGGCTGGTGCAGGAAGAGCCCAGTGGGACTGGCTGACCCAGGGAAAAGAGAGGGCAAAGGGAGGGCGAGTCTGTCACTGCATTTGCTACAGGACAGCAAATCTCTTCCTGCGTCTCAGGTCACAGCAGGAATAGGAACTCAGAGTGAAAGTAGCAGACTCACTTTCCTCACTGAAATCAAAAGTCAGTGGATAAGCCCAGCAAAGTGAATTATTTGTGACAGAGAAGGGCCAAAGTTTAGCAGCGCAGGTCAGTACTCACAGAGCACCCCATTGTTCCTGAGGCAGCAGCAGCAGCCCAAGGGCTGCAGGTGACAATGGCTGGGTGGGGACACACCCCACGGCTCCCTGGGGAGCTATTTCCCACTGCTGTGCACCTTTCCAGTGCCTGTGCAACCCTTGGGATGAACACTGAACTGCCAGCTCACAGGGTTACTTGTTCCTCAGCTCTTGGTTTATATAGGGCAGTTTATTTTCTAACTTGGTTTTGTAATGTGCTCCCAAAATGCAAGAAATGTTCTGTAAAAATCGTAGTTACTGACACAGGGACTGAACACTACACTGATCCATTAATAGAAACAAGCAGATCCTGTTGATTAATTAGAAAGCAATTCATCAAGTGATTGAAAGTAGACAGTTGTTGCCTCTGAAGGAGCTAAAGTAGAGTCTTACAGGCTGCTGTGCTGACTTTCCTTTGGTGGCACCAGGAATCTGTGTCTAAATTGCTGTAGGAGCTGCTGCCTTGCATTGGGTCTGTACTGAGCTGTGCCAGCAGCCTAACTCTTACCTTTGAGAAAGGCCCTGGAACGCTAAGAAAAATAATAAATTTTTCTTTTTCAAATAACAAACTTCCATGGTACCAGATTATTTCTGACAAGTCTAAAATAGATGGAAAGCAAGAGGCCAGTTGTATCAATATATATGATGCTGTTAATTATAGTAAGACTTATTTTTAATTTATGCACATACTTGACATAGCTCTATCATGTATGACTTGATAGACAAGGATACATTTCCAGGAGGTTTTTTGTGACAGGTTTTCTCCAGCATCAGTACTTATCAGACCTATAAACAAAGCAGGAACCTTTTGACAGTAAATCTGTGCATCCTGCAATGTCTGATACTGGTCTGGTTCCAGTGGCACTGCTGCTCCTAGAGTATCATTTGTGTGAGGGCTAAAAGCCGATGCCCATCAAGGTTTAGGATTCAGCTGCGTACAAGAATTCACTACAGCACTGCAAATGCGGAGACAGCGCACAAAGGAGTGAGAAGGTTCCATTTCCTGCAGAGAAGTCCTTTTTCCCTCTGCATGGTCTTCCCTGGAAACTGGCCTGGCTTCCACGCCAGTCACTCTTGAGGGCTTCTGTCGAAGCTCCCTGTCCCCTGAGTGCATGAGGTTGTGCACTGTTTTTTCTGAAGCCGAGTACTTAAAAAGCATCGGGCCTTAACAAGGAAATTGTTTTTAACCATGAAACAATGACACTTCATTAGTTCAGGCTGCACGAGGAAGACAGAACACTCACGTTTATATTTATTTCAGGGCCTCCTGCAGAAGCAGAAGGAGTTGGAGAACACTTTGATTCCCATTGTAGCTCAAGAGAACTTCATGCCACCGTTTTGAGGGGTACATATGAATGTTCTGAATTCTTAAAATGGAAATGCACAGCACTTTGCTACTGTAATTAATTATGAACCACCTCTAGCTTTTTTATGAAAATTAAATTATGAGAATTTTGATAGACTACAGGGTCATGTTACTTTTTATATTGAGGATACAATAAACTAATGGTGATGTATTTGTTTAGAAGAGTCTTCATGCTACCTGAAGACATGTGTCAATTTAATATAAACCATCAAAAACGTGGAAGAAAACTGTTACATGGGTTTTTGTAGAACTCAGTGTGTGGATTTTGATAAATAAAAAGATGTATTCTCAATGCCTTTAGTCATCTTTGTTGGTATTTTTAACTACACAAAAGTGCTTGTATTTCAATATTTAGCCACCTTTTAGCCTTATACAGTGAATATTAAGTATTCCCTGATTTTAAGAGCACAGTTCATCACACAATCTGGAACAATTCATTGATACAAGGGGGTTCTTTTTTTCAGGAAAGATTATTTGCCATGCTTGGGGGGAGGGTAACAAGTGCTACACTAGTCTGGTACTGGTTCTTTACTTGAACAAATAAATCAACCCACTGTTTGTAGAGGGAAATAATCAACTTTAGGCAAAAGTCTATGGGTTTTGTTTGTTTTTTAAAAGCTGCCCTTTTTAACCAGTAATTTTGTCCAAACTAATTTTGTGAGTTAAAAGTTACATAGTTTCAAACACTCACCTGGTACCAAACAGCACATCCCAGAGAAAAGCACTAAAATCAAATTACAAACAGGAAAACCCCCAAACACAGGATTTTGGACAACCTGAAGACGAGCAGTAAAAGACAAGAGTCTCAGCAAAGGCAGCAGTGCAGCAGCAGGGTCTGCTTGGAGACTCCAGAGCTGCTCACTGTGGCCGCTGCCTTCCAGAAGCCCGAGGCAGAGGATGAACAAAATGAGCCAAGGAAGAATCGGTGAGGTGAAAAGGTTGGTAACGCCGCAGATGTGAAATTAAAAAGGCAGGATTAAGAAACAGCTCCAACTGTGCTTACCCCAGTGCTAGTTCACAAAACAAAACCATACCAAAACAAAGCGTGAAAGCCGCAGGAATCACTAAGCTGAAGTGGGAGAGGACTGAGGTTTTTCTGATGCAAATTGAACTCCCACAGTCATTAAACCCAGGTCTGTCCTTCTCTCATTACAGTAATTACAGTGGCCAGATAAGAGCTGGGAGGACACCGATGGTGCTGCAGTGGCACAGAGCACCGAGTGAGACACACAGATAATTGCTGTGCACAAAAGCCAGCCTGGGTGTTCCCCAAGTACTTCGAAAACAATATAAAAACCACAGACGAAGCAATGTGTTAGCAAGTCCCTTGTGCATTAAGAGTTTATTTGATTTCTTGTAATGGAACTGCACCATTGGTTACTCTAATTGAGGTATTTAGCCAAAATCCAGTATATAGTCATGAAAATAAGTACACCGCCTTAGAGCTATGTAAAAACATTGTACAAAATTTGTGTCAATGTCAAATAAATACATTAATTTTAATATTTATGTAAAGAAATGTGACTTGGATAGTCTTACAGTTAAAAAAAGAAAACAACTGGCTCTTTCACATATTTTAGGCAAACATTCAGCTTTACATTAAACAGACCTCAAACGGAAGCCTAGGTAACAGGTCAAATACAAATGTAGAAACTTAAAAGTGCCAACAAACAAGATAATTCAAGTACAGTAAACGTTAAAAAATATATGTATTTATTTAAATTTTCAGATGGTTCCAACAGGGACAGGCCATCAGGAATTTAAATAGAACATGAAAACATCTGAGATAACAAGAACAAGAAACATTTTGTTCCAGAATAAAATAGAAATCGTTACTCCAACATTTTAGAAACAGAGAAGTCCACAGCAACTTAGAAAAAGAGACTTAAGAGTTCATTTCTGCTCTGAATATGGCCTGGAAGAATCACAGCAGCTATCCCAGCCACCAGGTGATGATGACTTTTCTGTATCCATGCTCTGAGTGTAGGCAGATAGAAAATAATTGCTCCCTTCTTGGCTTTGATTTGCAGGAGAAATTGGGTATGTTGTTCCCAGAAAAGTCTGATGAGTGAGTACATTAAAGTGGCTGAATTGATGGGACATGTTTAATTGTCTGCTATAAACCTGGAAGTTACTGAAAGGAGTTTGTTCAACTGCATTGTGTTTTTCTCCTTCAGCAGAGCATGTTGTAGAAACTGAAGTAATTGGCTGTTTCTCTTCCAAGTCAGTTTTGTAAATCTTTTCCACAAGGCCAGTTTGTGCTTCAGGAGATAACTCTGTAACTGATAAGCAGCTTTCTTTAGCATCTACTCCATGTGGGCCCTTGGCCTCTGTCTGCAAAGCTTCCACATGAGTATCAAACTTAGAGGCATCACTGCAGATTTCTATTTCTGACAATTCATCCCCTGAATCCAGAGACATGTCCTCCTCATCCTTTTCATCCTTTTCTACAAGAACTACATTAAAAGAGAGAGAAAGTCCTAATCTATTGAAATACAAACTTTGGTTAAAAAGGCCATACACTACTCACAGTGTTACACTTCAGGTCTGCCAGTCCAACAGCATTTAAGTCTTGGTCTTCTGCCACTCGTGTTCACTTACTCAACACACACACTTAACCCTCTGTGGGAGTGTCCAGTTACTCGGTGCTAAACGCTTCTGCACACCGTGTTCACACTTAGTGCTGGGAAATCCCAACTCCCAGCTCCAAAGGGGACAATGTCAAAACCGCATCTAAAGTTACACAGCAGGTGAGTATTTGATCAGACAATTAAAGGAGTACAATTACTGACATCTCAGCACAGGTTATCTACTCTAAGTAGATAAAGTAGATAGAGAGAAGTTTATCCTTTTCCTGAAAACATGCCCTGTCTAGTACCTCAAATACCATCTTAGCCTGTACTCCTGTATTTAAGGTCTCTGGTGCCCCACCCCAGCTGCCTTTCCCCCACCATTTCAAAGAGAAAAAGAGTAGCTTGAGAGTTGGGTTTTCCTTGCCAGCCGTGTGTTCATTGACCAGAGTCAAGGCACGCTGTCCCAGGACCTCCCCCCCACACAGGCAGTTTGGAAAGGAAAGTTTCAGTGTGTTTGACATTACCTGATTGTCTTTGGCCAGCGCTGCAGGGAGGAAGGTGGTTCTGCTCTGTAACAGAGTTGTGATACCCAACCAGACTTTTGAAGTTACGCATAAAGTCATCAACAGCAGCAACCACTATGCCATTGTCAACGTAACTCGAGAGCGTTTTGAGATTCTTTTCTAAATACACAGAAGAAGAGTTTGTATTAATATTTAGCACCCATTATCAAAAAAGGGGGAGAGGTATTCACAAATGTGGTGCTTACCTGTGAGGAAGACAACATGTCTCTGTTGTATGTTTTGAGCCTGGAGCCTGATGAGACACTCTAGTTCTGGAGCATTTCGAGTTTGAGAATCACAGTTATGGTAAGACAGAATCTCAACCAAGTGCTTCTTTTGATAGGTGTTCAGAAGGGTGAGCAAATTCAGGGCATTGGCATTCATCCTGCAGTAGGGGGAAAGCTCACCATTAGAAACGATTCATGGTCAGTCTAAATATCAAAGGACAAACATAAGAGTAAGTTCTATTTGTGTTTTGGAGGGCATAATGAAAGCTGAAGCATTTTAACAGCTGGTATTATAGAACCTTACTTACCTCCCCAGCTCTTTAAGTTTTTTTTGTATTTTGCAGTGGACTTTCCACTGCCATTTCCCATCTGGGGTATTGAGATCCTCCAGAAACTTGAGGAACTGTTTTAGTTTATCTGTTATGGAGATATTGAATAAAAGTTAAATTTTGTGGTATGCAGACTGAAAACACTGCTTCAGTATATACAAAAAGCTGTTTTCTGTTTTCATCACAGTACAGTCACACTATTACAAACAGCAGCCACTCACTTCAAGTTTTCTTCCAAGCAGACTGGCCAACAACAGTATCAAAAAACTGAGCTGCTTTTCTGTACCTCAGGTGCCCAGCAGTGGTATTTAAAAGCTGACCTCAGTTACACATGCTCTGCCTTGCTAAAATATTTCAAAGAATTGTAACTTCATCAACTATTCAACTTCAAATAAAGAAAAAGTATATATAGCATATTTGTGGATGGAGTAGTAACGAATAAGAGGTTCCACAGACATAACTACACAGTGTAATACAAACTGAAGACTAAACTCCCCATTCATATGTTGTTCAAGAAAGTCACTGAGCTGAGAAAGAGACTGAATTAGCTGAAGTTCTCAAAGAACATCACAAAAACTGGAAGAGCTGATCCTTCACTCTGGTGAGCACGGGACCTCTCAGGTACTGAAATGTCAGCATTTGAGTTCTAAAGCTCCCAGAAGCATCACACCTACCTGTAGTGATGGACTCTGGGTTAAGGACAGATTCATCCGACACAACAAAACCCCCAGACACAAACAGTTCATTGTAAGTGTGATTTTTCACATCATCCAAACTATCGACCCCTGCAAAGCTGACACAGGAGAGCCTCTTCAGAGTCACCAGGCCAGGGATCTGTTTAAAGACATTTGAAATCAGAGATGTAACCAGAGGTCACATAGAAAAAGGAACTACAGAACTCTCCTACCTACTAATGCCAGGCACCAAATGTCAAAACACATTTTCAAAAAATTACTGTTTCTCCTCTTGCCTGGGGAGGTGCTCTCTCTGGAGTGTTACAGGAATAAGGTAAATGGACATGGAGCACTTGGAATAATTTTACTTTCTGTCCAGCACAGGGTCTTAAGCCCCAGCTGTCAGGAATAACTCAGGTCATCTTGAGAGCTGCCCTCACCTGCTGTTAGAGCATCCCACAACCAGAAGCAGAACTACTCAGGCCTCTGTACAGCTTTACAACTACTAACAATAAATATGCACTGCCACGTGCATGGAGGTGGGAGAAGTTACCGGTGAATGTTGGGACAAGACCATTTCCACCACAACCATTTTGTTTCTTCAAACAGCAGCTGAACACAGGGCACTGTTCAATGCTGTGCTGTTAGAAGGAAGCAGCCCTGCTCCAAATGAGCTCATCTCACTATGGCAACAGCTCTCCATAGCACAGTTACTTACGTGGGACATACCTTATGGATGAGGTTGGCAATGTCTTCATTTTGGATAATGATCAACAGTTTATCTAAATCAGCTCTTCTTTTAAGGAACTGCTCTGGATGGCACTCTGTATTCCCTAACTTTCTAAGATATTCCTGCCACCACAGAAAGAGGAGACAAGGAAAAAGTCAATAGGTAGTTTGGTAAAAACAATGCCCAGATGACACCCACGACAGGTTTTCCACTTCAGTGAATCCCAGAGGGACTGGCTTCCTTATCTCTCCCATACATTCATCAGGATGCAGCAACACAGAGCAGCTGTTTCAGCAAGTCAGTCATTCCCATCAAATCACACACACAGGGCCAACCGACAGCATCAAACTGCCGGAGTTTTCAAGAAAAGCCAGAAGTTTTCAACTTTCACCTTAGACATTTAACTACAGAAGAACATTGATTTCTCAAAGTTCTGTCCACTATTAATTAGAGGGGAAGGGAAAAAACCCCAAAGGCACATAGAGTGACTTTTCATACATCCTTTCTAAAATGGTAAGCTATCACATTTCTTCCCTTATTATCTTTATTCTGTAAGGCCACCCCCTGGCAGGACCTTCAGAAAGCACCAACCTCCAGCCTGTTCTGTTTTCCAGCTCTAAGAAAAAGACTTACGTAAAAGCTAAATATAAGCAAGACTACCTCAAAAGCTCAAGGAAGAAGTGGGACAGGACAGCCTACTTTTACAATTCGCTTTCACAATTCACTTTCACAGTGAAAGTGAGTCCAGTTTCATGCAAGCGGACTTGAAAGACACTCTGTTCTGACACGAGAGGATGAACTGAAGCAGACTTACCTTGATTTCTCTGCAGAGAACACTTTCTTCCTCTTCATGAATATAAAATTTGACAGTGTTTTTCTGTACATCTTTAATAATTTTGACCAAACTGTTAAATACTTCAGGTTTTAACTGGCTTATAAAATCAGAAAAAGCTGGTTGAGTTGAAATGTTTAAGTTCTCTGGGGATTTCTGAGTCTTTTCTGGTGGCTCCATGAGATCACCGGCAGAAGAAGTCTGATCCTCTGGTTTAGCATGCCCGGGATCCATCCTGTCCTTCCCTAGGGGGAGGCTTGCAGAAGGCTGCTCATGAGAGTGCAGCTCTTCCCCCAGGTTATTGCACAGTGGCTCTGGGAACGGCGCCGTGTCGCTGTCCCTGCGCACGGCCACCGTGTCGGGCACAGGCCTGGGGGCAGTGCTGCTCACCACCTCCAGTGCCTCAGGACTAGGAAAAACTGGGGGAGTCTGCTTCATGCACGAAGAAGCCAAAATAACACTATTCAACTTTTCACTCAGGGTCTCAATATATTCTTGGACAGAAACCTCTGATGGCTGCAAACAGATGTGTTCAGAAAGTCTCATTATCCTTTCTCGGGCAGACAGGACTGGTGTGGACATGCCACTGACATAAGCAATGTTCTTTTGCTGCAAAATTTCTTGAATCTTTCTTGCAAAGAGCTTATATTCTTCTAACAGTGTTGTCTCTATTACTGCACTAATGGAATGCTTAGCTGTAAAAGGGTCATCTGTCAGCTCATACTGATCTTCAAGTGTCTCCACTTGTCCTGTATAATGTCCATCTTCTGCTGTCCCCTTCTGAGTGTCTGAAAATGGAGAGCACGGAAACTGATAATCAGAATTTCTCTGTCGATTTACTACCCGGGGGTCATTGGGAAGTGCATCTGTTGGTGGCAAGTACTCCAGTGGCTCTTCTGGTGATTTCAGACCTACAGAGGAAGAGTTCATCTTCATCTTCATCATCATCTCATGTTTGAAAGTCACACACAACTAATACACTAAAACCTCCAAATCACAGCCCGAAAACAGCGTTACTGTTATGTCTCTCGCACCAACCAATTTAAATCTCAAGACTCAAGTGTTACAGTCTGCTGAGGAACAGAAGCACAGTACATTTAACAGTAAAACAACACAGTCCAAGTCTGCTGAAAAAGCAGAATACAAGTCATTTTCCCCTAGATAACACAGAGTAAGCACAACAGGATATGTCTCCATTACAAATTTAAAATTAAACCAGAAATCACACAGGGCGACATATTATTCAAGTATTTCCATTTGCTACCAGGTTAAAATCCTCACTTTCAAAAAACCTATTTTAGACACAAATGACTTGGTGGAGTTGGACTGCAAGCTGCATCTGATCTTTCAATTGTGAACACAAGTTTTTTTGCTTGAAAGGGGACGATATCAGTCTGATTGATTCCTGACACAGCTTCACTGGTGAAGGAGTGCTGAAAGGCCCTCATAACGCCAACTCAGTTTCTTCACCATCCACATTCAAAACTATAGTTTTGTTTGTTTTTAAAGCATTCACATTTCTAATTAGTGTCAATATGAAGCCAAACCAACATTCTCCACCAATATCTGTTTCCATCCAGCAGATTTCTGTACTAATCAAATACAAGAAAGAACTGCATTGCCTATAAATGTGCTTGTGTACCAACATGTGATCCAAGAATGGATCTATGAAAGCTACAAACCTTTAGAATATGTTTTCATTCACTATCTATAGGAATAGAGGAGTGAAAACCCATGTTACCTGTAATTGGAATAAGTTTCCAGTGCATTCCAACTTCCCCTATGTTATTTGAGTTGGGATGTTGCCTGTGATAGCCATGTTCTATAGCTGCACTGGGACAGGCACTGTAGTCTTCAAAGGTGCTCCCAGTGCTTGCTTCCTAAAAAACAAACAAAATGCTCATCTCAAAACAACTTCTTTTGGTTTTGCTCACTATTAAGCTTTACATTCTGAGCAGTTGACAGAAAGAACACACCTGAGTTCACCAGCACACTGGCAGTTCTGCCATCATTGATACCTGACTAAAGCCATGAGATGTTGGCATTGCTGAGGCACTGCCTGCAACTAGAATTGGGCCCTTAAGCCAATTTCATCTCACATTCCAGATGGGTAGAAGCAAAACAGCGTGGAGGTTACGAGTAGGACAAACTCATTCCTGCTCTATGACTTAGAAACTGGGCTTTGTGTGTCAGTACCAGTAACAGAGATCATGGAACAATCACTCTTGTAGGGTAATGAGCTGGAGCAAGGAGCTGGGGCACTGTGATCCCTAAGCACAAGGGTGATCTGCTAGTTGTGAGCTGACAGAACTCGTGTACACCACTGCACCAAGAAGGCACACAGAGAGCTGAACATGCAGTGAAATGCTCAGAATTCTTCAACTCTGCTCTTTTTTTATTACAGAAAGAACAGATATAAAGAACCAGGAACACACGCTTAAGAGTGAAGAAAATTTCCGTGTATGTTCCTACCAAACAGAAAAGTTTTGCAGAGAAGTTACTTCTTATCTGTGTTTACCTCTGCAAAAAAATAGCATTTTTTTTCATTCAGTCTCATGATATTTATGAGAATAGTACTTTCAGCATCTTAGCAGTTTCACTTACTTGTAAATGCAGTGTGTGCTCAAGGCCTGCTTCGTTAGGTGGGAGCTGCAGACTGACATCGACGGGGTAGGGCAAGCACGGCCCGTCAGCTTCCAGCATGGCCGGGCTCTGCGGGTCCGTGAAGGTAACACTGTCAGCCTGAGCAGTGTTAGGAAGCTCGTGATCATCTCCATCCTGAGCTGGAATGGATTCATATTCATATTTTTGGCTCATATCCTCTTCAATTTCCTCAGTGCCTAATGCTAAGGCTTGACTGACAGACTGTGCCAGGGCCGGGTCCCAGTGGCCTGCAGTGGCCAGCGTCTCCAGCAGCACTTTGATGAGCCCGTGCGTGTCGGCAGCAGGGTCAGACACATCCGCCTGCCTGAAGTCACTCTCGTGGCCACCGTGGTCAGAATTCACTGAGAACACAGAGTGTGGTGAATCCGAGGTTCTGCCCCCTTAGAACAGGGCAAGGAGGGGAAAGGGAATCCATTACAAAGTCTTAAAATAAAAACAAAACCAGATCCCCTCACAACCATGTGCCATGTACCCACAGTCTCACTCTTCAGCATCGGTTTGTATGTACACACACACTTATTTTAACAAAAATGTAGACATGCATTCATCACATATTCTACATTAACAATCAATGTAAAAAGACCTTTGAAGGTTCACAGAATTCCAAGCAGGAATCCCAACCATAAAGCCCACCCTTTGCCTCCTTCACCCCTACATGCCAGTCAGTATCTTTTGTCCCCCTCAAGAGGACAACTAAGATCAGTCACTTCATCTTCCAGTGATTCACACACACGAGAGTGACTGGTGCTGGATGGAAATCCCCTCTTCTTTGTGTCACTCTGCTCCCCAGTTTCCCCCTTCTGCAGGAGGCCTCTATCACTGCCTTGAGAAAAAGGTCAGGGAAACAGAAATCAAAGGGGTTTCTTCTGGCAGATCTTAAGTCACAAGGTATCTGTGATACTTCTCTAGATAATTTCATGTGTAGACTAGTTTGATCTTATTACTATTAGGTTGTTTCCTCTGTCCCACTGCACACATTACTGGCTATTTCAAAACTTAACTATGCTTTCTCCCTTCAATCTAAACTTCTTAGGTATTATATAGGGTATTGGAGCCATAAAGAATTACAGCCAAGTCAAACTCTGCAGAAGACATTACAGTATCAAGTCTGCTGAGTGTTCTGTATTTGAAAGTCTTTGGACAGCTCCACAGGCAAGTAAACTCTGAAAGTCTGCCTTCTTTCCAAAGAGGCAGAACAAAGCAACTTCCAGGACAATTCCAATTAACTTGTCTCCTAGAAAGAGGAAACCTGCAAAAAATAAACTATCTCTATGGATAGATCTCAGGCCAATGTTTCCATGAACCACCATGCCTTAAATATCCACAGCATGCAAAAAATACTCAATCTGTAATGATTAAATGATAAATAAGCTTTCAATAACATTGTTTAAAGAAGAACTCCAAACAAAGACTTTCTTACCTTCATACTGACAAATGTTCTCTGAAGAGTCACTCATCTTTAGATACTTCTGCAAATTTTCAGATTGTTTTTCCAGCTTTCTTTTCAGACCACTTCTAATTCTGGGGTCCTCAGAATCAGAATCTCCACCTACATTTTTCTTCCTACACTGGATCAAGTTAATGAGTTCTTTGAGTCTTTCAGGATCATAATCTCCAGGAGGAGGCAGTTTTTGTTTGGCAGCAGGGGCTTCATATTTGGAATGGACTTTTTTCCCGCATTTTGCCTTGGAAAAGTCAGAGTGTTCTTCTGTAGCCTCATAATCTGAGATGGGACTGAAGCGCTGAGGCTTCCGACTTCTGTCCAGCAGTTCCTTAGCTCTGGAAACAGGGAGCTGATAGGCCTCACAACCAAAAATATAGTTCTGCAAGCAGCTGTCAATGTGAGCTTTGTATCTTGGGGCAGGATACAGAAATCTTTTGTCATCCAGCCGTGATGTGTACTCATGTAATATAAATTCTCTTCCAGTGCCACTGTAGAGCTTTTTAAAGTACTCATGTATGTACTTTTCCACAACAGCATTGAAATCTGCACTACTGTCTTTACGGGACTGGATCAAAGCAAAATGCAGAGACTGAATCAACTTTGTGAGCTCTGGAATGATTTCCTTTTTTCCGTGCGAAACCATGGTAGCTGAATTTTTCTGTGTTCCATATGGAACACTTTTTTGTGCTGCCATAGGAGAAAAGGGAATCCACAATTAAAATCAAACCATGAAGGTATAAATAAATGGTGACTAGTTAGTAATATTCTATGTATTGACATATTGGGTGAAACACAGTTTGGAATGACCACGAGGAAATAATTCAGAAGCCAAGGAAGCCATATCAAGAAATTTCAACAACGTTTTACTTTCTCAAACATGAACAAATGATCCTACAACGTGTGATATTTGCTTTTGTGAAGAAACAAATATTTCTGAACACCAACACCATGACCATAACCAATGCAAACTGTTACTGTTAGACCACACTGACCGTGAGCACTACGAAGCCTTCAACAGCATATGATCTGTTTAAATAAACCTGTACACAACAGTGAACAAACCTACCTGAGTTAATTACATCTCTAGGCTCTGGAAAGAGAAACAATGCATGAAGCACACGGGACCGTCCAGTTTGGTGGTCTAGAACACAAAAAATAAAAACAATTAAAAGGAGAGGACCACTACACTCCAAAAAACAATCTAGTACTCAAAAACCCACCCCCCTAAAAACACCAAAAAAACAAACACAACTCAAACCCATAAATCCAGAGTGTGCTTACCATAAGGAGACATCATTTGCCAAGGAGAAAGAAGAAAAAGAAATCCTCTGTCCACAAGTGGTTTCACAAGGACCTGTTTTCAAGCAAAAAGAGCAAACTGCTTCAAAGACATTTGCTCACTATGAATACTCTTCCTGACTGTCAGATAATTCTGTCTTGGGCAGAGAAGTGCCCTGATACTTAAGAATATGCCAGCTAAGGAATTCCCGCAAGATTGTGGACCTTGTAGTATGCTTCAAATTACTAACTAGTAAAATTATTTTTAAAAACAGGCATAGTCAAATCTGTTGCACTCACAAGTTTCTCTTTCTCCAGTTTTTGAAGTAAACCCTCTAAGTGACTCCCAGAACGGGACTTCTCCACAACTTCATACAGGCTACAGTACATGCCATTCTTCAACACTGACACGATACACGGGGAGAAAGAGAAGGTTAGAAAAAAAGAAACAAAATTTTAATTCAGAAAACTTGAAAATTCTAAATTTAAAGAAATTAAGTAAAAATTATTTACCTTCTTTTCCTCCTTGGTAAGTTTCTTTAAAGAACAATGCTGGGGAAATTTTTTTCTTCAACTGATCAATGCTGATAACTTTTTCAACCTCAAGCTTCTCAGGACTGGGGGAGGGGGAGATAAAAAAAAATAAAGACCTCTTTTTTTACCTTCTATATTCCTACCCCCATTGATAAAATAAGAACTTGTAAATACATGCTCTCAAGAATAATTTCTTTGGACTATCTCATGAGCCAGTGGGGTTTATTCCTGCACAGGAGCGTGTGTCACTTCAGTGGAAAAAAAACCCAACAAACCCACAAACAACAAAACACCAAACAGCAAAGAGATGTTGACAGCTGTGAGCCTGAACTCAAAGAAAGTTCTGGACACGCGTGACTCAAGTCTTGTTTTGACATATTTAAGGCACTTAGTCAGTATTTTAGGTTTTCATCTGAATATATCCAAAACTATACAGTCTGAATATAGTAGCAGTCTCTACTCAAAAGAGTTTTAATGGAGCAGTATTTTAAACTTACTGTCTGCATGGTAATACTCACAGCTTGCATGGAAGGAAGGGTCGTGCTGATTTTACAGAAACGTGGCACACAAGTTTGCCTTTATTCCAAAGCTGTCCTCTCCACAATGTAATGTTAGATTTCTCTAAATTAAGATGGAGAAAAGAAGACTAAGTGAAACCACTTGCCAGCTGGGACTGAAATAAGAGGCTGCTGCATCTCCAAAACCAGTTTAGGGAAAATTTCATACTAATTTTATAATACTAATGCCAGACAATAATGTTAAAAGGTAACAGAAAGGATGTTATCAACCCTGTTATGTTTTTACCTGCTCTGAGCAGAGTAAAGGAGGTTGGTGTGTTACCTACACCTGTGTGTATAAGCACACCCTAGATGCCAATATCCAAGGAATTATATCCTCTCTCCTTACCTTAACTGTCAGCCACTTTCATACATACTAACTTGGCTTGAATGAGGTGCAAAACAAAGGATGACAGAGGATCGTATTATTTGAAGTGCCACTGAACAGGAAATTCAGGAACTGAAGATCAGTTCTTACTACACTCCAAGTAGGAAAAGAGGGGGAAAACACTTTTGATTTTGTTCACTTGTGGTTCATTCTGATACAAGAAGATACACATGAAGGTGTCTGTTTCATCATCCAGTATCAGGAACCAGCATGGTTCAGGACAGAATTCAGGTATACACTCAGCTTAACTAAACTGGTCAAACATAAAACTACAGGGAAAAAACATCAAAACCTTCAGTCACTGCATCACAAAACCAAAAAATGGAATTCATTCTTACCTGTACTTCTATCTGTGTGGAAGGTGTTTGGTCTAAACAAAAGAAGACAGACAATGCCTAGGTTGGAACAGAGAATTCTGGCCACTGAATTTTACATGAAGGATACTTTATCAGTCTAACGAAACAGCAAGACTGGTAATTTCCTCTCTAACCTCAAGCTATCACTGCTGCAGCATCTTATACTATTTTAGATACCTTGATAACTGCTTTTAGCACTTCACAGTACAGTCCCCACACCTGGATGCCTTCCCATCAGCACAGGTATCACACTGGATCTGTGATCAACTGGCCATCTACATATTCTCTCCACAAGCAGTAAGACACCAGTGAAGGTGTCTTATATACATAATATACATTATAATAAAATATACAGAATAAAATATATACATATAATATACAGAATAAAATATACAGAATATTATTGTAGAGTACCAAGCAAGATAATGCCACGAACATTTTTTACATCCATGAATTCCCTCGGGTAAAACACCCCCCCACTATTTGTGGATTCCACCTGGGCAGAAGGCAAGCAGGTGGGAAGAGCAGCAGAACTGCTTCCCACAAGGGCCACCCTGCTGCATGAAACCAATCCTGGCACCTCTTGCTTTGCATTAGAAGTATTCATTAGGCTAAGTCCCTGTGACACATCCATTCATTTCAGCACTGTTTATTTAAATCAGTTCTAAGCTACTGCCAGGAGCTACGAATTCTTCATGCTACATGCAGTCTTTCCAAAACTCATTTCCTAGCTTACCTTGATGGGGGCACAAATTTTGGTCCTTGTACAATGTCATCTTTATAAGTAAATGAAACAACAGCATAAGGACAAACATGTCTTGGTCTTCGCCTGATCTCATCAAAGCCGTATTCATAAAAATAGTACTGGGAAAAGGAAGTGACACAATGTTAAATCAGAAGCCTGGAGCAACAGTCAGTTTCTTTAAAAGCCAGTATTTAAAATAAGGAAGCTTTTAAATGCTCCTCTCATATGTACTATAGAATACAATCAATTAAGGTAGTTTTTTTATCTTCTCCCTCCTTTACCAGTGACTTAGATACAGACACTACTTCAGGAGCAAATCGAGAATGAAAAAATAATTTTGCAACATTTACTTGAAATTATATTCTTGACGGGAGAAGGGACAACTAACAAAAACAAAAAAATTCAGAGGAAAGTAAATACTGCAATGAGTTTTGGAGTCTACCCTTAGTTCAGCCACAAAATTCTAATGTAAAGTGTTAATTAAGGCAAGTTTGTAATGAGAAATAAAAAAATACATTCATTTTTTAACCATCTGATTCAGTGTCCAGCCCAGTGATTTACAGAAGACAAAAGAAGCTGTTAATACTGAAGAGAATGCTTTCAAGTAAGGATCCTGAAATCTATGCACTTGGTGGGATAATATGACTGCAACAGATTACTGCAGTAGGAGATAGAACACCTGGAGGAACATAAATGCATGGAATTGATTTCATTCTCTCCTCCCTCATCATCTCCAAACCTGAGAATCTGGAAAGGGGAATAAGGAAAAAAAAAAAAGGAAAGAAAGAAAAATGCTATTCTTTCCTAGCCAACATTTTCCCTTTTAGGAGTCTCACTTAATGACCACAAATCAGTTGTACTTTTACACTTCAAACTCCCCACATTATGTCCTCTCTTCGAGCCTCCATTCCAGTCCCATGTACATTCCCCAGTTATTTCCTATTCCACCTCCACCCTAATCTGAAGGAGAACTTTGGCTGAGGTTCAGGAGCACACAATGGGAACAGGAGAGGCTGCCATGCTGTTCTGTGATCTCTAATGCAGGCACCTGTGGGCTGTTCACACACCCAGCTGCAGCTTTACAGGGAAGCTCAGGGTTTGTTGTACTTCAGTGATTTTTTTTCTCTGTTTCAACAGAGAAAACCACAACAAAAAGTTGTGTTTATGAAGGTTTTATGTAAGGAGGTAACAGAGGCTCAGCTTTACCTGAGTAAGTTCATAGGCTCGGTAAGCCAACAAGGAGGTGACTTTATTTGCATTCTTTGAAACATGACACTCGTGCTTCGGGGTGGGATCCAGCACACTCTTGACAGGTGATTCCATTGCTTTCATACCAATGTGGTCATATATGCTTTTCATTTTTCCCTGTAATAAAGCAGAACAACTGTAAGCATGAGCTTTTTTCGGGACACTGGAAAACTGCTTCAAGTACCAAAGAAAGAGCAGAGAAAATAAAACAGGCCATTAAGAAAGCCACTTCTAGAAGTATACAATTTTCATACTTTCAAAGAACAAAACAAATGTTTGCCTTTTATAACAATTTATTATGCTTTAAGCTTAATATCAACACTGGATTTTAAATCTAGTAGAGTTCTAGTTTCTCTATAAGCAGATGATTGTGCAAATTAAAAGTAAATTAGATTAAAACCACATGTGTTTTATCAGTAAGCAATGTAATCCTTCAAGAACTGCAAGGTAAAATTACCTTTATTATTTTAAGAACAATCACATCTCCAGTTGCTCCAGATTCTAGAGGATTAGGCTGCAATAAATCAGCATACTTGGAGATATATACACCTGAGAAGAGTATAAAAATAAACCAAATACATTATGCTGAATGTGAAAATACTATTAGAGGTTTAAAAAGCATTACATGGGATCAATGTCCACAAAAGAATACAGATACAATTGACGCTCAAGTGCAAAGGTAAAATAATTTTGTGCTTTTCAGTACTTAATTATTTCACAGACTTTAAGGCCTCAAACACACACTGTCATTTGTTGGTCTGGCCGACTACCTCACATCAAAGAACTGTAAGTGAATTCAGATACTCTGAAAACTATCAGTGTAGCTTACGTTCCTCTCATTCCAAGTTTGTATTTAACTGCTTTAGCAAATTGCTCCAGACCCTTTACCAGCTAAACCAGTAAAAAATTAAATGCTCACAAAGCTTTGTTCTTCTCCACCTCCCACCTATTCTGCTTGCAACATTCACATCACCTCTGAATCATGTTCCTCTTACACAGGATGACAAAATTAGTTCCTAATTTTCTATTTGAAAAGTTTGCAAAAGGAACTTTCTGTCTTGCACTCTCAAAACTTTAATACTTTGTGACTCTTTTAAGTCTCCAATTTATCTATGCTCTTCTTGGATTTGTGGAGTCAAGAATTTTAGTTCTATCTACATCAAAACTGAGCTGAGCTACTGTGTCCATGTGGTATTTCTGAATGGACACACCTACAAACAAACACAGAGGCAGCCAGCCACACACTGCATTAGCTCTTTGGCCCCCCAGGTTTACTGGAAAGACATGGAACATTGGTTTGACTAAAGCCAAAATGAGAATTAGGTCTTCCCTTTGGGAAGGGAATTTAGCTGAACTACTGCGAAACAGAGCTATGAAATAATGTTCTGATGTCTATTTCCTTTGCTAAAAACATCTTGCTGTGATATTGCTGCAGTCAGTGATAGAAAAAGGACAGAAAGTTCACACAACTGCATCACATTATCTTCCAACTGCTACTGAATAACACCAGCACTTATAATCAAAAGATAGTTACCCATGGAAGGACTGCCAAGAATTGTGATTTTGGAGTGGCCAACCTGCAGCCCCTTTTCACATATGCTCTGGATCTAAAAAGAACAGACAGTTTTTTAAGCAAATCTATCAGGAAAACCAGGATATGAACAGAACAAACGGTGAGAAATGACAATTGCAGAATTTAAATTGAGATTTAAACAAAACCCCAACCCTTACAAACAGAGGCAAGAGTTGTCTGAATTCTCTATAAAACTGTTAAACTGTGCAAGTCAAACTCTGATATGGAGCAGCTACACAGATTCACCTGTATCTTAAAAAACGACAGCCTCCCTATAACTTAAGCACTGTTTATGAACACTACTTGCTTTTAATACAGAAAATTTTGATATTTAAAACAAAGTATACCTGCCAAATAATTGCATGCTTAAGAAATCCTGGCTTAAAATAGCAGACAAAGCACAGAAATTCCCTTTCCATCACTTTGATTAGAAGTATAGGATCAAAGAATAGAGAGGACAATATCTATTTTCTGATATTACAGGTTACCTTATTGATGCAAAAAACCAGAAAAAACACCAAAACCCAAATGCAATGAAAACACAGAATATTCCTCCTCAATTAAAAAAAAAAAAACAACCAAACACAAACCAAATAAAAATGCACATACCATCCAGAAAATCTACCCTTTTATTTATAAAACAGAGCCTAAACCAGAGAAGACACAGAGACATATAAATGGAGTACCTTAAATAGCAGGGAACACAGGATTTAAATGGTGACATATTAGATCCCTTTCCCATCATCTGACACCTTCCAGTGCTGAATTTTGCAGAAGTAACTTTAAGATTGTGTCAACAAAAACACTCTGAAAAAAACCAAAGCCCCAAAAACCTCTTAATTGCTAGAGAAAGCATTTCCCTGCAATGTTTCCTGCCTCACCTGGCACCGATCCACCATGAGGAATGCGTAGCTTTCCGAGAGCTCCTTCTCCACGCGCCCATCGAACTTCAGCTCTCGGCGTTTTTCTGTGAACTGTTCCCACAGAAAGTTCTTAACACAGCTACACACACTACTGATGGCACAGTCAACAGGCAATGTTTTAAGGCCCCATCTATGTTAGCAGATCCAAGTGTACAAAAGTAATCCAAAGATAATCCAAATGAAATTATTGTATGCTACAATTAAATTTCAAAAACACCATTCCTGTGGGAAATCTAATCAGCCTAATCTGCCCAAGGATTTGGTTTTTTAAGAAAAAGACACTCTTCAAGCAAACCTGTGCAGTAACATTTTTGTTTGATCTTTGCAGCAGAACTGGCTAGAACAATCCAGCCCAACATCTTCCATATCATCTTTTAACTCCAAAAATAAGACTTTTTCTCTTTTTAGGAGGCAGATCTCTTACACTGTGCATGTACTTTTGCAGATGCACCTCGCTGCTACTGAGGTGTTTTTTACCAGTATTTCTCAGCTGTAACCATGAATAACTTAAATGTAACAGCACAAAATGCTTCAGTTTACTTTATAACTTCAAGATGATAATCACAGCAAATGTATTATATATTCAGTTACTTCATATATGAAGCTTTTTGGCACTGGGAATGAAAACTTCATTTCAGTGATGAGAGCAAGCCAAGGCTGGCTTTAAGAGACACCACAGAAGGCACAACAGAAGGGCTCCAACCAAGGTGCTCCACTTACTAGTTCAGTAATCAACTTTAACTAAAGTAATTCTTGGGAAACAACAAAACTACAGAGACTATGGAAACGTATATCAGACACATATTTTAATCTTAATTTTCAAAGGAAATATCAGCCTTGCAAAGAAGACATCAAAACATCTTTCCAGGTTATTAAAACACATAAAAATTAAGAAAATTTTTGAAAGCTAAAAACACATAGAAATAAGTGGTGCCAAATACAATTTTTCTTTTAGATTCTTTTGCATATCTGGCAGGCAAGAGTTTACAACTATGCAGTAATAAACCTGCCTGAAAAATAGCTGCTTACATTTCTGGAGATGCGAGTTTGCAATTAAGTACCAACCACATAACTGAAAATAATCCCCAGGTCTCTGCCTCTAGACTGAGAAGAAGCACTGTCATTTGACTGGTACCTTACTGAGAAGCAGAAGCCACAAATATACTCACTTCTTTTTCCAGCAGTTCACTATGAACTAAGCTGGCTCTCTTGTATTTAAAATTGGACACTGAACTTGGATCCAAGTAGGAAGAATGCAGAATCTTCAAAATATCCTCAAATTCTCGAGAACCTGGAAGTACTGGCTGAAACAGTGCTATAGAAGAGAAAAAAATAAAACAATTAGCACAAATATACATGGGAAAACATCCAAAATTTTCTAGTTCACTGGCAGTTTATGCATGAAGACAAATGGTTTTGTTGACAAATGGTTAAATTTCAAATACAAAACACCTAAAATACTTGGAAAATATGAACTTTATTAAAGTTTATCTTAAAATTTCCTAGAATGATAGCACCTTAAAAAACCCACATTTTTTTTAATATTATTCCTGAGCAGCTACTAGTTCTCAGAAGTTTGTAGGGCAAGCACCTCAAGTCTGAGTTTACCCCTTGAAAAAACATCTAGTATGTACTGCAAAACACTGTAATTAAACTTTCAGAACTGTAATTAACTAATTAATTCTTTTAAATTAAGAAGCAGGAACAAATTGTCCTAATAAAAACCTCAACAAGAGTTTCATAGCTTGGCCTTGCTTCAGAACTATTACGGGGTTTTGTGTTTGTTTGCTTATGGCAATTAAGCTAGAAATGAAGAAATCCAATACTGTTTAAAGAGGACAAACAAGCTCCTATTATTAAAAAACCCCCAATGCCTGTGTTCATGCTTGATGATGTTATCCCCTACTATGAGTGCTTTAGAAAGGAAGCCCTTCATGTGCTGTTGTACAAATTCCCTCCTGGGCAAGCCTTTGCCCAAGTTCCCACAGGGAAGCATTCATGTCCCCGAGCTTCTTATCTGTGTTTGGGTGCCAAGGTGACAAACACATCAGAGGAGCAGCCCCAGAGGGAGCCAGCAGAGAACGGCAGTGCAGATTTGAGAGTAGTGGCTAGGAAAGTAACATCTCTGGGGCGACTGAACTAGTACAACAGAAAAAGTGGTTTTTCTCCTCAGAGTAACTTCCAAAACACCAACCAGAAGCACAGGATTTTGACTGTAGTTACAACAGTTAGGAAGAACAACAAATAGTACTAGTCTCACAAAAACCCCCCAATCTACCATTACTCTAACAACAAATTAAATTTTATTACATCTTCAGGGTATATTCTCCAATTTCATTAAACAATACAGCAGTAGACTTAGACAGCAATCTTTCCCTCGTTTGCAGAAAAGATGTACTGCATAAGCCTCAATATAAAACAAATGTTCCTAATGAAAACTGAACTGTTCTGTGTTATTTAGTAAGAGCTGCACACTTTAGAATGCAACACCACATCTGCAAGCTGAACTCAAGCAATTATTCCAACACCAGTAACAATGAGCAAGTGATTTTTTAAGAGTGGAAGTTACGAAAGTGATTTAGAAACCATACTTATGTAACATCCTTTTTAGTAACTACGCCTCCATTCTTGAAAAGCTGACAGCAGTACAGGAGGAGACAGAATTGAAAGTGAATGCAATTCTAAACTTAGTATTTATTACTGGGACTGAATGCTCTTGTACTGAAGAGAGAAACCCTTATTAACACAAAACAAGCCTGCTGTAGGGGGACACACCCTACTGTTCCACCCCAGCCCCAAACACCTCTTGGGCACTGTAACACCAAGGTTTAATAACTCCCTGTCAGAAAGATTTGGGGTTCACACAGTGCCAGCTCCTCAAAAAGGACCAGTTAAGGCAGAGGGTTATCTGTGCCACTGCTTGACCAAACTTCCTCTTTTCTTACCAGTGTTTACTGTACCTTCTCCCTCCTTCCCCCAGCACACATGCTCAGTAAAAATCAGCCTCTCACTTCCACCTGGAGCCCAAACAAGTGGAAAGCATTGCAGGGTGAGCTAGAAAGAGCCGTCACAAACCATGCACAATGTCCCACCTACTTTCCCAGATGCAAATCTAGGAAGAGGCACATTATTACAAGAATTAAGATCCTGTCATATGTGCAAATGTTGTCATCCATGTTCCTATTTGTGTTTAAACATCTGCTTTGTGGAAAGCTCTGAGGAGTGAGCTGAGACAGACTTGCCCCTCTACCAGCATGCCCCTCTACCCTCCTGCTAGGGAGAACCTGCATAAACGACTATACACTTAGTTCTCAACACATTTATGGGAAAGCCCTACCTAGTCCTTAAATTATGGAATACAGAAAATAAGAAATTTTTTTAAGGTTGTTGCAGTTTTTTCTTCCAGAACATGAGGCAATGCAGACTTCCATGTTCTCAATCAAAACATAAAACACTACCCCAGTGAGGTGAGTAGCCAGGCAATACTTTTCAGTCTGTCACTTCAGCTGTGGTGTTCAAGGACAGCGATGGTCTAAAATGTTAATGTCACCATAGCAGGGCCTATGAAGGAGGTCAGAAACAAGACAGAACTAAAATAAAACCAAGCAGAAGTATTAAACTCGACCTTGCACAGCCGTCACCAAAGCCTGTGCTCCCAGACAAACCATGAAATTACTGAGCTCATCTCCAGTCCTACATCACTTCAAAGACCAGCAGTGTGCACATTCGTATCTTCCAGGCTAGCTGGGCAAAGCTGATGGGGGGATGCTGCACCTTTACTGACCTGTGTTAATTAAGCAGTAATTAAAGTAAGGACTAACCTACAGCATCCTTATAACACAAATCAATTGTGGTGGGTTTGCTGGCTTGCTCAGCATAGGTAAAAATAAGTAAATAAATATCAGGTTTGTTCAGCTTCTACTGTGGCCATTGGAACACATGTAATTATTTTTAGGTGGAAATTGAATTTAGCTAACAAGTACTGCTCAAGGGACAGGGACTGGACTGGATATTTGGATGTATGTCATGCCTAAGAGGCTCTACTTTTCCTTCACAGCTGTCTGATGTTTAAACTTCAGAAAATTGAGATTGGAGTTAGTGGGTTTGGTTGCTTTAAATCAGAATGTGAAGACAGCCATCCTCCTTGAGAAATCCTGGAAAAACTTTGAAGTGAAGATAAGTAAATGACTGATTTTCTTATCAGCTAACTTGGCAGAATGCTAGCACTCTTCACACACAAGTGCTCCTGCCACAAAAACTCCATCGAGAAGCACCCTTTTAGGTCTTCATTTTTTTCAGTCTTCATTTTTTAAGACTAAGACCAAAAATCTGTGGTGTTAATGAACTGTAACATTTTTACCTTTATGACTTTTTCAGCCCAAACTGTCTTTTGCTCTCAAAAGGCCTAAATAGTTACCAAGTTCAAGGAGTGAGAGAGTTCCCCACTTAGAAATATCGTGTAGCAAGTAGATGCCCATCTCTGCCAAAGAAAAGGAAAATCAGAAGACAAAAGACAAGGCAAGAAGATGAAGCAGAAAAGGGACAAGCTGCACCTTCATGCAACTATTGCTGATAGTTTCACGGGTGAAAGCAAGACCTTTTTCCCCCACTCAGCCTGAGAAACAGCAGTCATTTGCTACTTTGATAGACTCCAGAAATAATCATCCAGCTGTAATCAACAAGCAACCCCTTAAAGGCACTGACTGAAATGTCAGCATCATTTGTGGAATTATCTTTTGGTTAGGGGATCACACATATAGTTCAGCAAGTTTAAAGTGCTTTATCCTTAAAATTTACTTTCCTAATCCTATCAAGGATCTCTCAAGTTACAAGCAAACTTGGAAACCTCTTAAGATCTGACAACTGAATTAGAAGAGGCCAGAACAAGAAGACAAAGGATAGATAAGCTGCTCAAGAGAGCATAACACGATTGCTAAACTCTGTGTACCAAGGAAACAAACCTTCACAAGACTTCTAAGGAGAAAGACAAATGCAGGCACACCTTAAAAAAATAATGTTGCAGCCAACCTATCTTTCACTTGTTTCCTGAATTCCTACGCTAGGAAAAAGAATGAGGAAATCAGAAGTATTCTCTGTGCCAAATGATCACAGCTGTCTTTAAGAGGTATCTTTCCTCCAGCTGCATTTCTCCAGATTAAAAAGGATTTCTGTTGACTTTCAGTCCCTACTTAAGTCTCCAGGAGGGGAGATAAATACCAAAGAAGATAAATAAGCAGTGAAAGCCTAAATTTTCTAGGATATTTCTCTTACATTTTTGCAGCTACAGCCTACATTTTCTCTTACACTCTTGCTTTCCAGGTTCAGTTTTTAATCGCTTCACTACCAAAAACTGTTCCTGAAACACATTTTGGTGTTTAAAAAAATAAAAAGCCCACCAAAAAAACCCCCTCCAAACAGACCCAAACACCTCTGACAAAGTCATCCTGTACATACTTCGTACATAGCAGTTAAGCCTTCACAATCAAGGCAGTAAGTATCTCTCAGGATGCTACGTCCAGGAAAGTAATGGTGGTTTAAAAAGCAGATCAAGGACAGTTCCAAGGCAAGGAATGATGAAGGAAGCTTCCATGTGTATTGTTTCATGCTGGCCTTTACAATCAAGCCAAGAGACCTCTTTTGAGAGGGACTGGTGACATTCAGACTATTCTGCAATTTAACAAGATATTTTTAAGCACTGGCAATAAGGATGCTGTAAGCATGTGCCACTGCAGCATCGGATGATCCATGCAGTGCTGATCTTCCAGTTCAGTTCCAGAACTAACTGAATTGCATAATTTTTCAAATGACAGTACAATAGCAATTTGGTTGTCCTCAAACTGCACGTTTGGCAGTTCGTGGTGTAAGACCAACGCTCAGCACCTGTAAGCCCACAAGCACCATGGGCTGAGGTCTGCTTTGAGAGCTTTGGAAGCTCCAAGTCATCAGAATGATTAAAATACCCGAGAACCTTTCTGCAGGCTGAGCGGAAAAAAGGTGAGAATGGGTCACATGACCTTGGTATTAACAAGTCAGTTTTCAAAGTAAGGTAAGAATGCCTTCCTCTTCTACCCTAGGGGCCACAGAAGCCCGAGGTTTGAACTACACAACCTAAAACTTTTTGCACACTGCAGATGGCTCTGCATAGACAAGTGATGAATCAGACGACCTGGTAAGGTATTCTGCAGGTTTTCATTCACACTGGAACCAAATGCTAAAGAGGAACTTCAAATATCCTTGGTTAAGTACTAAACATTTCTCAAAGACATTTAAAGGTATTCACATGTAACCACACTTGGGCGTGACACACAAGACACTTCACTTGTTCATGAGGCACCACGTTATCTCCAGGTATTTTTCTGTCAGATGAGTTATAAAAGACTTTCTTTCTCCAAATCAACCCAGTTCTTTTTACAACGAATCTCTGCCAGACTGGTATCACCCCACGGCGGGGTGGCAATGGGAAAGAATGGGAAGAAAAAGGAGTTATTCCATTACTGGAGAGAAAAGACTGGATAATGAAATAAACCTACCTTCATCTCTTCCTTACAGAAGAAAGTATTTCAAGAAGTTAAGATGTTACACTCTTCTCTGAAGAACAAGAAGCCTATTCAAACAAGTATTTTTGTGATATGGGTTAAGATACTGACTCCACATTGCAAAAGGCCAAGAACTGAGAGAAGTTTTAGGGAGGAAATCAGACATGTCTTCACTTAACAAAAGCAAAGTTAAGCAGAAACCAGTGGAGTCTTGTGGAAAGCATACCACAGGCTTTTATAGCAAGAGTTACTCAGAAACAAAAAAAAACAAACCCTGGACACTTGGAAGCAGAACGCTTCCAAGGCGAGGCACAAAAACGTGGGATGCTCCCTTCCTCCCTGCAAAGAACTTTTACCAGATAAGAAGTCTTCTGCCTATCATCAATGAAGGACAACTCTGCTCAGTTTTTGTTTAGACTATCCTAACCAGGATTACACCCCTCTCCTGCAGGGAGGAGGTCGGGGGAAGAGAAAAGCGAACCATCTTGTTTGATGTCGGTGTCCCAAAGAACCGTCTTCTCCACATGCGAATGCACCTCCAGAAGCACAGCCGAGATCAACTCAAGCCTACCCTGATCGCATCCAGCTTCTCCTTTTAAAGCCAAGGTCTGAAATTCAAGCCGAGTTTTTGTTTCGGTTTTTTTCATCCTTGTGACAAAATAAAAGTGAGAAAGAAAAGGGGTAGGGAAAGAATGTAAAAGCCTGACACTAAAATCGGCTCCCCAGCAGCCTCGCGAGTGCGAGCCAGCAGAGCCTCCTCCACACCGCAGGGTTTGCATGCAGCCGTGTGAGGTGTCTGAGAGCTGCCTGATGAATCGGATGGAGAGGGGAGCGAGGGAGAAAAGGGAGGGGAAGGGAAGGAACAACCTTTCTTTTCTCTGCTCTTCCTGGGGATCTGAAAGTTCCTCCTAACAGGCTGCTGGTCTTCTGGGGGCTTAGGCAGAGGGGGCGGCCCCCCCAGCACACCGCTGGGCGGCTGCTGCTGCTCATTTGCCGTCGAGATGCTGCTCCTGCGCTGGCTGCTGCTACTGATGCTGAGGTTTGTGGGGACCTTATCCTCTGCAGCAGCAGCAGCCACCAGCAGCGCCTCCCCAGCGCTACCGCTCTCAGAGTGTCCGCCATTTTGTGTGGTGTCCTCAGCGGCTCCTGCTCTGTTACTCTCCACTCCGAGGACGCCCGCGCTGGTCTTCTCCGTCCGCTGATGCTGCTCCGGCTCCATCTCGCCGCCACTGCGGATCACGGCATCCGCCATTCCCTCCGGAGAAGCGAGC
>VZRQ01002773.1:339-114214 GCA_013397975.1 Machaerirhynchus nigripectus | reverse complement strand
CCCCGCCACACAACATGGCGGCGGAACGGGGGGCGGGGCCGCGGCAGCCCGGCCCAGCCCGGTCCGGCCAATCCGCTCGCGAAACACGTTATAAATAGGGGCGCGGCCGGAGCGAAGCGGCTCGGAACGGCCCGCTCCCGCCCCCAGGCACCGCTCGGCACCCCCTGCTCCCACCAACCGGGCACCGCTCGGGACCCGGCGCTCCCGCCCACGGGCACCGCTCGAGACCCGCCAGGAACGTGCTGCTCGCACCAACCGGCATCGCTCGGGACCCGCCGCCCTCCCGCCAAGCGGCGGTGCCTCCTCCGGGGCGGGAGCGAGGGGTAGCGCGGGGGCAGCGGGCCCGGAGCGCTGCCCTGAGGGGACGCCGCGCTCCCGGCACAAGGCTCCTGCCCCGCGGCCGGGGCACGACGCACGGGATCGGGCTCCCCGTGCAGCCAGCCCTCCCTGGGGCAGGAACCTGCTCCGGCTCCAGGGCTGGCACAGCCGTCGGCGCCAACTCCCAAAGCGAATTACAAGTTCACTGCACTGAGTGCCAGCGCGTACTTCTCACTCTCAGATTCAAAGGTTTTTTTCTCAGACTTTGGACAAAATGACAACACTTCACCTTTGAAGAGTAAAACTACATTAGCACGGTTAAGAAGGGCAGGCAAAAAAAAAACCAAAAAAAAAAACCAAAACAAAACAAACAAACAAAAAAACCAACAAAAAAAACCCACCAAAAAAACAAACCCTTAATTTATTTCAGCATGATTCTTTCACAGTCTCATAATGAGTTAGAACAGCACTAAATAACCTATATGCGAGGCCAAAAGGTTAACATTTGTTATCCCTGTAAGGTTCACAACTTCTGGTGCAAGAGGGATGTGAAAATGTGAAAGCCAGGGCTAAGACCTGTCGTTGGCAGCTCCCAGGAATGCACCGGAGTGAACAGTGCCTGCTGAAAATAACCATTCTTGCAGTGCCTAGGAAATGCAAATACCAGATTTTAGTTTTACAAGTAACTAGCAAAACATTAAAAGCCCACCATTTTGTTTTCTTTGTTAAAAGTATACTAGTGCTGTAGTTGTTGAACAAATGCATATATTCATTAGCTACTTGCACCAATTACCTTCAATCCCCATAACTGTAGCTACTTATATGTCACCTCGAAAGCAGCCACTGGCCTTAAAAATAGGAAATTTTCTTGCTTGCAAGGTGTGCAAGGAACAGATATTTTAATCTTGCCCTTTTATTTTATTAATCTCTTTTTAGATTAGCTGTAAATCAGAAAATATAAATAACCTATCACCTCACAAATGGCCTGGTGCTAGTGGTAGCCTCCAGGGTGTTAAAAGAAGATAAGCTAATAATTGTTACTAGTTCTTAGATGTGTTTGGGGACCCAGCAAGTTTAAGCAGGGTAATTAGTATCTGTAACTATAATTTACATAAATTATAGAAACAAAACACCCGATATTTATCTAACTGCAGAATCATGGAGTTCCATTATCTAGATGTAATAAACCCCACAAATGCAGTGTTCATCGTACAGATAAATTAACACTGTCTCCTGAGAATGTGATGTCCTGCCTCTGTGAGGATTCGGTGCTGGTAAAGAGAATATTACAGATGTGTTGATATATTGTTTAAATAATTTTGTTGTGTTTTACCTTGTTTAAATAGAATTTCTGTACACAAGCAAAAATGGAAATACCAATCTGGTCCTGCTTAAGGCTGTGTTGATCCATTATACATCTCCAAACATGTCAAACTGTTTTATCAGTTTTGAATTGGCAGAGCTGTTACAATCAGCTGTGGATGATTTCAGGCTGTGGATGTCTTCAGAACACAACTAGTTCAGCCAATTGGTGTATGGACCAAACAAAGTCTGAAGTCTTGCTTATTTACCAAGCAACACACAAAGTTTTCCTCATTTATCCTTTTGGTTTAACACAAAAAGCAGTCTTTGCAGTTGTACAGGATTATTTTTATGTATTAATTAACCTAGGTCTGGGAGAGATCATCACAAAAATTACTAAGTACTAATTGATAAATGCTCCAACAATTCCAGATCACTGCACCACACCATGCATCTTAAATCCCAACAGATATCAAACAGGTACCAAGAATCCCAGTTCACAAAACAATGGTTCAGCGAAAAAACAACATATGAAGAGATTACTTGAATACTCTGAAGTAAAAATAGGTTATAAAATCTGTCACCTTATTCTCTCTCCAGTTTCTGGTTTCTGTGGTTTTTGGTACTTGCCAAGTATTCAACCATGACTCCCAGGCTTGCACCAAGTGGTTTCCCACCCCAGTACAAAGCAGCTGCAGATCCCTTTGATTCTGAAATCAGATTATTTTAACACATTAGTAATACAGATTTAGATCAGATTAAAAGCCACAAAGTAAGACACAAGGAAGGGCTGCATGCTTAAGGAGCAAACTTGGCTGCTTCCTCCAGACATTACTTCAGTATTCTTTTATGAAAGCAAATTTAGGAATTTGAAAATTATTCATCAATCGGAGTATATTGTTACGATTTAAATAACCATAAATTACTATTTTACTTTCCATTATTACTCTAATGATGCAAAACACATCTAATTTCTTCAAAAGTTTAAGAGCTAATTTTGTGCTGACTAAATTTCAGGTGCCAGGAGATCAAAGATAGGAGAACTGTATCATTAATCTTTCTTCCTAGATCATGCAAAGAGAAGAGCCTTTGGAAAACTCAGAAAAAAAACCTAATTTCCACACTTGGAAAGAGCTTTAATATCATTTACCACACATGAAGAAAATATGCCTATGATATTCAAAGGTGAGACAAAATGGGGCAGTAGTCTTGACCTGGCTCTGTAAAACCAGGACTTAGTAGCAGAAATTCACCTAGTACTTCTTTTTTTTCCCTAACAAATATGTGATCCTCAGGTAGAAGTTTGAAAATATCTACTTGTATTTTTAAAATACTTTCATTTTGTAATTAATACATTTAATATCTTAAAATATTTAAAATTTAATGTAATCAAAACAGCTGTGAAACCACACCATTATTTCCAACAGATGGCAGCACCAACCTGTAGAATACGTATTACAGTATTTTAAAAACAGTATTCATGAATAAACATTAAATATGGAAGAGCTGCCCATTCTGCATCTGAAACCCCCTTTTAAAAGGAAACAAATCTTTTTCCATACATGTGCAACTTGGTTTCAGTCTCTGTTTGATCCTGGGAATGAAGATTTGTCTGTTGAGTGCCAGGTACCATAAAACATCATTTTTGTCAAAAAGTGCAGTCCATTAAACTACTATCTGAAAGTTCTGATATAGCTTTCAAATTCTAGAAATTCTGTGAAACTCCAAGCAACCTGGTTCCCACTGTCACAGAAGCACTCCTAAGGCAGAAGCCCTGGTTCAGGTGGGTCATGCTAAATAAAAGGACTTTTTCTACCCTGCAATTTCGGCCCTATCCTTACCCAGATTCTGGCAACTGATTCTTGGTACTGAGCTTCACAGATCTCAAACTTGCTGTTCCTGGTGTCTCCTTACAGACCTTCTGTTCCCAGCTGTCATCCTGGCTTTGTTCTTTTCAGTGCTGCAGAGCAAATCTAGGGAAACAAAGGCCACAGACAGTTCAGTTTTGTGTTGTAGTCTCAGAGGACCCACACAGCTCAGAGAGTTCCAAGGCCATTCTGTTTGCTTACCTTTCTTTCTCAGTCAAGACAATCTCTGCTTTTACCTGTATTGCTTGTGGTCCACCAGGTCTTTCACAAGCTACAGCTACACTGACCCCATCAGGAGCAGAGGAGAGAACAGGTTGCTAAGATTGGCCACAAAGGGATGGATCTGCCCCCTCAGATCTGCTCTGGAGAGCAGGACACCTCGTCACACACCCTTCTCCCAGAGTGTGAGATCCAGAGTGCTCATACCTCAGATTCAGGTGAGTGTCTGCATCCCTCTCATTTTGCCATCTCCTCAGTGGTCATCCTGGAAGCACCTCAGGCTTTTCACTGCCACTTGCCTCTTCACTGCTGCAGCCTCTCAGATTCCCCTCTGGACACCAGGATTACTGACTGTGACAATCACTTGGAACATATTTATGTATATTACTCTTCCTCTTTACTTCACCCTCATAAATTTTACATTTTACCCATCCTTTTTGGTACATTTTTTGTCCAAGTCCACCCCAGCCCTCCACCACCACCACCCTCCTGCCACAATCAAAAGTCATCCTTTCAAAAGCAGTGGCATTTTAAAAGTGCTAGAACTAAAACAAGCTTATCAAATCCAGCATGATATCAGTGTTCTTAAACTGGAAAGCTTAATTCTTAGGATGATTTGAAAAGAAAAACCCAACATCATTAGGATTTATTAGATCGGTAGCTAAGTGCATGTTGACTACAAAGCACAACAAAAACCCTTGCAGTCCAGAATGTTGAACAGTAAGTGGGTGGCTAAATTATAGTAAACAAATGTAAATTAATCTTCTGAGATTTCCTGGCTGGTTGGTGGCTTCTGCATACCCCAAAATTAATCATCTCAATTGTGACCCACAAGGAATCATGAGGGAGAAACTGATGACAGGATGTTAAATTTTTTGTTCCACCTACTTACTAAATTAATTATGTCATACAAAACTTTGGGGAATGTGGTGAATTGAGTGCAGTGACTTTACTGTGCATTTAGCAAATTAGATCCAAATATGTACCACTTCATGAGAAACAAAACACAAGCTTTGGTCACTTACGTTAGAGCCTCACTGCGTGTACCACCGAAATCTTTTTGTAGCCTTTGTGCACAACCAACCAAACCAAATAAAAATCAAAATGGTTTAATGTAATTTATTTGAAATGCTTCCAGAAAAGTTTAAGGCCATTATTTAAAAAAAAAAAAAAGTCAATACACACATTCATTCTTTCTTCTCTATCTGAACATTTTACATGCTTTTTGCTCTTTTTCAACATTTATGCTGAACAACTTCCCTATGCCTTTTCTTTTGCAGATTTTTCCTTTCTCTTATCTTCACTGGTATACTCATTCAGCTCTAAAAATGAAGCAGTTGAAATAAATTACAAAGCCTGAAACAAAAAAGAAAATTGATTTTTTTTTAAAAACTATAAATACAGAAATATGTTCTATAGGGTAAAAATGCCGGTTTTTTAAAAAATAAAAACACCTTGTTTTATACTGTTTATCATCTTGTCACAATGATTTCTGTAATGCACATCAGCATATATATATGTAAGATACTTTGTAAATTTTCTGTAAACTTGTAGAACACAAGAAAAATATTTTTGGCAATAACTTAGCAGGCTTTCTACTTTTGTTGTTACAAGTACTTTGCACAGGTTATCTTGTGTAATACCAAGAATCATTTAAAATTTGTAATATATAATTTTCATAGCTTGCCATACAGCACTGGCATTATTTCTTGTAGTAAGAAATAAAATATTACCCAGGGATTCCTGAAAAATAACAGGATGTTCAGCTATGTGTTTTAGACTGCATTTAAGTGACTCATCCGCTTCTCATCATAATGAGTAGGTTAAATCAGCCACCAGAAAACACAGTAACATTTCCAATTACAGTACAAAATTAAATGCAACAAAAACTTTTAAAACAAAACTTGAGGAAAGTAAAAAGGATGTAATACATCCTAAAGGAAAAACAATTCCCTTTTTGTTTAAACTCTCTCTACATAATCCCATAGGATATTTGTAGAGCACCATTTATATAAAATCATCACTTAGTTTTAAAAACCAACTACATGTAATTGTAAACAGACATTTACAGAAAATTAAATGTTTTAACATTAATGGTGCTTAAAACCAACAGTGGAGGTCAGTGGAGTGCAAAATGCTGAAGAGGGCCTATTCACAAGCAAAAGCTCCTTTCCATTCTTATTCTGTTTGGCATAACATATATATATACATATATATATGGCACTGAAAGCAAACTACCAGCTTATTTACAAACATCCAGTATTCTCAGCATTTCATTGAACTCAGTGCTGGCTGTAGAGGTTTGGTTGTGGTTTTTTAAGTTGATTATTTTTAGCATTACATGCTTTGACAAATAAACCATCTTACTATGCTGACCATTTGAAATATCCAGATTTTAGTAAGTTTGGTTGCTGGATCTTAGTACAGTGCTCTATTTTGAAAAATAAATCCCTAAAGAGCCCTGGTTCCATGGCCCACTGTTTATAATTCTTGTTGATTTAATAGCACAGGAGTTTGGATAGGTTATTTCAAGATAGTTTTCTTTTTTTGTTCCAAGAAACTACTTTTTCTTTCCATTTAAGAAAACTTATTATCTTGATACCCATCTTGAAATTCCATGTTGAGTCCACATCTTCAGCTGCCCCTTCAACGGGCAAATAAAGTACTTAAAAAGTAGGAAAAGGTTATTTATGTAATGTGTATATAAACAGTAGTTAAGAGATTCTGTTTACAGCAGGACATTGAGAATAACTGGTCAAGTACCTCTTTCATCCACCTTGGGTGTTTATGGAATATAATCACAGGACATGAGTTGCAAGAGATTCCAGCTTATACAGATGGGCAGTTACAGTACAACACTCACAGGTACAAATACAAGAACTGCATTGACGTTGTCACAAAAAGTATTCTAAAAGTGCTTCTCCAAACGGTTCCATGTATGGAATGCAAATACTGTACAGGTGAGAGACAGATTTTCTTCCACGAGCTGTAAGTTTTTGTCAAACATTGGTTTCTGTTTGCTTTCCGCTCTCACAGGAGTTCGCCTGCTCCATGCGCTCGCAGTCGGCGCTGAGCTCGCTGGTGTCCATGCTGCAGTCCGACTCGCAGTCCGACTGCTCCATCTGCTCCAGGGCAGCCTCTCCCTGGGGCGCTCTGCGTCCGTTGGGTGACACGAGGAGATGTGCTGCCAGCCCGCCAGCCTTGCCTGCGCATGCAGCCTTCTCCTTGGCCTGGCGGATGCAGTTAAGCCACTGCTGCTTGTTGAAGGAGTCATTGGCTTGGAGAGAGTGAGTCTGGCTTTGGGATCCATTTTTGAAGCTGACTCTAAAGAAGTTTTTGACTGAAAGAAACAATACATATCAAACCCCTGAAAGCTTTGGCTGAATGGATTTTGTAATCAGAGAGTGTACTTAAGTAACTGAATCTGCACAATCTTTGCCTTAAGGTCGGACAAGACCATGTCAGACCGAAGAGAAGAGTCTGGGTATCTCCTTGTTTCTGGGAGAAGACCACGGAATGCCACAAGCACTTCTAGTAACTTCATATTGCTGGATTAAATAATTTTGGTTCTGCCATGCATGAGCTATCCCTAAAGCTTAAAGTGAATCAGCAATATGAAGGCTTCTCCCACACTTTAATGCCTCTCCTCCTACTTCTCTGCAAAGCAGATTTCCAGAACCTTCACTGAATACAGTGTCCTTGTGCCAGCCAAAGACTGCCTCATCTCTTCCATTCACTTCAGTAATGCAGTAGATACAAACAAAAACCCCTTGAAGTTTTGACCAGATGAGATTTAAAGGACCCTTGTAATAGAAAAAGCATCTTCATAATACACTTAACTGGAAGGACACTAACATGAATAGCTAAATTCTTGACCCTGAGTCTACAGTATCTGCCAGCTTAAAAGAGTTACAGAATAGCAATTGGTGCCTCCAGTACAAAGAAAGGCAAAACAGCTGAAGCTCAAGATTTCAAAATACACTTGCTTATAACTTGGCAGTTTTGCCACTACAGTCTGTATGTTATCCCCTTCTCAATTCAGTAGTACAGGAGCAGGTGTGTGGAGAAATTCTATTACCAATATAGTGAGCTTTGAGAAAGAACCTAAAAGAAACAACTCAGAACATAATAAACCAGTTTGAAACAAAAATCAAGATGTCGGATGGAGATAACTTTAGAGAAAACATTCTGATACCACATTGGCAGCTATCTTAAGGTTATGATGACCCTATGTGAGCAAATACAAAAAGCTGTAGTCATACTTCTCTCATTGTTGCTGAACGCTCCACGGATGGATCCGCCCAGGCGCACCTCTCCATCCTGCAGGTCCTCCAGCAGCAGCTCCCTGACGGGGATTGGCGGCCGGTACAGCTGGTAGCAGAGCTGGTCATTGTGGGTCACGGCTCGAGTGATCACCAGCACCTCTTCGAAGAGGAAGACATGCAGTTTCTGTTAAAAGATTAATAGAAAATACAACATTATTCCTTTCTTGAAACATCATTAAACCAAAAGGAACAAATAAAGTTCACCAGAAAGATGAAAATCGCCAGTTTCTTCCTGCTGATTTGGTATTGAACTGCCTGATCTTCATCAGGTGAACCAGGAAGCAGCACCTGTTTCATCTTTCAGCTGTGTGGTAAAACAGGACCCTTCCACTGTATGCATGAACATGCTACATAGAAGCAGTTCCAGAGCTGAAAAAATGCACTGTTTGCTTTGTTGCTTTTAAAAATAAATTTTCCCTAAGTTTTATTTGCTTCCATAAGTGCCATAAATATCATACTTTCATTAGCAGCAGTAATGACAAAAAGATCTTTTTTCATTGTTTGTCCATTCAAAAGTTCTATTTAACACTGGGGAGGAAAAACTTTAGGAAAGACTGTCTTCTTCTACTAATATAATATATTTTTTTTCTTTTTCCTTTTTTTTTTTTCTTTTTAACTTAAAGCTCAGATTGTGAAACTTATCGGTAGTGCAGTGTCCCTGTCCCAGAGACTGGAATTCAAAGCACCAAATTTCTCTGGTAAATAACTTAACCTTGATCTCAACAAAGAATCAAGTAAAGCATTTTTAATAACCACAGCCTTTGACAAATTTAAAATTTGGTGGTACATTTTGTGTGTTCTTTATAGAAATTAATATCACATCTCTGAGACCAGAAATCTGGGGTTTTTCCTGCAAGTATTGAAATTGATCAGATTTACAATTTATCCAGGATATTGTTAGGCCCCATAAGAGACAGAGATACATATAAGCTTATTATTTCCCTATACAGATACTTAACTACTAACAAAAAAGATGAATGTTGTATATAATAATTAATATTTATCAATTTCCTACATATTAGAGTGATGTTTCTCTATGGGTGCTTACAGCTCTTTTAGCTGTCATGCAAAATGAAGTTATCTTTAAAAGTTATTTATGACAAAATATTTATTCCTTACCACTCCCCTGTTGTTCTTCAGTTCCCCATGACAACACACAGCACGTGAATTATCAATCAGTGAATCCCTTTGGCCTTCTTCAAGATAAATAAGTCTCTCTTTGTAATACTGGCATTCAGATTCACCAGTCTTTATGTTGATTTCAGCCACAATGCCCTGAATTATATTTATCTGCAGAAACACAATGAAAACACATGGATTTTAATTCCACAGTCCAATATTCAGCTGTTCATTTAATTATTTGCATTTTCATATTTTATGTAGTGTCCCTTAATTCACTAATAAGCTAAAACTGCTATAATCTCCTAAAAAACCCCAAACCCAACAGTAACTCACAGCTTCTTCCAGGTGCTGTTGATCTGGATGATCATTTGGTGTGTGTCTTAAAATTTCTCTGAGCAGCAGTGGGTATTTAACCAAACGGCTTCTGGGGATGTCAAGGAAATTCCAGAGGTCCAGTTTGCGGCTGAAAGGAGACTCCAGGCAGCGCTGCAGGAAATCTTGCACTCTGTGGTCTTGTTTCTTGTGATCCAGTAAAGCTTTGGCTGCTACTTGATTGCTGCAGTAGCTGTCATAGGAGTTCAGGCATGGAAGCTGAGGAGAGAATAAATCGTTCTGTAGCTGAAGCAAAGCACGATGCCCTGCACTGAAAGGTTCAGGTGACTCAGGATGTCAGAATTCATGCTGAGACTCTTTTAGCTGGACATTTATCCACAGTTTATTGATGAATGCTTCCAACACATATAACCTTTGCAAGGGTCCTCAGACCACCTTGTTCAACATTTAAGTAATTCAGAAGCACTTGCTCATCGCTCAGATCCTACAGATCTCCAATACTATTGCAAAGCATTAAAAATATGAATTAGTTATGACTGAGCACTATTTAGTGCAGACAAAAGTTGAACACAGAAGCCTGGCTTTAATTATGAATGGAAATAAAAGCCTAGGAATGAGCACTCCCAAACCTGGCCTTTTTCAGATAAGCAGATTTCTACAATCAAACTTCCATGTTGCCCACAGGAACCTTGACAAGATGACAAAACAGTGCCTTATAATTCTGAAAAAAAATAGCTTGTCTGTTGATTAGAGCAATATATCCATTTACAAAACCTGCTGTTTTGTAAACACAATTATACGCAAAATCTTTCAAAAAAGGAAATTACACTTGAATATATTTGAACCAAGAGAAGTTTACTGAAGTTCAACACACACCAGAAAATATATTTTAAATTACTTCAGGCAAAGAAAATTGAGATTACTTTGACATTTACAAATCATTATCATTAACTATTTGCATTATAGACATTATATAGTCGTGATCATGCTTCCCTTGTTGACCACAGGCCACACTTTCACACAGAGCTGCTAAATATCATTATTTAATTACTTAAAAATTTCAAGCCCTTTTTCCTCTGCTGAATTTCTTTACTTACATTTACTTAAAAGCATACTTCTCACATATGTAAAACCAAAAATAGCTCTTTTTTATTACAATAAACAATTTTATCAACAAAACTAACAAAAGCTATTTTCAGTGTTTATGCTGTTGGATGCTAGTGAACATGAACATAACAAATTTATCTTTTGTGAGGCAGCAGCATCTCTCTTGTACCCCTGTCTGCCTTATTTTAACAAAGTTCTAGAAATCAGTACTTTTGAAAGCACTAACAACTACCTGTTACATTGGATAGGAACAGAATGACATCCAAAACTAACTGGGAATTGCCCTTAAACAATATGAATTTTCAAGGAAACCAGAACACAAACAGGGACAGATTCTTAAAGGACCTACCTAAGAAAAACTCTAGTCTGACTCTTGATTTTTATTTAAATTATATTAAATAGTGCTCAACTCCTGAATAACAAAAGCTTCAAAAACAATATCCTAGTCTAAATCTTTTAATGGAAAATCCCTGAAAAGAGAAAATATTCTATTATGTCTCTAAATAGTTGCCTTACATTTTAAAAAGTATTACTTTTTAAAGTTACTTCTAAAAGTATTTTGAGAATATCTTTTTGACATGTTACCCTAGATACATAAAGGAAACTGTCTGATAAAAACTATGTTACAGCTCCAAATTAAAGTCCCAAAATTGGTTATAAATTCTGCCTTACCCAACCCACGAGGATGTGGCCAACATGTTCTGTTGATCCATCAGGTTTCCTGACTTCTTGAAGTCGCCTAAGAAGATCTGATTGTGATTTGAAAAAAGAACAGAAACCTCACTTTAATAAACCTGATGACTTAAAACTATGTGCAATAATTATGCAGACAAAGACTATTTGAGTTTTACCTTCATGTAGAGGAATTAGAGAGTCCAGTGTTCCAAAAATTTGGTTCAACTCTTGCTCTGTCATTATGGAAAGCTTAAGCATTGGGTCATGATAAGCCTGAAAAGAAAAACAAACATTTGTGGTTTGTTGGGTGCAAAATTCCTTACAGAATTTAAAGCTCCCTGTAAGTTTCATAGCCATGTGTTAAACTATCAATTTCATATTTTAAAAAGAAAAAAAAAAGGCAGAAAGAATGGGAAGATTGAAATATGCTTTGGAGTTTTTTCCACTTTTACTGTCTTAGCAATTACAAAAACCAGATTGTTTTAAATGCGTTATGAACCAATTGGTACTGTTTGTTGTGGTTTGGGTTTGGGTTTTGTGTTTTTAAACATACCTTTTTTGCCAACTTCAGATCTTCTATCAAGTCTTCTTCTCCCTGGGAAAGTTCAAAGATAGCCTGTAAAAACAGACACAAATATTATAAAATATCTTTATTTAATCCATGCTCCACTTGCTGGGTTGATGTTGTATTTTGAACAGCTGTCTTAACACCATATAACAGCATTTCTCTGCTAAATCTACAGAAATAAAGTAAGGCTTTATTCCATAACTACAGAATCAAGTGCAGTGTTTTTTAAAACAGAGTTATCCCAGAATGCTCAATAAATGCTTATCTCAAATAGCCAAAGAATTATTTTTTCCAAAGGGATGTGTTCCCAGATGGAGGAAGCTACCTGCATTTGACTTGACTGTACCTTAACCACTTGCACAGCTGTCTGCATAGGAGTTTGTTGTGTTCCATTTTAACCCACGCAGTCGCAGAAGTTACAGGGGGCTCTACCAAGTAGAAGGCAGATCTTACTTAAAGCATTTCTTTGGTACTGGGCACTTTTATTTTGGTACCAGTTCATTTTTTTGTTACAAAGGCTGAGCTCTAGTTAACTGTTGGCTGATGTTATTTACCCCTCCTGAAGCACATTTGAGACTTCAAAGCTGGCAGATTAAAAATAACAGCGCCCTAATTCACTGGTTTATCAAACCTCCATTGTTATTAACTTATTGCATGATTTCCTCAAGCTGCACTAAGAATTAAGGACATTTTGGGCTAGAATTCCTTGCTTTACAGTCAAGGCTTTCAACCAGTATAAATCATGGAAGCCCATCCCCAGCTGGAGCAGATTCCTGGGGCTCAGGAACACACATTGCTGCCAGGTTTGCCATAGTGCAGCCCACAGGCAGCAGGTCAGCTGTCCCAGCAAAGCACACAGGATGGGAACACACAGCAGAAGCCTCCTGCAAAACTTCCTGGGATTCAGTTCACTTATTTGGGTTGGACCAAGGATCCTGGCTCCTGCCCCCACACAGCAGTGACTGCTATATGCTGTGCAAACAGTTTCTACAGTTTCTTTTTCAATAAGCTGCCTTTGAAGTTCTCAATTACAAATTTATTTCCTATGAATTCTTGTACAATTATAACACAAGAAATGCTTGTCACTACTGTTGTTTGATTTATGACTCAGTCCCTGAAGAATTCTCAGGGAGAATTACAAGCTTTGTTGATACTGCTAGAACTTTCTTTAGAGAATAAAAATATCTTGATTCTGAAGGAGCTCTGTGTTGACTATAATATGAACTATTTAGATTTTGTCTTGTCTGACACAAAAACCACTGGCATGTTTCTTTTTTGCTTTGGAAGACACTGATCTTTTGATCGGTGTGTCATCTTTCTAGCACTGGAAACTTCCTCAAAGACAGTCTTTTCCAAAAGGGAAATGCTGGTGCATTTTTGTGTGTCTGTATCACCTGATGAACACCTGTTCCTGTCACAGCGTGCTCACCTCGCATTACTGCAACAACAAAATGAAACACCAAAATATCAACCACGACTCCAGGAAGTGTCAGACAGAACATGTGCACACCCAGCCAATCACAGGACAATGTACCTCAGTGACTGCGGGTTTATTGAGGAACGACAATGAGCTGGTTTTTACAAAGAGTACATTCATAAAGACTAGGGATGGAATTCTGCTTCTAGTGGAGGTGGTGACACGTTTTAATTGCAGGACATCTTCAAGTGCTATCCCAATGCCTATGAGCATTCCCAACTCCACATTTAAAGGCGACTTTTGAACATTACATTAATCTTTAAAAATATATATATATGTTAAAAAAGAAAAAATATTATATCTATACCTCTTGGCGCTTGATTTCCTTGGATGTCAGCATGTGATTGACACAGACATCAAAGGTCTCACTCCACAGTTTGCTGTCTCTCCTCTTTGTGTTAGCAGGGGGCACATTTCGGGACCACGGCCGTGGGCTGAACAGGTCGGGGCGGCTCTCACTGCGGAAGCTGATGGACCGCTGGGAGGAGAGAATTGGGTTTGTGTTACAACAGGGTCTCGGTACAGTCTCAATTTTCTCATTTTCTAAGGAATTAATGTATACAGTTCAGTACAACAAATAAATGTTCTCTGATTAGGTTTTACTTTGAACTTCATAGCAACATTTAGTACCGGGAATGTAAGAGAAATTATTTTAATACCGCCATTCCTGCAGTGAACTCTGTCCATGTCCTGTCCTCAATATGTACAAAACCTCTACAATGCATTCCCATCCACCAAGCACCAAGAGTGAACTACAGGGATAATGCAGAATGGTGCAGCACACTAACCTAACAGAACTGATCAAATACGGAGTTTCAGTTCAGTAAACAGACAGGAATTACTTGTACATTCCACATCTGCCCCATCAAAACTTTAGAATTAATGCAAATATTAGACAGTCTACCAACGTGCACCAGCATCTCTGTATCTACTATATGGTCTGATCCTAAACTTCAATAAAGCCAATTTCAATTTTAGGAGAGACTTGAGAGTTCCAATTGCCTGTAAACTTGTAGGAGGATTTCAGGCTAAGGATGGATACTTTATGCTCTTACTATTCTATTTTGAAAAGGTTTCTTTTTTGCTTCATTAAAATTAGAGGATTCTTTTTGAGGTCATACCTCTGAAATGCTCTATTTCACATAGTTGAAATACTCTACATTTTTACTGATATTTAAAACCTGCCTTACATGACACACAATCATCTTTCCATTGCCTTGGGTAAGAATATTTTTTAAAAAATAAATTCTCTCAATTTCCAGGTTGAAAGCAGCATATACAAAGGACAATATTTGAAATTCTTCTCTGAAGAGCCCATGAAACGCAAACAATGCCTATAAATACTGTGTTTTTACCATATCATGATATAAATAAATATATATGATTAATGACATGATATAAATAAAAACCTGTCTTTTAACAGAAGCCATTTTTAAGTCCTACTTGGAATTGACAAAGACATTAACAATAAACACACACACCCCCCCTTCCAAAACTTTGCAAGTCAGGTACTAGTTGTCCTTCAAGAGTTAAGAAGATAAAGAAACGCATGTGAAATTATATGTTTAATTTACACTTGTTATAATGAGGAATCATGGAGCAAAGTGAAATCAGGCAGTGTTTTGGGAAAGTGACCTTTCACCTGCTCTGACAGAATGTTCCTCCCTGCTGCAGGAGACCACTCCATGCAATTCTCCACAGCCCTAAACTGTCTTAATCAGGCAGAAGGGACAAAAAGAGGCTAAAAGACTCAAAGTGAAACCAAACTCCCCAAAATCTTGCTTGCTTGTTTGCTTAGCATCCTTGCCACCTAGAGACAATAAGTATATATTGAATTGATTTCTGTCATACATCAGCCTTTTCATTAACCATACAATGTGTACCTTGCTGAATAAGAAGCACAGGACTGAGGTTATTTATTAATGGAATAGAGCCCTAAACTGGAGTTCTACCAAAAAAATTTAAAAACAAGTTTGAAGATATTCTGATGCTATCTTTGCTTTGTACTTGTCAAGAAGGGAGAAAAAAAAAATCAGTCATGATAGAATCCCATGAAGGAATTGCAGGAATGTCAAAACAGCACTTCTACATCTCCAGTCTTTAAAAAATATTTTCCTAGTTTCTGGCTTCCTTAAAAGACATGTCCCACATGTTGTTTAGAAATTATGGCCCTGTGGGATGATTAGAATTTTCATATAATTCCAAAAATTAAAGGAGCTGGGGAAAAATCCATCCACAACCCCTCATTTTGTTTACCATATTTCTCTGGCGGCAACACATTTCCCTGGCTGTAGTAAGACTGTTCCTTGAAGGGTCTATGTGTTCGTAATGTTAATTAATGCAATTAACAGCCCTTAATTAGAGCTGCAGTAAAGCAAACACCTCCATGTACTGGGCAAAGGCCACTACTGATCAAAGCCCTGGCATTCAGAACTGACGTTAAAAACTATTTTCTTCTTGAAGATTTTTAGAAATTTCTGGTCCTAAGATAGATAAAAGTAATTTGGACTCCCGACTTAAATTCAAGACACACTGATGAAAACTGAAGTTGCTGAGGAAGCCAGCCAGACTTCAGTTTCTTTCTTCAGCATCAGTTGGAGTTCTTTTTCTGATCCTATTTTGCTTTAAGCCAAACAGCACAGCTGTAAATAAGACCAGGCAGATCATCATAATCATTAGTTAGGCTTGATGGAAACCAAAAATACAGCTATGAAATAAACTGGCTTCCCAGGTGGATTAACAAATAAGAATATCTGCATTAGGTATAAAATACCTATTAGCATTAAGTATCCTGCAGACAGACTCTGGCAGAGATGAAGCTAACAACATTTTATCAGTCAGCTGGTCTACACTGCCCTACACTACAGAAACAGAATGACTACAAATAGTAACAAAAAAAAAATTTAAAAAAATAAAATGCCCAGAAAGAAAACCAGAAAGACTTCAGCTATTTTTTACTTGGAATCCTTATGAAAAAGGTATTGAAAATAAGTGGAAAATTGGAATAAAATATACACCAAAAAAATCAAATACTTCTATAATCAATAAAATATGCAAAACATGAAAAGTTGCTAAGAACGTATCTTAAGACAAACCTACACAAATCTCAGACAGAAATGTTTCTCCTCATGCTGCATGCTGGAAGTCCTTTAATGTGAACTGGAAGTTACATGTACAGAGGTAAGGAAAATTATACACAATAAGGTTTTTTTTTTTCCTCTTACATGTATCTTCCATTTAGAAGAATATCTAAGGAGGTTTGTTTGAAATGCTTGTAAAGTTTGAAATACAGGAATCTCAGAATTTTCTAGTTCCTTCTACTGATGCTGTTGGAGTGGCCTTTCTAGATGGAGGTTGTGTTGACTTTGGTTTTTTCTTCCAGGGGAAGAAGCTGTTTGTTCTGCATGTTGTGGTGATGACTGTAGTTTTCTTCATTTTACAGACACAGACCATCTAGCAGCAATGCAAGAAGAAACATGGGTTTTGACTGAAATATCAATGAAGATACATAAAAGTTCACCCAGTAAGAAAAATCAACTTTTTTTTTCTTTTTTACAGGAGATCACACAATGAAAAGAAATCTATACTGTTCTCAAGACACAGCGACAGCTATGCCAAAACATAATAAAGTGAAATAGCTATACACACTTCCCAGAATGTTTCTAAATAATTCCAAGTGGGACACCTGAGCAAAAAGTCAGTCTTTTTTGTCCCTGCTCTATATCTATTGAGAAAATCAGATAAGAAGTCAATTTACAGCCAGGACATCACCAGCAGGATTTGGACAACTTAAAAGCTGATTTCCCATCACAGCTCCTTCAAGCACATAGTTAGAGGGGATGGTATAAATAACATCACTATTTAATCTGCTAATTAAAAATATTCTTATGGTCAGTATGACCAGAGCGAAACAGAAATTCTTGCAACTGCAGGACTTGCAACAAAGCCATTATTTTTCCTCGTCTATTTTGGACGAAATTTACCCTGAAACACATGAGTATAGCTCTCATCTCAGGAAGCTGCTACTGCATACATGAAAGGATAGTTGTTTTGGTTAGTCTGAAACAACTTTATTAAATACAATTTTGTTCTGGACACTGCATTGTGCAGTCCCAGAGGCCTTCACTGCAGAACAACAGCACAGGTACCTAAATGAGGCCAACAGCTGCCTAAGGCTGTGGAAAGGGAAGCACCACACTCAGCAGCAGTTTAGCCAAAAATTAAATCCCTTTCCACACTCCTCCCAACTGGAACTGATGTGGCCCTTCCAGAGTCAGGCCAGTTTCTCCTGGAGGCAGATTCTGCAGGAGATTCATACAGCCCAGGGGATACAGGGAGCTCTGCTCGAGTCACGCAGAGCAACCTGCACCGAGCCAGGCTCGGGGGGTGCAGACATTGGGCTGATCCTCCAACCCCGTGCAGAAATCTGCACTTCCAACATCACAGGAACCAAAGACAGGAAAACCAACGTCAGAAAACCCGGTAATATCAGTTTTCTGTGTAATTGCCACTACAGAAAAATGGGGTTCTTATAAGACTCCTGGAGTTTTATTTCTTTCCTCCTTAACAGGTAACTTCAGTAAAGCTCTGATTTAGATAATTTTGATTAAGGAACACTTCTAATACATTAAGTTACTTTTACAGTTACTCTTGAAGAAATTAAGCTTGTTAAATAATTTTCTTTAGATCTCTTAAATGCCTTCTTACCTAAACTGTTTTAAAGAAGAAACGGTGGCTTTCTAGGCCAGACCCAGAGCAGTGCTGCAGCTCCCAGCTGTCACTGCAATTAGGAGTTGAGCACCTCAATATTTTGCCTTCTCTAGGTTTGAAGGCACAACTAAAGTTTCATTAGTCTCTAAGTATGTTCACTATTACAGGCCTAATCTGTAACACAGAAACTGCATTTTAAATTTGTTTGCCCTTTATTAATTTTTATCGTCAGCTTTGGAAAATGACTTGGAAATTCCCAGTTGTTCACTAACTCTTTTGTTTAGGTAAGGTCAAAGTTCACTGTACAGGAGGAAATTTAGCAGTCCTACCTGACCAACTATACCAAAAATAACATTTTCAAAGAAACCAACCAACATTAATAGAAAGCATTATGGAACATTCTCTTCCTCAAATTTAAAAAACAACCACAATCATTTAGCAAACAATTTTATGTGCTACAGGTGCAGTATTTTCTTAGTGGTAAGTGAAAAACATTAATTATCTGGACAAAGAATGTTTTTTTCGAGGTGAGAGTTGTGAGTTTTAAGCAGAGTGACCTTGTGGCCGCAAGGTGGCTAAGCCCCTTTGGCACATCACAGTGGGGGGTGTCCATGTGCATCCCTGCTCCCAGGAAGGAGCTGCAGCTGAGTGGGTGCAGCAGGAGCTGCTGCCGTTACCTGCAGGGTCTGGCTGAAGCGCTTCAGCGGAGTGGCTCGCACAGGAGGGATGAGGCTGGCCAGGGATGTGACTCTGGAGAGAGGCTTGACCCGTTTGTTACTGGGCTCCTGCAGCACAAGGAGGAGGAGGGAAAGGAAAAAAAATCAGGGGAGTGTGAGCATAATCAGATAAAGATTGCTAACAGTTCTGCTGATTTTCCTAAGAAAGCATTTGCAGCAAGCATGTTTGCAAACCTGGTCTGTAATTAGGGCAGTAAATAAACAAAAGCAGTTTCAAACGCTGACAGTGACAGATTGCTCTTGGCTGGTACATACAGGTCCTGGAAACAGCTGGAAATGTAATGTGGGAGAAGTTGGCATGGCCAGGAACAGGGGAAGGGAGGTAAAGAAAGACAAAATAATTTGATTATTTTAACTCATTCTTAGCAGAGAAATTTTCAGCAGGGCTCTGCAGCTAATGCATATTATAATAATCTTCCCACTGAAAGGAATACTTTCAAATATAAACAATCATGTCTGTGCCTTTGCATCTGGCACTGTCAGCATGTGACTCTCTTCAGTTTAATGTATTTTCTTCCAGAATATATAATTTAGACAGAAATCTCTAACCCTTATTGTCTCTGAATGCACGTTCTTATGAAAATACTCACACATACAGGCAAATGCATTAATAACATGCTTACATATAGTTATTTTTTGCAGAAAATATAAAGGAAAATTAAACAAAAATCTACCATAAAGCACTCAATTAAAAGTTGTTCTTTTCATATATATTGTAACAGCACAACAGCACGCAAAGTAATGTATAACCAAAGTAATATGCCAATTGTCCTGCAGATATATAATAAAAACAAACAGAAATTGTAACACAGAAAAAAGTGATTACAAATACATAAAAATAGAACAGTTACCCTTGGCTTCCTAACCTCCATCTGACATTTAATGGATCTCGAACAGCACATGCAAAAGGCAACAGAAAAAGAGCCAAACCTTCCAAGTGAAGTTAAAAACCCAATCCAACACCATATTTCAAGGACATCCTAAAGCAGTTCATCTTTCTTTTTCAGCCATGCTTATAAAGTTCGTAGGTTTGCTATGCCTCCAATTATTTGGACATAGCTGTAAAGAAAATGAAGCATGCCTATTATCCTTTTCTTCAGAAATATAAATCCTTCTGGAAATAATGCAGAATTGTCATCCTTCTTGATACCAAAAAAAAATAAATCTCAGCAGCGATGATCACCATCTGTATTACTGGCAAGAAAAACTGTCTTCCATTAGTGCAGCAACAGAGGAAAGGTGAGAAGCAGCTACATATTTAATTTACTTCTCAGCAGGCAGATCTGGAAATCCATAAAAGCCAGCTGAGATGAGCGACAAAGTGTTTAACCCTCTAGCAAAAATAATGTATTCCATCACACATGACACCTGGCATTAAAGAACTGTGGCAATCTAAAGCAAGTTAAATCCTTGTCTTCATCACTGCACTGTTATTCATAACCCTTCCTTTTCAGCAACCACGTCTTTGAGGCAGGTTTCAGAAGGAGCATTTTTTACGTCACTGCAGCACCACTCGCATACTTATTTCCAGCAGCAGCATCCCACCCCCTCCCCCACTCCCCAAAAAAGAGGAAAAATCTTGGAGATTCCAGTGCAATTCCTCTCTAACTGGTGGCACAGCCATGAGCTGTTTCTGGTTCCTGATTATTCCGAGTGCTGGTGCCCAGATCACGACCCATGGCAGAGGCAGCTGGTCAGGAATCGTGCTGCACTGCAGTGCCAGGACACGGAGCCCCAGCCGGGCAGGCAGTGCCTGCCAGCAGCACAGCTTGGGCCAGCAGCTCTGCCTCAGCAGGACAGGGCACTCAGGCACCAGTACCCCAGCCCGAAAGCTAAACCTGGAAACAAACATTGTATGGACTTCCCAGGAGATAGGGAGAGGAGAATTAGGATTAATAGAAATTGTTACTCCTTCATTATGCTGTATCCTTTCTGGTATCCATTGCCCCCATCCACTTCATCCAGTATAGTTTTAACTGATGTTCATGATGCAAAACCTCACTGAAAACAGAAACAGATTTTAAAGATAAACTCTAAGCAGAGTTTCAGCCACCAATCAAACACCACGAAGATCTTCTGGAACCTCTTTCTGTGAGCCACTAGAGGCCAGCTGTTCTCCCAGCAGGCAAAGCCACGTCAGGTAACTGCAGTCCTGCCCTTCTGTGTCAGCACCCCACCTTGAATTCCTCATGCCATGTACCGTGTTCTGACTTTACATAGAAAATTCTGACCAGAATTCGGAACAGTTAAATATGCAGTTCAAATTTAGAATTCAATTTTATGGAAAGAAAACAGCAGTATTACAGGATTCTCTCAAATAGCATTAATTAAGATAACTTCAGAAGCCTGAGACTTTACACCTTTACCAATGAGTCCTGAAAGAAAATCTTGTTAATCATAAATATAAGTATGAGAAAAGCTTTTCTGAATACTCCCAACATGATTTTCACCTTGTATTAGAACCTGTGCAGTAAGTTAAGATACTGAACTGGAAGTGAAAACTGTTCAAATCTTAGTGTTCCCGGTGTCATTTTATTCAGAGAAGTCTAACAACAAAAGCCATCAGCACTGAGTCACTCTTTCTGCTGTAGAAAAATGGAGTTTGTACAAATAAGGTTTTGGCTGTGCAATGAAAATACAGCACTACCAGAGCAATTCTAAAACTGTCAGACAGTAATACTGAAACTGTTGCACATTCAATTGCAGGATTTCTGCTCTGCTGTCTACATCCTTTATACCTCCACCTCCCCTTTCATCAGCACCCTCATTCTTAAGCTGTGTCACCTCTCCAAACCAGCACTGCAGAGAAGCTGACCAAACTACTGAGACCAATGATCTAGATAGGGAAGAATTCCACAGCCAAGGGCAAATTTTGAACAGGTGGTTGTTTTTCTCACTAAGGACTCTGTCACAGCCAACAAAACAAATGGAAAGAGGAGGCTGTGTGAACTGTTCTGCTTTACCCAGAGACACTGACCAGAATCTGCCCTTGCACATTAGTCCAATATGTTCATTATTTCACTAATTTGTCTCTGAAAACCCTCCAGTTTCCCAGTTAACCAGAAGTCCCACAGCCATAAAATCCTTTAGGGTATGAACACTGAACTGTGTCTGCCCAGCATGAGGAGGCTCCAGTGAGGACCCGCAGCCCTGGCAGCAGGAACGTCACACTCTGGGTCTGTACTTTGAGTGTGCTCAGAAGACTCAGAGCTACCCAAGTCATCACTGCTTCCCCCTCACAGCTCAGGGAACTTAGAAATAGAGGGATTGAGAGATAGGATTTAGAGGATCCATTTGCAACAACCATCACCTGTCCAGACTGGGAACCAGGCCAAGTTATGACACAAAAAATTCAGGAGGTACAATGTTTTGCCTGACCTTTTAAAGCCATTATTATTGGTATTTAAAAAAAAACTTATTTCAGAGTTTTGAAATGATCGCATGCTAGGCTGTATTTTCAGAGCTATGAAGGCTTGCCAAAGCAATACGGGAAGTAAGTTAAAAAAAAAAAGATCCAGACTACAGTTTGGCAAAGTTTCCAAACTGTGGAGCTGGTATATGTGAACAAAATTTGATATAAGGCTAAATAAAGCTGAGGGAAACATGAGTGCAGGAACTTCAAAGGCTGAACAGTCAAGTGAAGTCAAATTAATACCTGACTAGGCTAGAACAAAGAGCAGATGTCTTTTGGAGGGAGATGTATATTTGAACTCAAGATGACTTCAGTAACATTTGAATTCTGAGAGCAAAAAATTTAAGCTGGAAATACCATGAATACATGCAGACTCAGAAAGAACCTGAATGTGTGAACAAACTGATAAAAGAAGCAAATCCATGTCCAAAATATGGATGGTTCTGAAAACCAGACAGTGGACACTTCACACAACTACTATGTCCTTAGTACATTTTTATAATATACTTTTCTGGAGAATTAGTAGGAAGAAAGATTAATCACAAAGGCATAATCAGTGATTATCACCAATTTAAGATGGAAAGCTATCAGACAAGAAGTTTCAAAGATGCCATGCCTCTAATTCAGCATGAAGGACACAGTGCTTCCAATTGCTTCTTCATTCTAATTTACTCTTTATGTATATGTACACTTGCATCTCCCATACCTTCTATATATTAAACTGTAACCCAATGGTTTAGACTGCTGAGTAAGCAAGGAAAGCTCTATCTTTTAATGTATAATGCTCAAAAATTATACTTATATGTTGGGAGTATTCAAAAATTTCTGCTGTGGGACAGCAGAAAACACAGCAATCAGCTACAACTACAGCTTTACTGGGAAGCCACACTTCGAAGAGTAACAGCTGCCAGCTCCCTTTTCAGTAAAATTTAAGTCTTTTTGCCTTGCAAAACTGAGTGACGTCTTGCTTTCTAAACTGTGATAGGTTCATTTCCAAATGACAACATCCCAGCAAAAAGATAACTTTTGTGTCATTATTTTGGGTCTGATGCACACAGATTACCATTTAAAAGCCTGAATCTCAGCACACAGCACCTGCTCCAGGGCAAGCTGAGCACTCAAACAGCCACGGAAGTGTGTTAAAGCAGAAGGTCCTGTGAAGAATTAGGCACTTACATTAGCTGCAATGCACTGACAGCTAACTTCATGCTATTTTTGCCTCTTCATTAGTGAAACTGGCACCTAATAACTGGTTCTATTGTATCCAAGAACACACTACACAGATATGAAAGCTTCTAGAAGGCTGCTTAGGGGAAGAAGGTAATACTTTGGTACTTTTCATCAGCAAAATAAAAAACAAAACCTCTCTTACTAGTAAACGTAAAGAATGGAATTTTCCCAAAGTTCAAAGCAGAGTAAGTTAAACCCATGTAACTGTATCAATCAGTTTTTGTTACATTATCATTCAAGACCACCCACAGCTTAACTATTACACTTTGATGGATAAATTACTCTAGCAAAAGACTGATCTTCATTTCCTAACAAACAGAAAGAAGGAAACAAAAGGAATGAGGCCAGATTCCCTTCATATTGCCCTAAGAACATCAGAACCAATGACCTGGATAACACAGGCTGAATAGTAGTCTAGGTGCCACATAAAAGGTCTTCACTTGCTCCAGTACCTCACTTCAAAATTCTTCCACTCTGTGCCCCTGGAGGGCTTAGCCACCGATTTCCTGCCAGTGAAGAGAAAATGTATGTTCACTGCTGCTATGATTGTTTTTCCACCTGACTCTCCCATCTCTTATCAGCAACTTCAACAACAGTCTCCATGTCAGAGAACTGGTGCTGAATCTGACAAACAAGGGAAAACGTGTCCCTGAGGGGCCATTATTCTTGTGTCTGCTGCACTACTGTGACCAGGATATTGTGTTGATTTTTCTGATTGTATTTGAAACCAAACTCAACAAAAGGAACTTACAGAGGTTTTTAAGGCAGCCCAGAAAATAAGTACGCTGTGAAGACTGGTACAGAAACTTAGCATTTTAGAGTATTAGAATTTATCCTGTTTAACCTTCAAAGGCCAACTGACCTTCTCTCAACCCACACACAAAGTGGCTGGAATTGTCAACACCTGTTAGAATCCCAGCTTACTGGAGTTCAGCAAGTTCCAAGGCATTTACAGCAGTAATTCTGGATTTGGGGTAGCCAACTTGCTTAACATTTTATAAAAAACATGCTGGCTACCTTTTTTACCTTTTTTAGGTGAATCAGGACAAACAGATACCCAAAGCATTCATTCTGTGCTATGGGAGCATTCATTAGGGAAAAATACTGTAACTTAAATTAGTCTCAGGAGTGTTAACAGTGTAATAAATAGAAGACACTAAAAATTGAAACAGTACAGTGACCTTTGTTTCAAATCTAATGCACAAGAAGTGCCAGGAAACTCAAACAGAACCACTCTGTTTCAGACTTCATGTAACTGGCTATATTTCCATACACCTTAAAGGTTTCCATACTTTAAAGGTTATTAGTTTTTAGTCAACTTTATAAGGGTAAGTCAACATTTGTCATGGCAGGAAGCCCAACAATATTATTTTTGTTAGTCTGCTACTAGTTAAATTGGCCTCAGATTAAACAGCTCTAATAAATGCCCCCAAAACTCGGAGTTTAATAAGAAAAAAAAAAAAACCACCACATTCAAGCTCTGTTCCACAGGATGTTATCAGTATTTAACCTTTAGCAGGATAAAAAACAAAGCAAAACAAAAAAGGTTAAAATAGAAAAAACAATCTATGTTACAACAGTCTTTAACACAGCAAATACTTAAACCTAAAAATAAATTAAACCAGGCATCTCAAGCATTTTGTACCTTCAGAGAGAAGCAAGTCTAAAACTAGAACAACATTCTCAATTTATTTTGGCACTAAAACGACTGGTTTTTTATATTGAAACAGCAGAGAACTTGCCTTTGCTTCATAGTATCTTAGAAATATTCTGTTTGGAAAGTTATAGAACATTGCCTCTTCTAGAATTGAGGTATATGGTCAAGAAAAACAAAGCAGGGGACTCTAAAGCAGTTCTAAGTATACTTCAGTGTTGTACAAAGGTTAACTAAATCATCCACGAGTCCACACTAAAACCTGGGAGAGGCATCCCACTACTAAAACTGCCAGCATCTCAGGGAGAATTTATTAAGCAATTTTAGTAAATTGACACAAAGGCAACTTGATCATCCAATAAATTGTGTGTATTGGTGATACAATTTTCCTTCAAATCCATTAGATCCCATGCACCACCTGCACTCCCTGATGGTAGCAGGAGGAGGTTTGTTATTCCTCCTCTGTCAGCCTCCTCAAAACCAGCAAGCAAACAAAGGAAAATCCAGAGACATTTTCTTTTAATCACAGCATGACAAAGAAGAGAACCTGAAATGATAGCTGGGGTACAATGAAGAGCCATTTAGGGAAGTGGTGAAGTATTCCTGGTCAAAGACAACAGTGAAGTTTGCATTATGTTATCCCACCATGTGTTATCAAAGATTGGCTCCTGGTTGCACACAGGCCGCCCTCGTTGGTCACCACCTTTAGGACCTTGGATTTTATCTGCCATAGGGAAGGCAGACCCACTCAAGTGTCAGCAGCACAAGGACAAGTTGCATCCAGCAATCTTGACTGATCATTCATTTGTCTGCAATATCCAGAAATCAATGCATCTATCAGGAGTGAGGAAATGAAGGCGAATTAACAGAAAAACCTCACGCTGAGGTGAATTAACACAAGCAACAGAAACCCTGAAAAATCCAGACAACTAATGTAGAGTTGATTCAATTCTGCATTTCCTCTCATTAGAAGCTGCTTGTACAGGCAACCTAAGAAAGACCTTCTCCATTCTGGAACAAACTGGATATTAACCTGGACTGCCAATTAACCAGCAGACATCATACAGTGATTTACTGAATGGAAAAATAAAGACAAGCTGTTTGTTTCACACTGCCATTAAGCAGAACAGATCAGCAATTTCAAGTGCAGAGGTTTGACACATTTCCAGCCACACTGCACATGAACTTACCTGAAATACGTCAAAACTGCAACTTGCTAATATTTCATTAAAATGAAATACATACATTTGGGAAGATCAAAGAAAATTCATTACTTGGGTTTATCTCATAATCTTCTGGCCCCTCTCCCTCTGGCTCCACGCCTGGTTCTCCTGTTAATGATGTGCCATGGCCTAGAGGCCAGTGGGTTCCCTTTCACATTCCCCTTCCTGCACTCACCACGCCAAATAAACACCGTCCTGAGCACCAGGCAGCCCAGAGCTCCTGCACGGCCGTGCTGGGAGGATGGCAGGACACAACAAAACACAAAAGGCTGCAAACAGCCCTGACTCCGAGGTCTAAGACTCTGCACCGTAAGTGCTGTAAGCAGACACACAACATACCAGAGATGCAAAGGAGTTGTATGCCCTCGTTGTAGTTTCCAGAGCCTAAATCCAGGTACTGTGTTAGATCCTGTATGGCAGAACAGGACATCCTTACTCTGAGGAACTCGGGAGTTCCTTCCCATGACTTCACATTCACACCTTTAAACCTCAATCTGTGGCTGTGAATGCTCTTTCTCACCTGCTGCCCACCCAGTCTGGGTGTTTGCTTCAGAAGGGGTGATAAGGGAGTTGCTTTAACCAGTGAAACATGGAAAATGGTGTTTCTCATCGGGAAAGGTGTGGGGCTTTTTCTAACTTCGAGTAAGCAAATTTCAAGTTTTACTAATTGTTTCTATTTCTGACTTATGAAAAAGTTGGGAAGAGCCCAACACCTCTGTACTGCTCACACCTAGAATTGTCCTACAGGATTTTGTGTGGGGCGTGTAACGATGCATGCAGTGTTTGCCATATTAACTCAGGTACTGCAGTGTTTTGTTGCCCTTAAACTGCACTTAAAAACAGCTATGATAACTGTACTTGGACTAGAACAATAGCTTTCCATCAGAATCCAGATTTTAAAGTTTACATATATTTTGGAAATTTCATTTGTCATTGTTTTGTGACTGTGCAACTTTCTACAGAGTTTATGCCAAGGAAGCTGGCGTAGCTTAAAGAAAGAGCTGAAAGTGGAAAATCCCAGTTCTCTTTTCTGCCGCTGACTTGTTCCTCAAAACATCTACAAAGCAGAAAATCTGTTCTAATCCGAACATACCAATATTTATGCAAAATTTGAGTTATTAAATAAATCAACCAAGTTCACATGCTAGTATCTCGAACGGAACTCCCCTTTCAAAGGCAGAAACGCCCAGCCCGGACTCAGGAGCGCTCTGCTGCAGTAACACGCAGCTATGGTAGAAGGCGCCCAACAGCTTTAATTCACCTTGTAAATACTGAAAGCTGATAGAACAGCCTAATGTTAGAGCTTAAGGATTTTTCCCCCCCGTACACCGACAGACTTCAAAGAAACAGGCTGCATACCCAAGTCCTTACAATGCCTTTCCCAAAGAGTAGCTTTTATTTCTGCTTTCTTATCTTTTTTTTTTTTTTTGAGTGGGGGGTGGTCTTACCCTCCTAAGACAACCAGGATGTTTAAAAGTTTCTTTTTCAGAATGCTGGAATCCCATCCTTCTCTCAGAAAACAGCTCGAAAGCATAAGAGTGCATTTTCTTATTCGTATTAAACACAAGCTGTTTGCACGTTGTAATTTTGATTGATCACATCTGTCATTTGATACTTCCTCATGCTCTCAGCATTCACTGAGTCTTTTTCTTTGGAATTTGACTATAATCAAGCTGCCCTTCCTAACTGTAACAGAGCAACACTCCAACTCTTCAGATTTGACAATTCTATTCATTCACAAAAAATCCCTTCATGCAGTAAAGGCTAAACCCATGTTTCTTTAATATTATCATTAATATAATGAGTACCCTTGAGAGAAACGTTTAGTACATAACAGCTTGTGTTTTCCATAGATGCATACACAGACACACATCCTCTCAGGGTGTTGCTTTTCAAAAATACACAGTTGAAAAGAATTCCACTTCCCTTAAGGTCAATAATTAAGTCTCTCTATGTGAAAGTACACTGAAGAGCAAGAGTGCAGCGTCATCTTAGTTCTTAGCTTAAACATCATGATTAAATAAGGTCACCGGACTTATGTTACTTTTACTTTAGTTCTATTCAAGTGGGGAGGTAATTAATCTTTGATGGAGATGTATTAAATGAACCCAATTTAATGTTGTCTTCAAGTTACTCAGCAAACAAGATTAATAAAGAAACTACATACTTAAGTAATAAAAACTTTCAGAGAGAAATGTTCTTCCTCCCTCCAGAGTAGTCAGAATCCTTAATGTCACTGTTCTTTTCCCAAACACAAACCGACACTACCTAAAGTATCAAGTATTTAAGTTTTTCATGAACATTGTTGAATTTGAGCTAATTAATAAGATTTCTAATGTCACTTGAAAGGCTTCCATGCTTTTTAAAAAATAGAGCAGTCAATCTGCTGATAGGGCAGGATTTTCAGTTAACTGTACATCGGATTAATTTTTTGTTTATTGTGATGAAGAAAAGACAGTTAATGCTTTAAGACACCATTTTACTGATTCCCTTCCAGTTCCTACATAAGTTTAACAATTTGTAAGTAATGCTTAGTCCTGAAATAAAATACAACACAGTCACTTCAAGCTACTTATATAAAACAGGTACTTCTCAATCAGCTATTCTGAAGATTAATTTTCCTAAAGTGACAGATGACAAAAATCTAGATTCTGTTTCTTGCTTTATTCCAAAAGAAAGCCGAATACCTAGAGAAGGCAGTAAAGGATGCCTAAACAAAGCGGGTATTTTTACACTGCAGCCTGTTCTCAAAGCACGTTACCTTTCCCCAACGCAATACAGATCACAGCATAAAGAAAAATAAAGTTGCAACAGTGTCAGCACTACCTCGGTGTCTTTAGCTGGGCTGGTCACCGTCTGCGCTTCCAAGGCGAAATTCGCCCTCTTGGCGGACAGGTAGAAGGGATAATCCTTGGCCACCATGGTGGCTGCAGGAGCGGCGGTCTCGGGGGTCAGCGCTGGCTCTGTGCGAGCAGCGGGCGAGAGGCGGCGGCCGCGCCGGCCCTGCCCGGGCCCCGGCAGCGCTGTGGCTGAGCTGCGCCCCGGCCCGCGGCTCGGAGCGCATCACCCGCAGCAGCTCCGGAGCAGAATGCCGCAGCGTACCCAGCNCCGCACACCCTCGGGTCCGAGCCCCGCACACCCTCGGGTCCGCAGCCCGGGGTCCGGCCCGGTGCCGCTGCCGGCGGAACGGGCGCCCTTTGCCTCGCTGTGCGTTCCCCCTCCTCGCTCCCGCAGCATCAACAGCGCACGGACACGGGGACACATTAACCGTGTGCTTCCCGCAGGGTGACTGCGAGAGCGTCCGGCTTCTCGGGCAGCCGAGGGTCCGACAGGAGGGCAGGACTAACAGCGGTCCCCAGTGGCACAATCCCAAATCCAGACTGGACTCCAGACCTGCACACGGCAGTGGCAACTACGTTCAGTGCGCTGTGCTCCCGCTGATCAGAGCGGGAATCTGCATCATGTCACGGATGTCATGTTGCCACAACATTGAGCATTGCTTTTACTCCCTCCACAGCTCGCTTCTTTTTTCATTTTCCTCCTACCCATATTGCTGCTTTTTCCCGTCTGGCAAGCTGGAGTTGGTTTCTTGTGTTTTTTAAAGTTCCACTTTTGTTGCTATTGTTCAGCCAAATTACTCCCCTGCCTGCACCTCTCATTGTATCGAGCTGTGAAAGGGAAAAAACACCTCTGCCTAAGGTGTCTCATAGGGCATTTCAGTGTCTGTGCAGTCAGGCAAATTCTGTTTGATGGCTACCTTAAAACAAAGGTAGTGAAAATTTCCTGAAAAGAGAGAAGAAGAATTAGGGGCCCTATTTGCAAGAGAGGATCCGTCTGACAGAGACCATAATACGGGACACAAGGAAAAGGAAATTGAGTTGTAATCTGGATGGGGGAGGAGGGAAGAATATTTTCAGCCACAGGGAAGCAGCCCAACCAAGAATAACTTCACAGACCTTGAAAAAACTAACTGATTTTAAAGGGAGATCACGTGGTGGATGGGGCTTTACAAGCATCTATTTTTCTAAAGGCTGTTAATCAGATAATGATGACTTTAGAATAAGATTAGTCAAATGGCAAATCTAGTCCTCATTTAGACACTTTCCCTTGACTTCACCAATATCCCAAACATATAATAAGCTTTCATATTTACCCTCCTTTTCAGGAGGAGCTGCAGTACAACCAGAGATGCTCTCCTGTGCCTGTTATGCACATCTCTCTATTTTATAGTAGTCTGCCCTTAAAACAACAACCCCACTAGTTTACCAACCCTGAAATTCCTGCAAAGTCACTAGAACAAACTTTTCAGTACTTCTAGATGGGCAATGATTCTAGAAGGAAATGTGACATTCGAACATTTGGGTGGTTTTTGTGCCTCCTCATCTGCATCACAGCAGGGCAGGACAAGGTTCACTGAAAGCGAAAGTGCTGACAAGAGGCACAGAACAGTTTTCATGCAGATAATGGTTAAGCAGACAGGACAGACAGAAAAGAGAGGGATTAGAGCAGGTGTGATAAAGACCTACAAACCACAATTGACAGAGGAAGGAAATATGGAATGATTTTTCACTGTATTCAACTACAGGGGAAAAATGGTGCATCAGATTAGGCCAGAGGGTGGCAGATTCAGAAAAGAAAAAGGAACTAATTCTTCATATTACATACAACTTTTGTATTATACACAGTGGACGTATCTGTCACAATATGCTACTCCCAAGAAACGTTCTTAGACACAAGTTCTTGACTACTGGGGCAGTATTTGTCTGGGATTGTATTCATGGCAGGGAAATTCCATGACAGGCTATCTGTGTTTTGGACTCTTCTCTAAGCATCGACTGCTCACCACCACTGGATATGTGGTGTTAGGTTAGATCAATTCGTGCAGCCACCGCCTTTCCTTCCATATTAAAAAAAAAAAAAAAAAAGTGAGAAAATGTAGCATTTTATTTGAAGACTACATACAAGTCTCAGCTCAGGATTTCTGAACCTATGAACAGAAACTTCAGTCACATGAACATACACTCACTTCTGCAAGTCTTCTTCCATGTGATGTTCAGAGGACACAGCTCTGAGCACAACCTGACAATGTTGGGCAGTTTCACCTCACGTTTCAAGCACCAATACATACAAACTGTAAAAAATGGTCAAGAACCTTCATGAGAACAGTGCAGCTGCTGTGTAACCATATAAACCCAAGAAGCCTTGATTTCAAATACCATCTGTGTATGTTTGTTTATGAAGGTGTATGCTAACACCATTTAAAAAATCAGCTTCACTTAAATCATTTAGACAAAATACCTTCAGGGCATGTTCTCAAAGCAATTCTGTAACATGCTTCATGGCATGAACAGCACTTCACACAGGACAAGAGTGTACTGGTTTGGAGACTGAAATCATGAACTTGGGTTTATACACATAAAAAAATAAGCCAAGAAAGGGATTCTGTCATTTCTCCATTAATCAGGCCAGTGCACTTCAGCTTGACTAAGCATTCTTGAGAAATACAACAAAAATAAATTCTAAGAAGAATATGATTCCTAATAGGCAGGACCTTCATGTCAGTAAGTTACAGAGCATCTTGTACCTACAAGACAGACTTCAATGACATGGAAAGTAGGATTCAATAGCCTCCATGCATGTTTGTTTACTCCACCAAAGAGTGTAAATACAGTTTTAGAAATGAAATTTGGAGCCAAAGTTCATTGATGAATGGCACTGAACTTTATAATATTATCTGATGGAATAACAAATGGTACAATTGCAAACAACTCTCTTTCAGAGAGCTGAATGTCTGTAGAATGCTATGAGCATTTACAAGCAATGAATTATGATTACAGTTTAGTAATGGTATCGAATCCCTTCTGAACTGCATATCAAACACTTGGAGTCCCTTCTGAAAGATCTTACAAACTTAGTGTGATTTACATTTCATTTCTAGATGAATTTAGACTGCACAGTGACTGCCCATCAGTAGTCACTGCATTGTGCATGTGCACACAGGCCCAGGCAGAGCCAAATGTCACTTCATAAACTTGTGGCTGAAAGACTCCCTGGAGAACTCCAGTTATACAGCTGGAAAAACAAAGGTTTCAGTGATTCCACTAAGGAATTTTGGAAGTGTGGAGCCAGTGAGTCCACTCTTTCCAAAAATTATACTTAGACTACAAGTCTACACTAACACTATAAAAATTGTAAATCTGAATTGTAAGGTACTTTCAAAAAATAAACTAGTATTTCAGAGATGGTAGTGACTAGATTGCAAAGCAGGCCAGTGCATCAGTTTTGCCATTTCTGGAACACGTTTTATGTGGGTTTAGTTCAGTGGGGGAGGTGTAGGAGGGGTTTTTAAATTTAGTTAGGCCAACACGGAATTTAGTCAGACAGTTACTTACCTGTCAGGGAGAAGTAAGGAAGGTGTTTGGTAAGTCTGGAAAGCCCAGCTCAAAGGTGCCTACCACAACTGACCTGGTTGAGGACTGAAGCTCACTGACAGAGCTGTTCTGTGGTCATGGTGTCAACACCAACGCCTTTAGTTCATTTCCTCACAGGCACAAAACCTAAAACAGAAGTAACTCTTGCAAAAGCACCTGTCAGCACAGCAGGATGTTCAGGTTCAAACCTTACAAAAGCCTTGAATTAAATAGGAATATTGCATACACATTTCAAGTTAAAAATCCTCAGTAGTTTGCACTTTATGGAGTATATCTCATATAATATATGCACCCTTCCCTTCATTTAAACTGAAAGAAGGTAGATTTAGATTAAATATTGGAAAAAACCTTTTCACTGTGAGGGTGGTGAGGCCCTGGCACAGGTTCCCAGAGAAGCTGTGGATGCCCCATCCCTGGAAGTGTTCAAGGCCAGGTTGGATTGGGCTCTCACCAGCCTGGCCTAGTAGTGGGAAGGTGTCCCTGCCAGGGCAGGGGGTTGGAATGAGATGAGCTTTAAGATCCCTTCCAAATCAAACCATTCTGTGATTCCATGTATGTGGTTTCACAACAAGCAAACAAACAAACCAATAAACCAGAAATCACTTCTAAGGAGAGACAGAATTTTGCTAAGAATACTCAAAGCAAAGCTACTATTCCAACTGCTCTGAAATGACCAGTGAAAGTCAGCCAGGCTAATGCTGCACATGCACACAATCCTGCACCTGCTGAGTATCTCTGAACCCTCTCTCCAACATGCTCCAATATCTCTTCAGGATAATCATTAGGAAGCTTTCCTTTCAGAGAAACAAACTAACAAGCACCAAAACCACATTCAAACAATCCAAAGAGAACTTTTGAAGCAGTCTTTTCAATGGAACATTAAGAATTTGAATCTGCTCAGAAGCTGGAATGCAGAACCACTGACAGTGAGAAGCCAGAAATCACAAACTGCTAAAAAAGAAGAGCATTAATCAGGCAGTTACCCAGCTGTTCAAGAAACTGCAATTTCCTCATTGCAAATACAGCTTGTTTACATGGTAATAAGTTACAATTTACTAGGTAATAAATGTTAGGAAGAGATTGCTTGATTAAACACTTTGTTGCTGAGAAATTCCAATAAAAATATTAGAGAATAAGTGATTACCATTAAAAATGTGCTCTCAAAAACCCCACCCGTAATTTTTCCAGGTAGAGTCCTAATCATGGAAAGATCAGTGCAGAACATTGAAACACATCTCTGTGGAACATGTGACATCACAAAATTGAACTCCAAATTTCTATTCTGTCTAGAATCTCCATTTGAAGACCTTTCACATGATTGTTATTTGTGCCACTTGTGGAATAACATGAGAAGGAGGAAGTTATGTTTCCTCACTATTATCATGGGCTGTGCTTTGGGATTGGCAGCCAAGACACCCTGAACTGTTCCCCTAACTTTTGTCAAATATGATTAGTCAGCAGCAGGAGTCTTCCTTGTCTTCCACTATGAATGATGGCTATTTCAAAATACCACCTCTACCCTGAAGTACACTCCTGCTGAAGTGATGGAGAGCCATGATTCTCATGGCAACCATCACGAATGGTTTAGTGTATAAACACACACCCAGGTGTAAGGCAGGCTGCAGGCTTTCTAAGTCAGACAGGCACTCCAGTTTTTTTTCATACAAACGTAGCTGGTAGAACAATTCTGCACTGGGAGAGAAACAGATCAAACCCCCTGCCAAGGTGTTTTGATTTGGTTTTATTTTGCTAAATTCATGTAACTTTTGATTACCACAGGAAATACTGTACAGTTAAAGGATGCCCTGTAACAATCACACTCACACCAAGGCAGAAACACTCCTTTCACAAGCATCCCTAGGGATGAAAATAAGAGCCCATTTTTAAATCTGCCTCAGGTTCACATACAGAAATTGTTCTGGTGACTGGTCTGCACTTCAAGCCTAAGGATGGCTGGCCTAGAGACACTGGGAAGGGTTCACACTTCTCCACCCCGCTACCACACCCAGCAACACACACCACTTGGTGGGCCCTGATGAGGGAATCACAGGGTGTGGTGAGGTTGGCTAAAATGATCCTCCACGAGTCACACTTATAAACAAAGAAGTTGGTTGAGTTTGTCTGAGCACACTTCCCCTGGGAGAGCAGAAAGGAGGAGGTGGGGAAGATTGTACTGATTTATCCATGTGGATTTTAAACAGCTGCTCAAGTTCTGTAGAGGGTGAAATGATCACCCGAAGTGGAGTATACTTTCCTGAATTTTTCATTGAAAGGCATTCTAGGGAGAGGAAATTACTGGAAACACTTGTATGATGTTTAAATGAGATTAAATATAATTAAAGTACTTTTGTTTATGTTACAGGCAGTGGGGGAGCAGGAATTTCTCTCTAGAGCACTCATGCTGACTGGAAAATTAAGTAACATTTCTTTATGAGAAATCATTATCCCTAATACAAAATGTTTAGCAAGACATCACAAAAGTGGTCTGTTTTTTTTTGTTTGTTTGTTTTGATTAAATTTTATTACAATAACATTTATATTACATGAATAACTCTGTAATATTTGCCCTCAGAGTAGACAGTATTTTGTAATTTTTTGCTGTATGTATGTATGTTTTGCTAATATATGTATGTATGCTCACATAAGAGCAAGAAGAAAATTCTGTTCTATTCAGAAGCAACAGGAATTTCCCCTCTCTATAACTGTTCTCACAATACTGGCCAAATGCCACTTGGTTTGTTCTACCAACCATCCCCTCCAACTGCAATATGTAAAGCAAAGTTTGGGGTTTCTAGGGTTTATTAGACAAATCACATAACTGGGGGAGAAAAAAAAATCAAAAATCAAACCAAAGGATACAAAAAAATCCCAAACACAAATAAGCAAACAAAACCCCTAAAACAACCAAACAAACAAACAAAAAAGAAGAGCTTTCAGCTACACAGGTCCTTCTACAGGGCAGAAATAAAACTAGCAGAAAAGAGTAAGACTTGGGTCTTTTGAGTTGTCTTTTCCTATTCATATCGCTGAATATTATATGAACTTCAAACCTTGTTAGACATTTCTTTGCATTCAGTGTGACACAGTTTGTTGTGCTGTACTCGAAGTCCCAGGTGCTGACAAAGAATAGGATTTTGCAGTATGGCTGAGGTGAGCTGACAATTTGCCACTTGTAAAAGTATAAACCTCATTTCCCTCTCTACCCAAATTCCTCTTCCTCCCTCTCTTCCTGCTCTTCCACTGGCACTGTACCCTTTCTCTGTGTAGTCCTTCCCTGCCTTACTGCAACTCTTACATTCATCTCCTCACACAGGTAAGTCAGCAGACCAAAAACCCCAAAATACTTTCTTTTCCTACATCTCTCCTCTGCTGTTTTTGTGAGCTGAACAAGTTACTGTGGCATGAGAAAAGCCCCAGAACTCAGTGAAGATAAATGGTGAAAGAGCTCTCAGGTACAAATAAGGACAGGACAGGGAAAAAGCTGGTTTTTCTCCTTCTAGTAGCTCTAAACTGTTAGCTCAGCAAGTTTCATGAAGTCACACCCAAAGAATACTCTCATCATTTCATTTTTTTGGATGAGAGATTTGGATAAGAAGCCTTATTTACTTATTTTTAAAAACAAACCCACCTATTAATTTCCATAACAACCGTGCATCATTACTCATCTAGTCAGTCATTTTGCCAGTTTGACTATCTTGAAATTAGAATGTCTGTCCTTCTTGAATAACTATTTAGAACACAAGCCTTGAGACTGATTTCATGTTCTCCTGAGCAAAAAAAATAAGGTTGGAAAAGACCTTTAAGATCATCACATCCAACTGTTAACTGAGCACTGCCCACCACAATATATTAATTGCAAAAGGTATTAAAAAAATAACATTTGCAAATTAAGATCATTGTGGAACATTAGTAGTTTAGAGGTAATGTATCTTACGAAAGTCTAACAATTTTAGGAAATGAAATCAGTAGCATGAAAGTTACAATTCATGTACCCTTTTCTAGATCATAGCCAAGGATGTGCCAGCAGTGTTTCTAGACCCAAAGTTAAGCAAATAAAAATGGTTTGACACAGATTACAAGACATCCATGGGAAAGAGTGATGAAAGCCAAGCAAAATAGTGAGACTACTCAGTGTTTTACAAATAGAAACAAGAGTCTGATATCTCCACTACAGTAAAGCGGCCTTGAACCTGAGAGGCCTTTTTTTCACACTGCATTACTGACAACCCAGTGCAGAAAACCTCCACATTTGGTCCTGAATGGAGCTCCTTGGATCACACAATGCCTTACAATCCAGGCTGTTACAGTGATTATGCAAATTACAGCATTCCACTGCAGTGGTCCATTAATATCTTTAGAAATGTTTTCAATTCCCACATGCTATGACCTACTGTACAAAAACATCACACAAAAATGAACACAAGAAACCAAATCATCTCTCTGTTACCCACATCCTCCCCCTAAGAGCAGGGAGGAAAACCATGGTATAACTTCAAAAAGAAATGTCCTTGCAAAAACTGGTGATGCATCAACAACTGATAGAACTACTCTACTCCCAGTACAACTGCACTGCAGACCTAGGTCCTTAAAGATGATGTGGCATTCAGCAATAATGTGACTAATCTTTAAAAGACAGCTGAAATGGGACGTAACATCTTCAAACAGACAACAACCTACACTAGGACAGAACTTCTTTGTTCATATCCCTTTATCAAGGATTAGGGAATTGAGAAACTGTTGCAAGGAATAAAAAAGGTTTTATTTAAAGTTACAAAATAACTGTCTTCCCAAGTGTAAATATAATGATGTAATCCCATCCCATGGTACAGAAGTTACTGTAACAAGTTTTAATTGACACAGAAATATAAATAAGAAACATTTTTCCTGAATACTTTCCTGATTTAAGAAAGCCAGCTGTAATTTCTGAAAGCTCTCTCATCTCTGGTCAAGCTATTAACCACAAACTGCTATCTGGCACTGATCAAGTTCATTTTGCTTTTATGTTATCTTTGTTATCAAATCTGCCACCACAACCCACCACGAGTGTTCTATATCCATTCGCGTTCAACTATGAATTTTGGACAGGTGACTGATGATCACAGTTAATTTAGTTCCCAAGGCAGCAGAGAGAGTTGAAATTGGAAAAAATATCTCTGAAAGTAATTCCAAGCATCACAGAGAAAATATTGTTTACTACTTTAAAAGCTAAGAAACAACTCATAATTGCATCAGAACATACTTCTTGTATCTAATAATCTTGAAAATACAGCAATTGACTGAACACAAAAGCAAGATGTTTTAGCAAACATTCTGATTTTATTATATAATTGGGATTGGTGTTAAATTACATGGCTATCAAATACTGTATCTTCAAATCCCTGCAAAAACATGAACTCCTAATAAATCTCCTACCCTAGTAAACAGTGAGGTGTTAATATAAGTGACTGTAGAACAACATGAGGAGACTTAAATACCAAGCACAGCCATAAAATTACTTTGTTCTAAGGATGCACATTAAACAGAGAGTATACTGGGGGAAAAGAGAAGCCATGTACTTTGAATGCAAGGCACAGCTTTCAGAGCTCAGGATCATTAACAGCTGACAAGTTTGTTCTGACCAACATGTAACTTTCGGGAAGGATTCTTCTGAAAACATGGGGATGTATAACAGGAGAAAACACAGAGATTAAAAAAAAAACATTAAGTTGAGAAGGAAGGCTGTTATTCTAGACCAGACAGAAACAGGAGTGAACAACCTGAATGGCAGAATGATTTGTGGGATTGGGATAAATAATTTATCTATCCTTTCAAAAGGCTTTGGAGTTTCTGTTTGATGCACAAAAGAAGTCATTAGAGCAATGCAAAGAGGAGCACAGAATCAAAGTGATTACCTAGGAAAATGGCTAGTAATACACAAAATTAGATACAGGGTGTATAAAAGGCCCTAAACTCACCTTCTCAGGTGAGTTTGATGCCATTAAAGAACACAGTACAAGGATTTTAGAAGAGAAGGCATTTTCACATTAGATGAATTTTTGTATCTGAATTTTCTGTGTTGCAATATGTTCTGTAATTGATGGGTAGAACAAATCCAGTGTTGAAGGCTCGGTACCATGAATACCCCACTAGCAACCCACACACAACACCGCCCACGAGGAAGCTCCCAGAGACAGTCCTTTTACTTAACGTGACCTTCAACCTTGCTCACAAGCAGCAGTCGAAGTAGACCTGCAAGTGATCTTGAATTTAAAAAAAAATTCCTCCCAAGGAATCTTATTTCACTCTTCAGCTCTCAAACCATGAGTTTGTGTATGAGCTCTAGGCTACTACACAAGAGAACAAGGTTACAGAACACTTCCTGGTACCTAAATTAGCTGTAGGGAATGGGCTTGCAAGCACTTTAACAAAGAACCGTTTTCTGAAATAAAAAACAGAAAACGAACTTGCAACCATCCAGAACTGCTAACTATGGTTAAATCAAAAATATTTTGTCACCTATAAAAGTTGAAGGAGGAAAAGGGAAGTAAAAGGTGCAACAGGAGTAAAAACCATGTTTTTCCAGGCTGCAGGATACAGGACCTTCATTTTGATTTCAATTAATAATTATCCATTAGAAACATGATAACATTTCACTGCCTGTATACTTATCTTATTCTGGATATGATGGTTAAATAATGAATAGAAAAGTATAAACCAAGTATCAAACAAGTGGGAGAAAACAGTGAGCAGACCACTGGCATGTGAACACATTGCAGTAAAGCAGAAGGAAAAATGTTAATCCTTGTGTTGTACTTCAAGCACGTTGTCACACACGGTACAGGTGTTCTCAGCGTGCTCTGCCAGCTCCTCTTGAATTCACTACTCCATTCCTCTCTACAACAAAACAGGACCTGGGAAGAGAGCACAGCCTGGGTATTCAAGACTACCTAAGGGAGTTGCAATGATAATCCACAAAGGAAAATGGTTAACTCCTATGAAATGTCCAGTCATTGCACTGATGAATCCAAATTGAAAGGCTGAAAGGATGGCTTCATAAAAGCATAGCTGTACAATAAAGATTGGAATGCACCTCATATCTGCAATAGAAACACAGGTATGTTATTACATACTGTTCTCTGGAATCTGGTGAGTTTGTTTTTGTACAAACACTTAGAGACTACCTGCTTCTGTTCCTAATTGCTTCCTCTAGATCTGGTATTTTTATTAAAATAAAGGATATCTATCCAAATGTTTGCAGTTTTGCCACAATAAGAATCCATCTACTTTGCTAGCTCAGGAAGTGCCATTTGTTTCAGTACGTGCTATCTAACAGCAGATGTGCATTAAAACGTGTCGTTGCAGGATATATTAACCACAGCACATGAATAAGCCAAACAGCTGAAATAGGACACTACAAAGACCTTTTTGAACATGAGCAGCCTCCCTGATCTCTATGAAACTAAATCACCAGTCTGATATTACTTGCACATATGGGAAAGATACAACAACCAGGAAACAGATCTTATGTAAGGCACAGTCTAATGTCTTGCACTTGTTTTACAGTTGCTACCTACTAGCACCTTTTTTTGTTGTTCTGAGTTATACATTTACATCCCTACAGTGTATCTACAATAGAGTTTTGATTCAGGTATTATTTCCCCAATATACAATAGCTCAGGGAGGGAAGGTTGATTTGTTTGTGGTGTACAGGTTTGGCTATTTTTAATCATTACCTGCCCTCACATTCTTTCTCAACATCTGCAGCATTTGAGCAGCAAAAACCTCTAAAGCAATCAGCTTCTGACCCAACATTTCTGTCAGAATTGTAATATCCCACCACCCTCTGCAAAGTGCACTGCAATCAAAAAATCCCATTAGCCAACTTTTACATTTGTATCCAGATTATGAAAAAGCAGTTTTGAGTGAGATATTGCCAATTTTCAAAAATAACAGTAACAGAGATAAACCCAATTAATAAATTACTACAAAGAGAGATACTCCTTGCAAAAAGAGAAAATAGAAAGAGGGAAATCTTTAAGCCTGATTCCATCTCTGGCGTTAAGGGATGAGCAACTTTCACTGTGACTTCCTATCCAACACATTAGGAAAATGTCACCAAACACCACGCTGAAAAATGACATCAGAAATACTGTCCAGTGTTTCTCATCCTCTCTCTCACCTTACAGAAGCATATAGCACAAATCCAGTTTTGCCTCTGACCACAAAATACCCGTGTACAATTATCTCTGCAAGCACATTTTGCAGGCAAGGGGCTCAGGAACTGGACATTCTTTGCAAAGAAAAGCTACACAGATTTTGTACAGGTAATCCCCACATTTTAGGGATCGTGGACAACAACACTGAGCAAGTGGTGTGCTCACCAACAACCTCAGGCTTCTAATTAGGAATTTTTTCCTTCATGTGGCCATGAGAATCATTAAGGTGATCTCTGAGACAGTGCTGCCTGCCATCCATAATCTCAGGACCACTTTTTCAGACTCTTTTACTAACTAGTAACAGCTGTATTTGTGAGGTGACCAATACTCACAAAGTGTCTTGAACAGTTCACATAACACTGAAAAAAAGAACAAAACAAAATAACGAAATTGAATGACACTCAATACTCCCCCCTAGTAGTCACCAGTGAAAAAAAGGGCAAGAATACTGAAGAAACATTTCAAAGAGATAATGCTTTGATCATAGCTTTTAAGATTCTTATACAATCATTTTGTTAAATATTTTTCCACATGTGAATGAATTCCAATACCTAATACCACAGTTCCTCTCCTACTGTATTCAGTTCTTACAGCATGAGGATTATGTCTTGTTTGTGAAACTGGCTGGAAGTTTCTAATGGCTCTTTTCAGGAAGCATGCATCTGTTTTCCAAACCTGTTCCTTCCTAAACTTGCTAAAGTTGGCCCCAAAAATGTATCAGGAAATAACTGGAGGACGAGGGGGATGGGGAAGAAACTTTAAAGACACCTTGTCTTAATTAAATCTCAAAGTGTTACTTCTTCCTGTTGAACTGAGTCACGCAGGGCTGTAGCTGTCACACCTGACAGGGGGAGGGGAGGTGTCAGCATGGAGAAAAGGTTTGTATTTCAGCTGCCTCCTGTAATTGGCAGCCTGGAATTAATTAATGCAGTGGAACCAGCACACCCTTGAATGCAGCGCACAATTAGGCACGGCAAGCAGTATCGAGAAACACTGCTGCTTGCTTTAATTTAACTCTTTTATTGCTACAAAACATGGAGAGGTAAAACAGGAAAGGCAAATGCTAATTAACAGCGACACGAGGGTGCCTCTGGCAGTCACTGGTACCATCTGGGTCTCAGTCTGCTGCTAATCTATTACCTGAACAAGCAGGTACAGGGAGAATAGTTATCTTACCTAATAAACAATGGCCTTTGTCATTTTTAGTCTTTTTTGTCTTAGAATTATTTTAAATATTCTGTCTGAAGCCATATGATTCATGTGGCTGTTCCAAGCACAGCTGGAACGTCTCAGTACACTCTATCAGCATTTCAACTACTAATTCAGCTGGAAAGCCAGGGTCAGGAATGTGTCAAATCCATGGATTCATTGACTCATGACAGGAATGTCATTTCTGTAACCTTTCTTCTTGATCAGCTCTTAGTGCTCAGCTCAAGCCACCTTCCCATAGATGAGGCCAGATATTTAACTTCTGTATTTTAAAGAACAATCTTTGGAGCAGTATAGACTAAAAAAAAAAAATCCTCAGTTATTTTTGGAGCATTTCCTTCCATTTATTTTTGTTGTTAAGTAACAGGAGATCTTACATGAATATTTTTAGTACTGGGTTCTGCTTTAACTGCCCCGACAGAGTATTTGCAAAGCAGCAGCTGATTCCTTCACAAGTGATGTACATAAACAAATCAGCACAAACCACTTTTGCAAATTTACAGCTACATTACATGAACACCTACCAGAGCCTGAGTGCCAGTGACTGCTGCTCACGGGAGAACTTGCACCCGTTTGCAGCTTCACAGAGCTGCTGTTGATTCAGTTTTCTCCATAAGCAGTTTGATCCATAAGCATCAATTCAAGTAGTTATTGGTAATAATTCTATAAAGGAGAAAGAAGCCATTGAAGCAGTTTTCAGGTGATGCCATTCCAAACTCACAAGTGCAAGCCTGGCTGGCTCAAACTGTTTCCATAGCAGGAAATGACAGTAATCTGAGAACAATAAAGGGTTCCTTCATTAGCTGTTGTAATCCCCAAGGATAAGACCTACTTTTTCCATATAGAAGCTTCCACATGGAAGAGCTGTAACATTTTAGCTTTTCTGATGATCCTTTAACAGACAAAAGTTGTTAATGTTGCCACTAACAATTTGTTCCTTCTTCCATTTCCTTTTTCTTTACCCAATGGGAAATTTCAACTCAGTTTTTTGGAGTTACTTCTAAGAAGTGGAACGTGATGCAAGGCAAAACAAGATCTTATATAGCTTCATCTCCAGTGTAGCTGTACCTATATATACCACAGCAACTCTTTTATAAAGGTTTTATCAACTCTCCCTTTCCCACTTGCATATAGGTTTACCTTTTGGAATGACCTCACACACAGATTACAAGAAAAAAAACCTGAATGCTGCTGAATGCACCAATTCTTTGCTTCTTAAACTAAGGTCACAAAAAGGAAACTAGGAGATGAGAGCTCTACCAGTAAATCCATCCAGCACTTGTATATTGACAACTTTGTGCTCTGTTTAATGCTAAGAATTACTTTATAAGATGTCCTAATCCATCTCTCTCATTTGTAGAGGGGTCTTTAGCCTACTTAAGTGAACACCACAAAGAGGAAGTTATTTTTAAAGAGCACTAAGAGGTGACAAATGTGAGAAAATACATCCAGCAAGAGATACATTGTTGCTTAACTAATGGATGATAAGTTATTAATATGTTGACATTATTTATGTTTTCTGCTAATGTAAATAAAAACCGCTAAAAGATGACAACAGTAAGAATCAGAGTATGGCTATACTATTGCTGCTAAAGAAATTACTTTGGAAACAAGGCATCTCATTTAATGGAAGGGAACATTCATTCATATCATGTCATGCCATATCCCCAGACACAGGAAAGAAAAAGTCTCCCTGCCAGGATGCCACAGGGAAAATTATTTTTCCTGAGGCAAACTGTCCTAACTTCCTGAGGAGTTAGGCAAAAGCTTCCAATTAGGCATCTAATCCTACCCATGACCCAAGATTCCACTTAGAATAGTCACTGAATTAAAAAAACAGGTAGAGGAATGATGAACGACAATGGCAACAAATGGGCAACAAATATTAGCTGTCTCTGACCAGGTAGTTCCAGTATTTTGGAACTTCTGTAAATAACATTTTTAAACCCTGTGTGCAGATTAGTCAAGTGAGAATTTGATGTGGGTGCTGGCTAGAAAGTATTCTGGCAGACAGAGATCAGTATATTTAGCTATGCTCTAAGGCTCTTATCATTCTGGGGTTTGGGGATTTTTTTCCATCTTACTATTTGACAGAACACCATTGCATTGACTTCATGCAGTAAACTGATTTCAACAAATTTGTACTGAAGTACTTCCTGGCACTGCTTTTACTTTGTTTATTCTACAGCTAGGCCTCCTGCATCAAAAGATTGTCTCAACCACAGCAGGTCCTGAAATTCTGCAACGAGACCAAGCTCAATTCCAGTTACGTCATAAATGAGTACAAGAACAGTAGTTTCCATTTCAGTAACATTTCCATATTCCTTTAGGTTTGATGAATAAATTTTCTTAGTAACACTAAGGAAAAATAAGCTCATCAGCATTTTATAAGCAACAAAACCAAGCCAGAGATTAGGTAAGTGATACATGAAGTTCATGAGAAATACGTTCTGTAACCACAGACAGACCTTGAACTTCAGGCAGTGTCAAACCCAGCCTCCATGTCACTTCCTTGGCCAATTCCACATAGATACGGGCAGCAAGTTCATTATCATTATCATTATCATAACTGTTAAAAACTTCATGGGACCAGAAAAGGGCATTAGAAGCTGCTTATCCAGACAGGAGGTTCTACTCTAAAAGCAAAAGTGTCTTCAAACATCAAAACACTCAAACTGCTTGGACTCAGAGCACATTTCATACAGAGTGCAGGAAGTCACTGTGCTATTCTAAGTGATGGTACAGCAGAAAAAAGCCACAAAACAAGCATAGCTAACATGCTGTAAGCAAAAAACACCAGAATATGCAACCATAAACCTCCCAGAAATAACACAATGCATACAATAAATAACATAATGTAAACAACATGTTCCAATACAACAGTGCTCTGACAACTCTCAGCTTTATGCCTCAAAGTTGACTCATTTCTCTTAACTGAGAAGCAGCTATGGAGCTTTCATAAAAGAGGTAAGAAAAACTTCATCCGACCACTCTGTACTACCTATAAATACTTTCAGAACTTGAATTAATGGTTAATCAGTAAATAGTAAAACAAACACTTGTGTAGACTCTCAAAGAATGCTTTTGTCCTCATGACAAAACTGAGTTCACACATTTTGCCTCTTCCAAAGTCTCATCCTGTTTACATCCCATCACACACACATCACTGACCACCTTTGGATCCAAAGCAGATATAAATTAGACAAAAAAATATCTGATTTAGAAGCTAAAAGATCTGATACAAAAATATCTATAAACAATAAACAAGACCATATGCCTATTCAAATTGCAACTTTGTTAATATTTTCACACAATCTGGGTTCCAACTCCTTAGATTAAATCAATGGTTTCTGGAAGAAATTCCATTAATTTCACAGGAAGAAGAAATTTACTGCCAGCTTCTCCCCCTCCAGCTAAGGGCTTGCGTTTGTTTTGTTCATTATTGAAGTCCTGGAAGTGTACAATTAGTTTCATTTACTTTCAAAGGTTTTCATTAACCTTTACAGAAGAGTAACTGCTATGACAAGAACACAAAAGATCTTGACCAAGCTTATCTATTTAAGTCTCAACTATTCTATATTTTCATTTGCATGTCTCATAATTCAAAGCTTCAACAAAGTCAGTGACATCTCTTGAAAGATGGAAGATTAAATAAATAACACATATCCAGTTTTTACATTTCATTGAAGAACTCACCTGAACACTGAAAAGCAAAACCACAGAATCAGAACTTTGGCCTTAAGCAGGTAAATTGTAATTCTAGCAGTGCTCTGGACACTCTCTGGAATTACCAGGGTCCCTACACAGCCAACAGCTACACCAGCAGGAACACGTTCTTGTGTTATATAATATGAATTATTAAAAGCTTTAATAATTGGTTGTTTATCCACAAAATTGCAAAACTAAGCCTTTATAGGATGGAAATTTATTTCAGTAATAGGCAGCTGATATAGAATAAACATTCACAACAGCACCATAATGCTTTGTTTTACTTTATCAAGTAGATAAATCAGGCTGTATGATGCCTCACCAGGTGAGTGCCCTGCATATATTAAGATCAAGTTTGTTCTGAACACAAGGATGACAAATTTACATTTCTTTACAAATGTGATTCAGTACAGTAAGGTGATTTGGAAGGGAAAAATCTCAAATTACAGATTTTAAGAGGAAATACACAAAAATTCATAAAATGTTTTTAATCAACATGCTAAAGAAAAGCCAGACTAGTGGACTGTTGCTGTCTTCTGAATTACATTTTTAGAAAATCAAATCAAAAGTCAATTACATTCTCACAGTGAGTTAAAATTGAGTACAACCATTAAGCACACAGCAACAGATATTTAAATGTATTAAGTTACCTAAAGTCAAGTTTGGAAATTACATGCTTCAGCACCTTTGACAATGTTATGCAGATTAATGCATCCATCACTACCTAAGCATCTTTCAAAAAACGTGGCATAAAATTCTAAGTAATGCAAAGGAATATCTCTGGCAGCTAAGCTGCCTGCATTCCAGGAAGGAGAGCTTTAATAAGATTGTGGTTTGGTTTCCAATTCTATCAAATGTTCAGTAAAGAAGCCAGATTACAGAGATAAATCAAGTGAATCCCTCCTCCATGAAGGGATTAAGCTCTTAGAGGCAAACAAAACTCAAAGGACAACCTCTACCACAAGTACAAAGAAAATATATACAGTTTAAATAACGTATTTTATGTACAAAAACAGTAGATGAAAGTCTGAGCATTTCCCAAGACAAAGTCAAATCCTTTCAGTTTGGTTTCTTTGAGAAGAGTGGTAAAAATTAGATTATTATAAACATTGCCCTAAGAATTAACAGATAGATTTTTAAAACAGACCTTTTAATCCAAGTAATGGCTGATTTAGCAGATAAGACAGAAGACAGTATAAAGGAAATAAGTGAAAAATCCTCTACTAGAGCAGCAGATTTACATTTTCTCCTGCAAATGTAGAATTGAATGAATGAACCTTGCAGGTTTACAGCAAATTTTTTCCATTTTTTTAATTGAAAAAATTGAAAACAACCCAGTTTTTTAATGTTTGTAGTCATCTAAATGAACAAGTTCAAATAACTGTAAATATCTCAGAAGTTACCACTAGAGATGTTCTGTCCTTGTCCAGGTGAGCTGACTTTACAAAATGCTCTTGTTCAGCTTTCTGTATGTTAGGGGTATATCTTAAACCCCAGGAGAATTACTCTGCAAGTTTTAATTCTCTTTTTTCTGCAGTTTTGTTCATCAGCAGTAGAGGTGACATACTAATATTCTATTGACAAACATATTCATACACTTGTAAAAAATGACATACTGAGTTTTATTGTAAAATACCCTTAGAGCATTTGGAAACACTTGCTAAGCTTCTACTTGCTGGGGGCTTTCCCCTCCTGGCTGCCTTCCACACCATGGAAAGGGAACAGGGTGCAGGTGCAAAGCAGAGGCAGCAGCTGTAAGCACATACCCTTCAGCTGTCCTGAGCACAGATTTACAGTGATAACAGAATGATAGAAATAATAATAAAAACTTTTCCCTAAGAGATAAGAGGACCTAAGGGCTAACAAATGAATTGAGAAATCACTGCTATGCAGAGATAATTTTCTAGGATTATCGTGGCATTACCACAGCATTCTAAGATTACCCCAGAGAGAAGTATGAAACTTATGACAAATCATGTTACGCTTCTCTGCTATAAGATTGACTTGCCTGTGTCTCCCTACACTGTTCTGGACTGGAGTGGCCTTGGCTGACAGCCTGCACTGGGATGTACTCCTTCCCCTTGCAGTCACAGCACTGGCAGTGCAGAACACTCCTCCAGGAATTTCTGCATTTTGGTCTCAAAGCAGGTTGGGAAAACAAACACACATAATTACTTGCATTTTTCAGATAAGGATCTGATCGAGAGAGAAGTCCAATGATCCACTGAAGTGTACACAGAAAACTTAATGCTCATGATGGAATAAAAACAAGCCAAACAGGCCATGTAACCACAAATATCTGAGTGAAACGTCTTATCTCTTTTTTCTAAAAAACTATTTTCACCAGCTAAAATTAGGAAGTACCTACCAGAAAATTTTTAACAGTAAGCTTGTCTTTGTTTTTCTTGTTGCTAAGCTCTTGCTGAAGAAGTTATTTGATAATGATTTTCCTGCTAAGATGCAGCTTGTTTTAAAAAAACACAAAGCCTAGTATAAGAGGTTTCTTCAAAAGATAGAGGCAGACGTTGCCTATTATTTAATGAAAATCAGCTCAATATACTGATAAAATTACTTTAACTTCACATTAGCTGAAACAAAAATACCTCCTCTGCCCTGCCTAAGGAAAAAGCTTCATCTGAAAGAACTGGTTATCTGTAGGTCCTGGCTACAGTAAAAAGTACAGGATAGGATCCCCTGCCCATACCTGTTCAGGGGCTTTTATAGCCTTACACTGATCTGAACGCTCACCTGTGGTGTAGGACAGGGCCTTAAACTGGTTTGTGACCAGGAAACCTTGGTAACAAGAGACAGAGAAGCTCTAGGCTGGTTTGCCTGCAGAAGTAGTAGAGGCTTCTAAAAAAGACCATGCAAAACTATCCGTAATGAATAATTTCATTATCATTTAATTCAGCCACTGAGAGATGGATGGGACAATGCCCTCAAAAGGCCTGTCCTAATGCTATGATGTACAGAGGCATCCTGGTGTGTTTATGACAAACTTAATTTCCTGTTACGGTTGGTCACTTCTAGAGGCACAGCCAAACCGTGGCTGGCACTGCAGAAATTTATGGACTTTAACTACACAGCCATGCTAATTCAATGAAATCCTGGCTTGGCTTCCACTAGAGACTTCAGTAAGCACTGGACTATGTCAAACACTCCCAGTGGGCATTATTTGAGGATGAATGGGCCATCCTTTCCCTCTTCAATAGAATAAATATAGGTGGACTGCTTCATCAAAAGTTTAACAGAACTTGAAAACCCTCAACTCTTTGGCTCCAGGCCACACACAGCACATTGCTTACATGGTGCCTTCATTTTTCTTACAAATTATGTCTGCACAATCCATATTATAAATTCAATATAAAACACAGTTACCAATAATGATGTATAAAACTTAATTTTAGAAAATGTATGGCATTATACAATATTTATCACTATAGAACTAATACCGGGTTTTATTTTGACCTCTAAATAAACCAAATTACAGTAACTCATTACTTGATTCAATTTCATTATGAAAACCTCCTCTGCAAATCTTCATCAAACCAACCACCACACACATTGCTTAATGGATATCCAACTTCATAGCTGCCAATAGTATCTGGCTAATTTCACTTCACAAATGCTCCCAATTCGGCATGTAGAAAATAAGCAAATGGCAAGCCTGTTTCTATAATTTAAACTGAATTCAAAGTTCAATTGCTATTTTCTGTTATGGCAGAATATCATAAATTACACTGCTGTTACTATCCAAAGCAATTCTTTGAAATAGAACACAGACTTACGTACACTACTTTTGACTGAATCAGAAAGGTAAAGAGTGCTACGTGCAAATACCATAAGAATAACAAAATCTTCATATTTCTGAAGATAAAGTTCTCTTTTGTTTCATGCATTTCTCACTGAGGTAATTTGCTGCTGTTGGGAGCAAAGTCCCAAGACTGAGTGGATGTTTTTTGAAACATTTCTGATTTGTAGGCAAAAACCTTAGCTCATTTTCTTCTCTCTTGTCAGTACAGCCAAGGGAAGAAAAAACTGGCATCTCACCAAAATACACCTGGTCTAAGAATTGGTATAACCTGTTTACAGATTTATATCAGAAGTCTTCCACAGTTCCCAAGACTTTATTACAATCTAAGATTTGATCAATGACTAAACCCCATGGCAGAAGTATAAGGGATAGATAGCTTTGCAGTGTCTGAAAATCATCTGATTTGGGGTTTTATCACATCTTTCTTGCTCCACAGTTACACATATTTCAGTTTCAGAACAATAACACCCAGCATGCCTCATCAGGAAAAAAAAATTGAAGAAAAATAATTTTCTAGGAACCAACAAGTTCCCCAGCAAAAGTTCCCCAACAAAACCATTTTATGGCTTTACTTCCCTCTCAGAGACTGCAGAATGTCGAGAATTGTATAAATAAAGAATCTCAAAGCAAAGGAAAAGGCATATACAACAAATTGATGATGTTGTATCAAATTATGCCTTGCACATGAATTTAAATAGGAGCAGACAAATAGATGCCAGCAAGTCACAGTAAGATAATGTTATAGTTTGAGCCAAACCATAAAAAAAAGTTTTAATGCTCATACTTCATGTAAGATATCTGTAGACCATCTTTAATTTCTGGATGAATACATACAAGAGAACATTTTTTTACTCAGTTCCCAGTTGCACAAGTACATTTCAAGACAGTTTGGTCTGTGTTCCCAAAGGTTTGGCATATTTGTACAGGCAGATTTGCACTGAAGATGTTGAAGTTCATCACACGTTTGCTGTCTTCACCAAAATAATCCATGAGATTTACTGGAACAATTAGGCAAATTCTGAGAAGTTGTTCATATAAATAAAGATAAATTGTATAACTACACAGGAACTCTGAGCTCACATGGGGGGGTGGGAGGAGGAGGGGGGTGCAGCCTGACCAGCAATTCACACATTTTCCAGTAGAGCAATTGTAGGCCTTATCTAATGAAAAACAGCAAGAGAATAACAAAACAGAGCCTTAAGATACAGAACATTACTCCAAATAATGCCAACAGCAGACACTGTGTAGCCTATGACAATCATATGAGGGATTAATAATGGATTAAGAACAGTCACTGTATAATGAAGTCTGAATCCAGATGAGCACTGACCACCCTGTTACACAGCAATATTCAAAGGTCATGAATAATTCAAACATACTGTATACATCTTACTGGGCAAGATGAGCACCTTTTATACTATGAACATGCAGCAGACCATAGTTTATAGAAATAAAAGACCCAAATACAATATATATTTTAATTATCTTGACTCTGATAAGCTGATGTAGAAGTAATCCTCTCTAAGCTTATAAAGCTAGCTCACCATACCTTAGCAATCAAATATAATTGAGTTTATAATTAAGTTTAATTAGGTCAAATAATGTTTCAGCTATATTGACTATTAAATACATAATAAATGATCACTTTGCCCTAAAAGCAATCAAAATTAATGAACTCTGATCTAGTGTATCAAATGTAGCTTAAGTCTGGGTACCTTTTCGTTTGTATTTTATACTGGGACATATTTTATTAACTTGCAAGTAGACAGATGAGCAGTAAGACACCTCCAGTTCACTCAATAGTAAATGACTATTTGGCAGAACTTAATTTTCAGTAATGATAACTCTTCTATATAACAAAATCAATTAGCTCTTCTGAAATTTTACCTTCTTTATGAAACTGTTTGACATGTCTAGTTCATCATGTATTTGTTGTATGTTCCTTCTCCTCAACATAACATCAGCAGCAACTTCCATGCATTTACAACAAATTTCCATACAACCAGTTGCAGAGGAGAACTGCACACCATTGCCCTGATTCTTTTTCTGGATGGAATTTTGCTTAAGTACAATTTTACTCTGAAAAGTTCAAGTTTTGTATTAGGTTTTACCAGGTAGGTTTTTGTCCTGTATACCTCCTGAGTTACGATTTTACTGAGTTCAGACATATGAGGCAGACGGTACCATCACCATTACAAGATTTCAACTACTTTGCAGTTGCCCTTTTACAACACCCATTAAAAATGCATTGCTGTTAAGTACCTTGCTGAGTGCTCTGTTCAATAACCTCCAGATAAGAGTGTTCACCACCACAGTGTGAAGTATTCACTGTATTTAATAGCTCTGGAATACAGCTAAAGAACCGGCTGCCTGTGCCTGAGTAAGGAGCACAACCCTCCAGTGCTGCACCAGGCTCACGAGAAGGTTGCACTGAATGAAGAACTACGTTTCAAAGCTGGGTTATGAGGAAAGAAGAAAAGTCACAGCAGCAACGAGGAGCAAAAGCACAGACAGAAATAATCCAGAAGCTGCTCAGAATTTAACTAAGGACAGACTGTCTGCAACGGGAGGAATACAGAGCAGAGCTCATGGAGGTGTTTTAAATACAAAAAAGTACTTTGCCCTCTATGATCTTGCAAGCTGTCTCAGTTTCTCTGTCCCAATTCCCCAGCCTTTAAAGGGATACAATAAAATCTGAAGTTTACATAAGTCATGTTAATTACATAATGTCTGTAAATCAATATGCATACGCAGATTGAGAAGCTGACACCATTTTAAAAGCATAAGCATGAAACACCAGTGGCTGAGTTAACTGGATGGGCTGAAGCCCATTGACTGAGTTAAGCCTTCCAGTGGAGGCCAACACGAACAAAGCCATGGCAGATAAAATGCACATTTCCCTTTAAATACCAACTTCCGACCGCAGTGGCCTTGTATGTTCGTGCACTCAGCCCTCACAGTCTGCTGGCCACATCTGTCACAAGTTATCACAAACTATTTGACATTGAGGGGATTTGCAAATCCTCTTCTTTAAGCTGGCAATAAAATGAGCCAAGTCCAACCAGTCAGTTTAGTAAGACAGTTTATCAGCTCCTGAAGCATCAACATCAGTCCAGGTCACTAAACAAACACAAAGATCATTCAACGTGCTTAGTCCTTGTCCTGAGTCAGCAAAGCTCCAAGCAGTTTCCTGTGAAAGGAAATTCTGTCAGTATGACTGATTCCCTTGGAAAAGACAGGTATATCTGGCAATGGTCAGCCATTGAAAAAAAATTAAATCTATTTTTGTAAAAAGATTGCAGACACATGATGATGTAATTAGCAGGAGACCCACAAGGATGTTGCTTTCCCAGGTATGAAGCAATCCAGTCATTAAATAGTTAACACCCTCTTTCTTTGCCATCCCCCACCCTCTCCCGGACAAAGGTGGCCAACAGATACATTTACACAAATTGGAAACGTTAGACAGTAAAGATGGCCAGAGCTTCCCATTGCCAAGCACAAAAAGGAGGTACATCCCTGAGGTGATGCCTGCGAAGCCAGTGCAGAGTGAATGCACCACGAGCTTTTCACATCAGCACCTAAGGGACCTGGAGAACTGAACTGACCAGGAGTCCTTCACCTAATCATGCAAACCAGACAGTGTGCTGCACGGGAGAGCCTAACATACTTATTTGTTAAATACATACCATATTTAATAACAAATAACCACTTTTATTACACAGCCTGAGAGATTTATTATCTGTAAAAATTTAATGATTTATCATTATCCCAGTTAAAATCTAAATTCATAATAGGGAACACACATATTCAAATTTTCATATTCTTAGCCCTGGAAAATGAATGCATTCATTGAAGACATACATATAAACAACCTGACACATCTTTTCAAGGGCATAAGAGAGTTGCTAGACAAAAGAACCTGAACATTTAATTGTTTACATTGTGCTATAATCCAAAGACTCCAGTTAAGCATAGAGTCCTCATTAAGTAATTTCAAAACTGCCATTGCTCAGAAGAAAAGAAGGTATTGCATTGGGCTAATCAGTCTCCTCAGAACGGCCGTGACAGGCTAAGGATGGATCTCAGGCCAGCACCATTTCTCCAGCAATAGCAAAAAAAAGCTGTCCGGGGAAGTGTGTGAAAGCAGAGTAAACACCTAGTGACAGACACGTAGCTTGCCCTCCCAGACTCAGAAATATGCAACTTCAAGGGCTTCCTCAGATGGGTGGCTTCACTCAGTCTAATAGCTCTTGACGGATTTTTCTTCCATTAATTTACCCTATTTGTCTTTTGAACTCCTGCAAAACCTCTGGTATCCACAACACCCTGTGCCAGAATTGTGCCACTGTGTGGTAGGTGAAATGGCATCCCTTTTGCTTTGGTAGAAACCTACAAACAGCTTTATTTTGTGCCCTTAATCCCAAGAGAAAGAATGACCTTGCATGGGCCATTTCTCATGGAACTGATCACACACCATTTTGGTCCCAGGATATTTGATTCCAGTTTATATACGTTTCAGTATATTTGACTGGTTTTTAAACAGAAACTGTTCCAAACTTGATTATTCTAGACACTTCTCACCCCTCTCTTCAGCCCCCTCTCCATTTTTGGGAATAAGTTACTTTGTATGTGAAGAGTGGAGAACAACACAGAAAGGAAAAGTGACCTTGCGTAACACCACCACAGCTGGTTTCTGTGAGCTATGAACTGATTATTTTTGACATTTTCCTTCTTTTTGAAATTTGCCGTCACAAACATAAGAACAGAAGACAGCCAACCCTCTGCCTTGTAACAAAAATCTTGAATTACCTATAATATCAGCTATGGCTCTCTAAAATCAAAACCCAAGACACAAAAAGACACGTCTCTCCCAATATAAATAGTGTTTAAGCACACACAGAGAACAAAATGCCTCTACAGGTAAGTATTCAGCCATGGACTGCTGGATTCCAACCATCCCTTTGTGCTACAACATTCCCCAGTGCAACCAGAAGACCCTCCAATATTTTCTAATCACACAAGATACTTGGTATTCAGTCTAGATGCATCCTCAGCACTGTCTTTACAATTAATCATAAGCAAAATATGATGTGAAAGGAAAAACAAAAGTTTATTTGCCATGTTCAGGAGGCTCACAAAGGTGATAGTCCTGCTTTACTGGGGGGAGGATAATCTAATGGGCAGGAACACAGGTCATGAGAAAAGATGAACTCTTCCTGCCTAACTTGGTTTAATGTCAACAGCACCAAGTTTTGACAGGCACACTTGAACCATCACCTGAAGCAAAAAACCTGAGGGTGTTGTTCTGAAGTCACATGCCAGGCTGATTTTCTTAATCAAAGGCACCTTCCCTCTCCAAGTCAGTCACCATGACAGTTTAAGTCTTCTTAAGTCACAGCCAGAGGCAAACTGGCCTTAACAGCAACTCCTGCCAGTGGTGAGGGCACAGTACGTATCACATGCTGAACAGGAAACTGTAGTGTTGCAGTGTAGAAGAGTTCACGGAGAAGCAAGTTTCAGAGACACAAGAGACAATACAGTCTGTACAACATAAATTAATCAGCACTTCCTGGTAACAGAAAAAAGGGGTGACAGGCTTGAAGTTACCTCAAGCAAAAAAAAAAACCAAATCAACTAGTGTTTATATAAATTGTACATTTAAATAAACTGATCATTCTTCAAGGTAAAATGCATACCCTTTATATCCTCGTGGGATATTCCCCACTCTGTTGACCTGAGTGATTCTGAAGCACTGTAAGGAAAGATTCCAACTTCTTCACCCACTTATTTCTTACACCTATTTCGTAATACAGACTCCGGCATGCATTTAAATTGAAACAGTGAAGTTCTGCACTGATGACAGTGGGAATAGTTTTCTTAACAGCCATTCAAACATTTTATTGACAAGATCCCTCTCTAAAGTAGGGATTTACAAATCTTTTAATGAAAATCCAAGTTCAGTAGTTTTATTAGTCATGGTCTTACAGATCAGCAACAACATTTAGTGAATTACTTTCTCTCTTCTCCGATGCATGTTTGTCTTGCCAGTAATTATGGTTACACAGAAAAGCAGTATCAAGGAAATAATATTTTATATATTTTAAGTTGTATTTAATAACTGCAAATTAAGGCCATTGCTATTATTATTGCTGTATCTATTGCTCATCAGTAAACCACAAACCTCATTTTGCCCATTGTTTTCTGTCTGTATTTCTGTGAGGCAAACTCAGAGCTAAGATCACGTTAGATCACCCTTTTCCCGTTCTTCTGTTGGCAGAAACTGTCCCCTTCAAGCAGTATTTAAATCTTTAGCTATTAGCCAAAAGAGAAGCTATATTGATCCAAGTATTTCTACAGCAGTATAACAGATTCTACACAAGAGAATTTTACCTAATTGTCTTACTCATAGAAGAATAAAATACATACTCTTTGCAGAAACATAGAATAGTTAAACACAGCATTTTCCATCCCAGATCAGAGCTGAGCATCTAAAAAACTATCAATTTTATCAAAATAATAATAAATAGTCAACAATTTCCAATTTTCCCTGAAGAACAACAATTCCTTTAAAGGAACAACAATTCCTTTGAAGTTGGGCCCAATGTAAGGTCTGATGGGATTAACTAACATTAAAGTATTCGCTCACAGACAAGGTCAGACTGCTGTGGGTTTATGATTTCCCGAATAGTGCTGGATTCTACCCAGCTCACTTGAAGTGCCTGCAAGAGCTTGCATTTGTCTGCAGCCATCCAGGCAGGTGAGCCCTTAAATGTAATTAATTCTTCAAAGAACAGGTATATTTCAAACCAAACTTAACATCTGATCATTAAAGAAACCACAGCACTACGTTTGACAGCTGCTAATAAATAAAATAAAACTATTACAACAAGCAGTGTTTCTTTTCTATTTTTTCCATCACTTTGTCTGTCTGTGCTACGTGAGAGGTCTACAGACAAGGAAAACTGGTTCAACAGCTGACTGTAAATAGAACACCGCAAATATTGATGAAAACACCGAACACAAGGAATGGCAAATTTTCCTACCTCTATTTTAGTTTCATGGATTTGAAACGGTAACTTCAAGTGTACCTTTATGTCACAAATTCACAGGAAAAACAACACACACTGCAGTTTACTGCATAATTACTCTCATTAATACTTTGATTCAATATCCACCATAATCAACAGAAAGAGTTTGGTGCTTATAGCTCGCATTAACCACCACTGACAACTGAAATGGAATTTCTCATACACCCATGCAATGGTGTAAAAGGTCTGCATTTAATTCCTGCATTCACAAAGCCCTTTTATCATGATAATTATTTACTAATAAGAGATTCAATGCTTTACAATAAACTGTCATTATGACTTCATTTTTCTTTTAAAAGTTTTAATACAGAAAACAAGAGCAGAAATAGAACAATTTTTTTTTTTTCATAACAAGTTAGAACAAGTTATTCATGCTATGAAAACAATACAGCTGAGAAGATGGAACAGGCTTATTTCAGAATACTCCTAACAGCCATATTTTAGTTTTAGGGAGTGGAGAGGGAGGGCAAAAAAGAAAATTAAATTACTCACACTTGTATCCAGGCTGCAGATACTGATTGTATCTTCATCTTGAGTACTCTGTTTCCGTTTTTTCTATAAAGCAAAATGAGAAGAAGTTCAGTTTTGATGAACAGTACCAACTACCGTTAGCTTGATCCTGAAACAAGCATACATCATAATGTCATACACATAAATATATGTCTAGATATAGTTAATTTTCTCTCATCATCATTATAATCATCATGCATGTGAATTTAAACTCTCTTTTCACAAGTTGAAAAGCTACCTATTAGCACATAGCGAATTAAATAATGTTCCTTTTTCTGCTCATATAGGTTCACTTCAAAGAAGAAACACAGTTCTAACTAAAAGCATAAGTAATTATTCCGTGTTGGAAATTGTACTTTGGCACTTGATATGGATTTTTGTGACTAATGAGACTGTCAGGAAAAGAAATTCATATTTTTTGCTGAAAGCCTATACTTCAGATTTTTCAAGGCCTGCCTTCAGCAATCAGGTCCTATCCCCAGACAGTCAATATAGTGAGGATAAAAGCTGACATGTACTGCAGGAATTACATTAATGTATAGCAGGGTTTCACTCTCCATGTCAGTGATTGCATTCTGCTCTATACTCATAATATAATAATTAATATAATAATATATATTCTATTATATAGAATATATATTCTATATAATTTTATATTGGGTTTGCAAATGGCAAAAAGCCCTCCCTCGTGTCATTTCACAAGTTCACCACAAGATTAATCTTCATGGACTTCAAGTAAGTATGAAATGTCATTTAACAGAGCTCTGTGTTTTCCACCAGGCCAGGAAGATTCAGGAAACAAGAGAAGTCACAGAATACATGATTCTTATTTATCCAGCTGTGTTGTCTTGCACTGTCAACCAGAGATAAGCAGTCACACATTATTATAGCTGGGATTCAGTTTCCAGTCTACAGAAGTCAAAGATGAGCAATTTAGAGAGCAAAAAACCCCAGACAGATGCCATACAGAGTTCATAGCTTATGGGATGCTCAAAGCTCAGCTAAAAGGGAGAAGCTGCACACAATGCAGATATTTTTAATTAAAAAAAAAAAAAAAGAAAAGAAAAACTGTATCCCCCCCATCCCCAGTACCCATTCTCCCAGCTCTTGCAAAGCCTGGAGGTTTTATTTCATCAAGCCAGTGAAACAACTTCAAATCTACTAGGTCAAGCACATGGTTTCTGAGAACTCTTTCTTTGATGAAAAAAGATAAGGAATATTTATCACAAAATCCAGATGTTTTGATTTCATACTTTTTAAAACTAAACTCTAGGTGTTGAAACCTTTTATATTTACTTATTCATTTTCAGCAGATCTTTGACTCATTTAAATAGAATTTTGCTTTTTTTTCAGAAAATAACTTCTGATACTTTTTTAAACAATGATTTCAAAGTCAGCAACAGCTGTGTTTTAACATCTTTATTATCCAGAAAGTGGACCATGAGTTCTGTCACCACATTACACAGTGAGAGGTGTTTTATGAAAAGTAATTTTTCACCCTCAGACTAAGCACAATCAAATCCCCTTTACTATTACAGTATAGATTTTTAGCAACAAGTTAAAGGACTGACTAGAACACTGAAATTTCTGGACCAGACCACACTGAGCTATGAACAGAAATATCTGAAATAATACTACGTTTGCTTATCCTGTATCAGTCTTTTGTAAGGTTTTTTTCCCCACAGGATAAACTAATCTGAATTACTATTCTAGGGTTAGCAAATGTGAATTCATTGTGAAAACACAAAACAGGGGTGAGATCGTTCACGTCAGTACTTTGCCCAGAGGGTAACATCTCCTAAGATTCTACGGAACACTGTGCTGACTGTTCTTCAAATCTAATTAGAATTCTGGGGACCCAAATGCATGCATCCTTTAGTTGTACTCAGAAAATCATATATTGATTCTACTTAAGTCTACACTGAGTCTTTACTTTGCAAAAAGAAATTATAAAACTGAAAAGTACCAGCCCTCCTACACAGTGGACACAGGTTAACCAAAAATGAAAGGTGTTTGGATTTGGAATACAGCTTTCTACAAGAGAAGGATAAATTAAAATGGTGCCTGGATCTGGTGTACCTGAGTCTATCCTAACTGATGCTTCTGGTGCATGGATGGACAGGATGCAACTGCATCCACAGCTTGGGATGGAGTTGCTTTAAGTCTGACATCTTAGACTCGATTTCACTGCTAACAGAGTGTGACAAATGACCACACACACAACAAATAGGCAGCTCCTTTGTTAAACAACCAATTATAAGATTCTTACCGCAGTCACATGGCTACAGATTAACACAGAAGGTGGCACTTCCAACACGGGCCAACCCTAATGAAAGTGGATTGAGACTATAAATTACATAATATGAAGTACAAGTGTAGCAGGCAAGGCTACAGGATTAAAGTGAACTTGAATAAGGCAGGACATCGTTTTCTGCAGAGGGAAAGTTACACAACAACTACATGTGGGCTTCTAACTGCAACAGTCAAAGTGGGGAACTGGGTCCAAAACACAGAGGTATCATGGCCAAAGCAGGGGCCATGAGGACAAGCATCCACAGCAAGGTTATTCAGGTAAAGCACAGTACAAAATGGAGTTAGCAGGAATTAAAATGCTCATATATTTAGCGGCAACCTCTTTGGTTATATAACTAAACATCAATGCACTCCCGAGGAACAAATGAGTATCAACTGTGATGTACAGACCAAAAGCAATGAAAAGACAGGTAAAGTGTAGGAAAAGCAATTACATATTGAGGAAAACTGCGACAGCCTCCACAAAATAGATCTCTTGCTCTACCTCATACTTCATTGTGCTAATCAAAGAATCATTCCTCACCTAATTTTTGATCCTCTACTTACTGAAAAGTAATACACACTCACAAAAAAATCTCCTGGATAACATGTTATCTGGAAGCTTGCAAATATTATACTCCTTATGTTCTCTGTTAGTCTCAATGGTTATGCAACACCAGTCATGTAATATAGAAATTGTTAAATATTAACCACTGCAGGCAAGATGAATGTTTTAATATTTCTGAGAGTTTCAAGGGCTATTACCATTGTATAAGGGGGAGGCAGAAGTCCATGGCCAAAAAAAAAAAAATCCAATAATTGAGCTACCAGATCACAGATAAATTTCTTTGCCCATAATAAGTGGATTAGAATCTAAGATTGCAGTGGGTATTGTGCAGAGAGCATAAGTTGCTCATTAAATTAATCCCTGCTCTTTGTGAAGATCTTTTCCCCAAAGGAGTTACAAGTCCTGCCTCAGCTGCCATAGCACAACGCAGCTGACCCCTGAATCTGCCACGTCTCACAAAATCCCCCCTTAATTGTTGCTCTCCATTTTGTGTTTTAGCTCACACGATACACGAAGCAGTACAAACCTCTCAGCAAAGGAGCCCAGAAGCTCAGTCGGGTGCAGCAGCCTCCGGCCGAGCCCAGGGCAGGGCTGGGTGAGGAAGCACTGCAGTGTCCCACAGCAAGGCAGGCTCTGCCCTCACTCCAGCCCCGCTCCCTCGCCATCCCCAGCACGCTCTGGCAGGAGAATGTCCCACTGCAGCACTGAGTGACACACTGAACACAGAACACTGTGGGAGCTCCACACCGGGCTATGAGCAAAGGACAAATGCCACCTCAGCACAGAGCATCTCTTCATTAGAATTTGTATGCACGTGAATCAAACTGAATTGGAAAAAGTTATGATGCTGTTTGCCTTGCTGGGAAAACAGGAAAGCTTGGAACACTTTGATAGGTCTCTTTTTTGCACAGTATTTGGAGACCTTAAAAAATGGGTACACACCTGCATGAAAACAGTAGCAAGTGCATGTTCTGATCAGAAATGTGTCCATGTTTTCTGACTGACCACACAGGTGCATTACCTGCATCTGAACATGTATCTCTAGGCTGAAAAAGCTTCTTGTATCACAATTTTGAATCCTAATGTTTGTGATCTTGCTGCCCAAAAGGCTGTGGCTACATCCACAGTTACAGACAAGACACTTCCTGGCCTTAACATATCAGGAAAGAGTTGCTTTCCATAATTATCTCACAGGAGATGAGAAGGTAAGATATCCAATTATATATAAAGTAATGATTTAATTAAAGGAATTAGAGCAATAAGACATTGCTATAAGGAAGGCTGGATTAACATAGTCTCCATCACAGGGTTTTAATTATCAATACCACAGATTTATGCTTCACCACCTGGGAGATGAAATGCAAAGATGCACAAAAATAGCTTGACAAAACCCATCCTGTGACGGGGAAGGAAATACTTTTCAGGAGAATTGCTGACTTCTGTTAAATCATCTGTCCATTCTCAATGCTTAGAAATGTGTCAGCACACAGACTGGTGTCAAGATAAATAACAGTTCAAGACAACACATCTGCATAGGCACATCACACCCTTAGACCTTCTTAGTTATAGACAGACTCATTTCAAAACCAAACACTAAACAACTTTAAGCCTTTTTTTATACAGAAATCCATTCATTCTAATGAAATAGACTTTTCCCATGCCCCCAAAACAAAAAGTCCAAAACAAAGAAAAATTAGAAACCATTTAATGAGTCTGTATTTCTGACTGTTTTCATATGAAAATATTTTCTTAAACAGTCTTTCCAGAATATACATCTGAAGACACTTCAACACTGCTAATTGGAAGAAAATAACTTTGTAAATAATGGAGGTATAATATATGATTTAAATAAATGTAAGTAGGTAGAAGTACATATATACACACATATATAAAAATATATACAAATACATATAACAAGTGTATATATATACACATTTGTAATTTGCAATAATATAGAAAAGGGAAAACCATTTAGCTAAAAAAGTTTTGTATCATTTTTTGTGTTGAGAAAAAGGCAGGAAGGGATTCCCTGTTCCGGGCTTTATGCCCCCCTCCAGTTTACGGTATACTTTTATCAGGGACAATATCTGTATCAGACTGAATTAAAAAACAAAATTAACCAAAGAAAATCAATTTGAAGAGATCAAGTAGAGCAAAAATAAAATCAAAAGGGATTAATGTGGAAGGAGGGGAGAAAACTGATCAAATACTCAATAAAAAGTCAAACATCACAGGCCAGGTTTAAGCCACACTCCAAAGGGTGGATTATGTCTGCATGACAAGCAGCATTATTACATGATTCATTTTTTCTTTTAATTTTAAAAAGCAATCAGTATCTCCTGAGCCAGCTGAGAACACCTCTACATCTACAAGGAACCTTCCCACCCAAAGCCTTATGCACCTTAGGAATCACAGCCGGTGTTGAAGCAGCTCAGAATAAGGCAGGAGCATTACATCACTTCTTTAGAGAAAGACATCAAATCACAACAATAATCCAGATTTCCATGTGAATTTCTAGTCACACTTTTCATACAACTTTTGGTTTTTTTTAATTCAGTTAGCTTATAAATACTCTTGATGTGTAAATACCTTTTATCAGCAACATCCACAGGTATATACTCAAATATAGATGGGCTCTTCTAAGCACCCTTTTAATCCTTAAATCTCTAACGTGTACAGAAGCTGGTAAGTTCAAAAGAATATTCCGAACTACAATTCTCATTCTCTTTTCTTTGTAGTTTGTCAGTGTGTCCACACCCATCCAACCAATACACTGATCTCTCTTTAAAAAGGCCTGAAAAGCACCACTTACCAAGACCATATTTATTCCTTTAATGACTCCAAAAATTTCATCTGCTGTTGCTCCTGTGTTACAAGATCCGTTTGAAGTTTTCACTGTTTCCATTTCAAATCACATTCAAATGATCCCAAAGTTATCAAGCTCCCAGTTAGTTACACCACAGAGTATGGAGGACTCAGAACAGAGTCCAGCAATGAGGCATAAACAGCACAAAACAGATGGTAAGAGGAATGCAAAAAGGGAGGTATGAGGAAAGAAAAATCTACAAACTGGACTGGAAGGAAAGTAGACAATGTTTCAAGTCTCCCGGCTAATTTAAAATGTTTCCAAAAGTTTAACAGATGACACAGCCAGCAAACAGAAAAGTTAAAACATTTCAGTTTAGTCTTTGTAATACAAGAGGAAGAATTCTGACAAAAAGCTTCAGCATTTTTCTTATCTGCTGATTTTACTCAGTTAATGAAATATGCCTTGGATCCAGCTTAACCACTGGGCAAGAGATTAATAACTTTCTGTTAAGGTTAGTTGAATAATCACTAATTTAACATTTCCTGCCACAGGTGGCGGGCTCTAACCCCACCAAGCAGAGTTCAGAAATGAACTAGAAGAGGCAGCAGTGGTGTTGCATTACCCAGCTTCAAGCCAGAGTGATACTGATACTGGAAAAAAGAGTAAGCCTCACGCAGGATTACACACTTTCCATCATATCACACTCCTGCTGCTCTGGCATTCAAGTGTCTAAAATGAAATAAAGGGAGAGCTGACCAAAAAAAAAAGCCAAACAAAACTAAACAACTGGAGCCTGGCTGATACAATGCACAGTCCTAGATAGTCTGTATAGCAGGAGAATGTGACATAGTAATCACATGAACAGCTCTCTCTGCAATCCCCAGCAAGAAATTTCCTATTGAATATGGGGCTTGGTTCTGAGATAACCAATTACAATTCCACCAGAAAATGACAATTCACTCCCTAGAGTTTAAGCCCTTTCAGAAAGAGGTGGCTCTTCCACCACCTTTAAAGGTCAGCCCTCTTTTCACTTTACCACAGCCTGTCACTCACCTTCATGCCAATGCCAGTGAGCCTCCCTGTTCATCTCCCACTTCCATGGCTGTACCACTGACAAGAGTTTGAGGGATGGGGAAACAAAAACATCTTAAAGCAAGTCTCCTCAGAGCATGATGCCTTTTTTTTAGCTGAATGATGCAGCATTCATGCTTTTGGAGACCATAATCTCAGAACAGTGAATTCTAACACAAAATTTTTTTGAAAGTCCAGAACCTGCTACCCTGCACTTCAGTATCACAGTTCTTTGTATTATATTGGCAAAAGGAACTTGCAACCAAAAATTCTTTAGTGTCATAACAAAACTGGCTTCCATGTACATTTCCACTGCCCTCTACTGTTTGGAATACCAGAGACATTCCAGGTTTCATCTTCTCAAGAGTGACACAAAATCCTAAACATTCTTGCTTTTAAGGGAGGAATGGCCAGAGATGACCCCACTGCACAGCCTGCACTGAGCCTGGGACACAGCGTGGACAGTCCAGCTTCCCACCCTGCACACGCTCAGCTGGCAGGAGCCCCGGTACTGGTGTTAGGAACAGAACTCGCTTGTTCCTGATATTCCAAAGAAAGCAAACATATGAAAAAACAGACTGCTCTGTTACAGCACAGCAAAAACTGCAATGGAGGTGAGGTCATCTCTGCCACTGATGGCTTTCACACTTTTTAAGCACTTCCAGGAGTCATCACATCTCTGCTGGCCAAAATGGCAGCTCCTTGCCAGCCTCCCCTCGCCACAGGCAGCAGGCTCAGCTTCTGCACTGCTTGTTGTGATGGATTGGAGATTTTTCCGGTCAATGTAATGTAAAAGGAACACTGTAGTGAACAATGAAATGAAAGTTATATTCAATGTGTTTAACATTAACAACAGGAAATGGGTGTGCATGTACGGGATGCTGTAAGGACAAGGATTAGCACAGCTTTGTTTGAGGACTGGTATTTACTCTGCCTTTATTTAACCTTCTTCCTTCCCCTTTTTGGAAGACAGAGGAGAGGACCAGTAACTGGAATCTAGAAGAGTTAATACACTGAAACTTTTGCAAAGTTTACTATAAAGTCCAAACCAAATTCAGCTAAATAAGTTACATTTATTTCTTTTCCATAAGAGTTTTCTGTTGCATGAGAATCCTCTCTCAGCCAGAATTTCAACAATCCTACATAAATTATGCTTTTAATTAACACAATCAGTATCTAACAATTCTAAATTCACCTAGTATATAAATAAAAAGTAAGATGCAATTTAAAAGAGTCCATACACTATTTAGATTCATCTTCTGTTCTTCTCTCAAACACGTTTCAGCTGCAATCTGTCAGATCCAGTTCTTTATGTCTCCAAGTAATATAATCAGTCAGCATGCAAACAATCCCTGGATTCCTTAGTCTTTGGCAAGCTGAAGTGATGAAGCTGCAGCTCCTGGCCTTGTATGTTTGTGCTGACAGAATTTAGCATAGGATTGGTTGTAAAAGTGAGAATAATCAAAGTTGGGGTGTTTTAATGCTCTAACTCTCTTCTTAAAGGTTTCGTGCACTTGCAAGGCACACAGGCCCTTGAACACAGAGTCAGAATCCCTTAGGCTGGAAAATCCCTCTAAGATCACCAAGTCCAACCATTAACCCAGCACTGCCAAGCCACCACTAACCCATGTCCCTCAGTGCCACAGCTACATGGCTTTTAAACACCTCCAGGGATGGTGATTCCACCACTGACCTAGGCAGCCCGTTCCAGTGCTTGACAATGAAGAAATTTTCCTTAATATCCAATCTAAACCTTCCCAGGTGAAACTTGAAGCTGTTTCATCTTGTCCTATCACTTGTTACCTGGGAGAAGAGACTGAGTCCCACCTGGCTACACCTTCCTGTCAGGTGTTGTAGAGCCTTAGGGTTTCCAGATCCCTGATTTGCCTCGCACTACAGGCCCCCACCTTGATCACATATTTCTAAGAACTTCAAAGTAGAGTTTTAGTCAACATATACTAAAATAATTTGAAATAACTTGGCTTCCTAAATGAGAGGACGCTCTCTAGTTTTCCAAGAAAGGATGCTGTAAACTGGGGCTGGAGCTGCAAAATCTGAGATCACATCTGTTCACTGGTGCCCCTAATGGGCTACTCTTATTCACCTATTAACAGCCCAAAATCAAAACTCGACACAAATCATTAAGAACAACCAAGTACTGAATGCTAACCACTGCAACATGTAAGACAGGTTGGAAAGGTTTTATACAGCAGTTTGAAATTAAAGATTTTAATCCTATACTTTGTTCTACTCTTAATGAACATGACAATCAGGAAGCATTTATCCCCAAAATATCTAACCTGAATCTCCCTTGCTATGAAAAAACCCATCTATTCCTGTGCTACACTTGGCAAACACAGAGAACAAGTGCCCAGTTTGCAACTGTTCACACACACTCAGAGATAAACCTTTACTCACACCTTATATCTTGTTTTTCTACACACAAGATGCACTAAATCTTTTAAACCTCCCTCAAAGGCTGTATTTTCTACAGCTTTTATCAATCTTGCTACTTTCCTGTCCCCATCTTTCCCAAGTGTCCATAACAGCACCCAGTTTTCCAGGTGATACCACATCCACATGCTGCAGAGCAGACTCGTTCTGCAGTGTAAACACACTGTAAGTAGGATGTGGTACAGCTTTCACTTTGACAATGGAGACAATCATGCATATTGCTACAAATATTCCCCTTTAAACACTAGCATCGGCCAAAATTCACATTTTCACGCTAGGAGACTGAGGCAGAGATGTTTACATGGGTATGACAGAAAAGCAGAAGCAAACACCTAAACCCATCATCCTGCAGCAACCAACGACCCATACAGAGAGAAAAATAAACCGTCCTCCAACCCATTGGGAATAGCAGAGTATAGCACCTCAACCTTTAGCCAATTTCTTTCCTTACAGAAAGAAACATTCCTGCCAAACAACATTTCGGTTTAATCAATACCCAATCTTAAATCCTGGCATGCTTGGAAGGAGTATCTGTGCAATTCCAACTTACAAACAGTAAAAAGTTACACGATCCCCATTCACGCTTACCTGATGATGCACAAACAAGCAGCACCACACCATGAGTTACTTTGTATTGTACTCAGATTTTAGGAGGTTTCTTAATTTTCAGCGTGACAGTGAAAAGTCTTTGCTACAAAGAAGTCCCTATGTCTGTCCTTCAGTTTTCAGCAGGAACTCCTCCCCATGCAGCCACACAGTTTGCTCTCACTTCCTGTCATGCAGCGCACTGCAAGGGTCAGAAGCTGAGGGATCTGTACTGTGGTGTCTATCTCTGTTGTGGTTTTTCTCTCATACACTGCTTCAAAACAGTATTTTAAACAGACAAAAGTGTTTTACAAACAGCCAATAAGTGAACAGCACCGGTATGGTGAAGGTAAAGATATCACTAATAGGTTTCTAAAATAACAGGTAGGTGTTTGGGAACTCTGAGCCTCAGTAACTGAAACAGCAGTCCCTCTCCCACCTGTGCAACTCTGAAACAGCAGCAATGGGCTTTAAACTCAAGGGCAGATGACTATCACCACATGTAGGTGTCTCAGCCAACAAAAGAGCTGCTAAATACTGGGCAGAACTTTTAAATATTTTACTTTTTTTTATTATTATTGTTTGAAAAATTAGGGGATGTGCTTAGCACGAGATCCTTAATTAATGGAGGCATAATGGTAAAAACAAAGTACAGACTGTTTTAGAATCAGCCCAGAATAAAGGAGCAAAGATAAGCATGGCAGAGCACTCCAATTTTGCACATATAGTCAAGTGCAGACTTTGATTTTAACCCTAGAAATTCAATATAACTGAAGAACTACAGCTCTTTTTTAATCTGTCCCTATCCTGTCCAGTCTTCTGTGACTTGCTCAGGTCTACAAACACAGAGCTGATTTTGCCAGTGCAGAATTCTGCATTCTTCCACTGGGCAAGGATGTCAAGATAAATTTAAATTTGGGTAGCAAGATAACAGCAATTCAAATTTCATCTTTAAAGAAACAAGTTCTTAGTGAGCTGGTGCAATGTTTCTTCAGAATAAAAAGTTTCTGCTGATCTTGGAGGAAGAAGACAAAAGGTGAAACTGATACCAGTGAGCAACCAGTTCCTTTGAGAAGAGGTGCCATGACATGCCTGCAGACAGAAAATACTGACTGAAAGACCTTTCAGAATGCAGACATTTTAGGCCAAGACTTAAAAAATTGCTCAAGTACATCCCTCTTGGTGAATCCTATTGGTCTGTCTTCCCTGCCCAAAGGTGAGCTAAAACTCAACCTAGTCATGTTATTTTCAAACCCATCCAGGAGAATATAGTATTCCTCCTATATATCCTAAGGAAATACATATAAATTCTATATACAAGCCTGCAATATTTTTCAAGTATTCTTTACTCTCTCTTTATCAACTTTAAGTTACTTCTTAAACAACCTTTTAGCCCATACAGGAAACCCTAACCCTCTGCTATCAGAATTTGGTAATACCTCACACCCAGGATCAACTATAGGAGGGCAATTTTTTCAAGTGTTATGGTATCTGTAGCTCTTTAATTGCACAAAAAATGAAGTCAGGTAGGCAGGCATTTTTCAATCAGTTTTTCTGGTAACATTTGGATTTCTGTATTCTACTTCCTGGAGACCACAACATGTAAAGACTTAAACTTCTTATGCTTCTTTATATTTGCACTTGCACTACTCCTCAGGCCACCTATAACCACCTACCTCAGCAGCCATGAGAATTTAAGAAGCCTAAAGGCAGATACCACAGATTTCAGCTTTGTGTTAGGCTTTTTCTCACCAATCTAATAAACAACATTTAAAGCAGTCTGGCCCCCTACCTGTATCAATCAACACAAATTAATGGGATGGCAAAACCTGCTTTCTAAGCTCTGAGGAAAGAATATATTCTATATGTGTTTTTTCCCTGCAGCTGCACATGAATCACCTCCAAGGTACTCTGCACTTTGTTGACAGCAACATCAAGGGCACCCACCTGAAAGAAAGTGAAGCTTGAACTTACTTATATTGTAAACAGCCATGCAAGTACCAAGGAAGGAAATCTAAGATACCCAATCTAGATTCCAGACAGCAACTTCCTCAAAGGAATGAGGTCCAGAAACCAGAACTGACATATCAAAAAACATATCAAAATATGTGAATGTATGAAAGCTGCTCCTTTGGTCCCCGTGCAGTTACAGCACTGCTGCCCAGTCCAGCAAAACATGAAATGAAACAAGACAGCACCATGAACACAGGATTGAATAAATAGTTAGAAACATCCACAAAGCACTGGGTAAAGGGAATTAAATATTGCTGTAACTATAGTTTTCAAGAACAGAGAATGAACACCACCTATTCTTTTTTTTTTTAATTAAAATTAAAAAATCTGACAACACCACGTCTCAGAAAGTTTCCTGCCTTAGGATTCTCACTTGTAAAATGTTCAAAGCACTGGGGTGGCATAAGGCTGAAGCCTGTCAAATGTTTGTAACCCGCAGCACTTAAGTCATTATTTAGACAGCACACAGACAGTTTCCAGTTGCTGTGTCAAAAATCACAGCAAAATGCAAGCAAAGCTGCCTAAGCAGATTCACTGTTGCCTTCTTCGTCAGAGTTCTTCAAATTACAGATACTGCAAATAGGAAAATAAATACATAAAAATCCTTCTGCCAGGGCACGATCCTGCTGCTGCAACCAGGATTTTTAACTGCACAAAGGGGAACACACACATCTCAAGTGCTGGGAGGTTTGACCTTGCTCCTTCCAAGGGCTGGGAGAGATGTTCATGAGTAGCAAATTCCCTGCAAGACATCGAAATTTACCCATCCCATCTCCCATTATACAAACCACTGACTTTGTAGTTTCTCACATATTCTCCCAGAGACAAAGATCTGGGGAACTCTAACATAATGCTTCCCAGAACGTGAAAAAGATTGCTATGATTTGCTGAAGACATCTAAAAGAGAATAATTTTTATTTTTGCTTTTCTAGGACTGTAGTAGTCCAGAAGCAAGTGCCACACCAAACTGCACCAGCCACTGCCCAACTGAGGACTCTCAGGAAGTGCTGCAGTTCTCTCCCATCTCCTCCCAGTATCCTTGCAGTCAGGACATACAATCTAATCTAATCTTCTTAGGATCTGTACAATTGCCCTCATTTCATGACCTTTTCACAAGGCTACAGCTCTGCTTTGGACTGGAAGTGTCTGGGAGGACACAGGGATTATTGAAACCTATGACTGCTGCTTCTGAGGATATTTAAGGTTGTGAACAACTGAAAACAGTGCTTGGAAAAGAAATAAGTTTTGCAAATTCAGTGGGGAGCCTGCTGGCACAGAGATAGATTGAAACTGTTTTCTCATTGTGCATTATGAGTGTTTTGACAATGCTAAATTCTCTCTCTGAAAAGCTTAACAATTAACCACCATCTAGAAAGAGACAGACATCACCAGTGTACAATTTTGCATCAAAAACAATCTAATAAATATTTTTAAGCATGCATTTTACACATCCTTAGAACATTACCTCAAATCATGTCAGGATTGTATTATATGCACTGCTTCATACATCGTCCATTAGAATGGAAGATTTCAAAACATGTAACAGAATCCAGGAATTACAAAGATCTGTCATCATGAATGGCATTTAAGAGCTTCAATAGGTCTGAATTTACTGTAAAAAATTTAATTTAGTAGTATTAAAGAAATGTTAATGTAGGTTCTTATATATGCTGAGATTGTAAATTCTTTATACAAAGAATAGTTTATTACTAGGTTTATGTGATATCCAGAAAAATGGAGACCTTGTTTTCTGGTTGCTACTGTAATAACAAAATTTGTTTCCAGGCTGCAATAAATAGAAGACACCATCATATTGCTGCTGTTAAGCATTTGTGTCAGATTTTAAAAGATGACCATAGTTTTTAACTTCTGTGTACATTCTAACCTCAGCATTAGCTTTCAAGAGGAATCTTGCTCTTACATTTAGAAATAATTAGGATTCATTCTACAACTGAGATGTTTGAGCAAGTCTGGCTGTGAAAGCACCTCTGTGTTTGGAATGAACAGGAGTCCTCCTGGAGAAACCAACAAACCCACTCAAAATGCTCCTTCCAGTCAGAACTCAAATTTCCTTTTCTTTTCCCATCAGCTCTAGGACTGATTATAAGCTGTTTCAGAAGTTCAGAACTTTTCAGGAGGTTTTCCTTCTCTCCTGGTCCTTAAGAGGATTTTGTGTAGCTTTCTGTCACAATTACAACTTGCCAAACTAAATTAGAAACTGTGGAACTGCAGAGGGACTGGAAACTGAGGAGGAGATGTTAGAATAAAACCTCCATATGGAGGATTTCCCAACTCTCTCCGGAAATGCTTTTGAAACCTTTTCCAAATGTGTAGTCAATCAATTTACTTTTATTTAAAATTTAATCCACAGCTTTAAATAATAATACCTAAGCACTACCAAATCGGAAACTTTTACACTCAGCTTAGAATGATCAGTGAGTTTTTACAGTACAAGCACCAGGAAATTAGACAACAGACCATCACAACAATTTGGGGACAATGAAAGAGCCATGATAATAACATATCTTTGTAACAGGTTGTGATAACACCAAGTTCTCCTGCAAGCATCACAGCTAGTAAAACCAAACAAAACAGCAATTCAAGTCTCTGTGTGTAGCCATTCACATTCACTAGACGTTTGAAAATAAAATTGCTAATATAAAACAGTGTAGCATCAATAAAATACTAATTATAGCTCAAACTTGCTTCTAAAATGTTGGTTTCTCAGACTGAGTGGCACCAAATTCAGCTGGACAACAGCACCACTCTGTTAACCATTACAGGTTTCTGAAACAAAGTCATAGGAAATAGTAATTTCACATCACGTGATCTCAAAGAGCAGCCACTGGTGGAGTGGGGGGAAACAAAGACAAAGAAATGGGCAGAGTTGGATTTGAGTTAAATTGAACAGGGGTCAAGTTCATCTGCTGCTGAACAAAGAAAAGAACAGTAAATGACAGCAGGACTACAAGGTAACACCCAGTCTGTGATTAAAGACAGGAAATCTGCTCTATAACAGAACATCCAACTTAGCCTAAGAGAATCACAATTGGACCTGTCTGCTCTATCACATGCTGCTTCTAGCTCAGTATTGTTTGCATGTGCAAAATAGCTGGCATGGAGGGTTTAGAGCATATACAGAATCTTTCTACTATAAATAACAAACCACACCTGGAACAAAAATAAACTTGTTACAAAGCACTTAAAAAGATCCACAAAATAAAACCCTACAACAGTAACAGAACGACCACATGAAGTATTTTAAAAAAACATCCATTCTTTGAGAAGATAAAATGAAATTATACAAAACGCTTCCAGGTAGGAGATATTACACTATTTTCATTATCAGAAAAAATCAAAGTATCAATTGAATAAGTGAGATTTAGTAAGCAAAAAAAGTCACGGGGGGAAAGTCTTGCAGATGTAAAAGTGTGTAAGTCTGAAGATCTTTTCAGGAATGCCTCAGCCAAGTGCTCCATAAGGGCCTCAGTATTCTTGCCCCAAGAAACATAGAATCTAAAGTGTATTTTCTATAACTACCATGTAATTAACTTGGAAGCACCTCTATAAACTAGGTGGATAGGTTTAATGGCTATGTACTTAACTCAGAGATTACTTCAGATGTAAAAGCTGTGAAAGTTTAATAAAACAACTACTGAATTAAGTTAATGAAGTCAGTGCAAATTCTTAAGCAGTACAGCACTCTCTAGACAGGACAAGCAGTAATAGCCCATAAAACATGCACAGGTTCATCTACCTGAGTCCCAAACTATTGGAATCTTGGAATGTTGAAGTCCAAAGGCCACCCAGCATCATTCTCCTTTGTAACTCATCTATAAACAACTCACAGATGTCTCTCCAGCACATTCATGATTTTTGCCACATTACTGTATGCAGAGGACCTTGTAATTTACAGTACCCATTGATCCTCCAAAGAGAGATGGCCATTTATCACAGGCCTAAGAACCAACACATCAACAAACCATGTTTTGCTGGAATTTCAAACAAAACATTCTAGGGTGACATGACTAATCTCGCATCACACACTGTGGGTAGAAGTTACGGTAATTAAACCATGCTGACTCAGCACATGGCTTTGGAATAACACATTTTTTAATTGCTCAAAATTGTCTAACTGATCACTCTGAACTGTTTTTTTAATTCACTGTATACATTAAGAATACAACAATTCTGATGTGTTTTGAAACTGCAGATGGAATTGACTGCTATCCAGTTACGCAAATGCCACACAATGAATTTCTGATAGCATCTCTATTTGTTTGCCAATATAAACCTTGCTGTTCCAAGAGGAATTAGTCTTGTGACTAATCAAAAACAGTTCCAATGGTTTGTTCAAAACCAAAACCAATAACAAGCTAAACCATTTAAAACTCCGCCCATAGATGAAGCAGGGAGACATCAAACCCAACTATTTTACAAACAAAAATCTGTGTCAAGGGTGTCTATTTGCTACTGTTTGTAAGCTCCTGTCTTCTGAACTAGAAATTCTGTATCACAGAAGGATATTTGCAATGCTCCTTACATTGCTGCTATCTACGGTGTGAAGTACCTATTCTCTGCTCCTGCAGTGCTCCCGCAGTGCTCCCAAGGAAGAACTGCTCGAACAGACTTCCACAATTGCTTCTCACTGTTTCTGGTGTCAGTTATCAGGGGCGTTCTGGCCCAGGACAGGTCAATGCTGGACAGCAGCACAACAGCTCCTCCACAGAGGCTGACTAAAGGCAAGTCTGAGCAGAACCAGACAGTATAAGAGAAGGGCTGAGACAAACTCTGACATGGAAGACCTTGAACCCACTGTAAGAAGGCAGAGGAAGACATCTAAAAGGAATGAGTGGCACACAGGAATTCATCATCTGTTGGAAAGCAGAAAAGGAATATGAAGTTCTGTTCAAAGACAAAGGGGGATGAGATGGGTCAGGGATCAAGCATCCACCTGACATCTCTTTAACCTGCTGCAGGTCAGAAGACACAGGATTCTCTGCAGAGGTAAAGGGAGGAGCAGCAGCACCAGAGCAGCCATGGGGATCCCAGCTGGACTCCCCTGCTCAGAGTCTGTCTGTGGCATGGGTAGGAACTGACTCCTGAGTGCTACGTCACAACATGTACAATTATTCCACTCCCAGCTATGCTGTGACTACACAAAGTAATCACTTACAAAAACATGCTGCCAATGACATAAAGTAACCGTCCTCCTCCAAGGAAGCTGCTTAAATTGTGCATAGGAGTATAGTGAAATAACAGAAAACCACACATGTTTTTTAATGCATATGATAACTTGTGTTTTGAAATCATACTGCACATGCTAAGAGATAATGGTATTTAAGCACATTTGATCTAGAGACAGTAGTGCATAACTTTGTTTCAACAAGTATGATAAAAGGCCTGTGTGATACCACTTCTAATAGGTTTCTGTTACAGGTAACATGATTGCTTAAGCAAATAACTATCAGTGGATACAGAAATTAAGTAAAACCAGGCAGAATCCAGGAGAGGTACAGAGGTGCTTTCTATGGTAGTAAATAATTATGTAATTTATGCAATTAATCATTAACTTAAAGCCATGAAAGAACTTCTTTTCTCTCTTAGCAATTTTATCTTGTTGCGATTCGTGCACCCTGAAAGGGATAACTGAAGTGTGCCAGTCTGCACAAAAATATACTGTTTTCTAAAAAAATACAGTGTGGAAAAGTGTGGAATTCTTCTCATTTGGCATGACAGACACCTTTTCACAAATGTGTGCAGTAAAACTAGCAAAGAAACCACTTACATATCCAAAATTGACTTTCAGCATATTTAACACTTTTTTATGTCAGGTTTCTTATAAATTAGATCAGCCTTCCTCACAGGCGACCACATCTGCAGCTCAGTTAGATGCTTTTGCAAAACTAGAGAGGAAACAAGAAAGGAGGAAATAGGAAGAAGCCTCAATGCAATAAATTATCTTCAATCTTCAGGCAACTGCACACTGAACATATGCCTCAAACTATTTCAAGTACAAAATGTTGGTTTAGATTTCACTATTTATTTTTAGCACTGAAGATCTTCAGCCAAATTTGTTGTGTGTGGCAGGGAGGAAATAAAGAAACCATCATAAGGGTTCAGATGTTTGATAAAACATGCAGGAAATTACGCTCTCTTGGTGAAACAGTGGGGAGACATATCTGAGACAAGTGCAGACAAAACCAGCATCCTCTTGAGTTCTGCCTACAGCCCAACATTCTTCACTAATCAGGTAACTGCTTTTCTTTTGACTGATTGGCAATTTCTTCACAGTCGCCTCAAATGTCATCATAGCCACACTGTGTACCACTACTTCTGCAAATACACCGATTTTTTTTTGTTTGTTGAGGAAAACAATCATTTGAATACTCCATTTGCATATCTAAGTCAAGAAGTTTATCCTGCTGGCATAAACAAAGTGGGTGCTTTTAAAGGAGCAGGAAGGGAGAGAGATAAAGCAGCTGAATTCTCAAACTCTCAACAGAGATTCTTTTTCTTCTTGAATTCAGAACTTCTTTATTTATAACACTGACTGCTCTTAGTGTGGTAAAAAATAGCATACAAGCATATAACTCAAGACTGTATCATAACTACCAAAAACCACAGAAGCTTTAATCCTGACATCTTCTAATTGTGTGTGGATGACTGTACAAATGTAATCCTCATTTGATGGAATGCTTTATGAAATGAAGCTATTTCCCACCCTACAGAGCAACATAGCAACACACTATTTCCACAGACACTCAGAGCAACATATTGACCTGCTCTCTCTTACTTATAAGCACCAAACAGTGATGCTGAGGAAAGCCACTTAACTGCATCAAGGTTTTAAGGGAAGGGTGGCACAGAGATGGGAAGAACAGTGAGAGTTAATGGTAATCAGAAGCTAAAGCAAAAATAGAATTAATATTAATTTCTGTGCCAAGATCTCTGCTGGTGCTTTCTTTATATTCATTATTAACCCACCTCTGAACTGCCCCATCCCTTCAGATATTTGTGCTTCTTCTCCTTACCAAGTCCCACCCACAACTTGCTCCCTCCACCCACATCATCTTATCATGTCAGGGTCAGCACTTGCAAAGACTGAACTGGTAAACCTGCAGTGTTCTGTAGATTTCTGCCTCCACTTTGTGCTTCCATCTCTCTGCTTTTACACTCACTAGCTTTCCTTCATTTTTGTATTTTATCCATATCCACTCTCTTTCTCCCACAGTTCTCTCACAGCTCTTTGCTTTCTCCACCCTGACTATCCCTCTTTCCAAGCTGCAGATTCCTCCTCTTTTCTTCTCCAATCCTATATCCAGGATAGGATTTTGCTTTTATTCCTTTTCCATATTCTATATTTTATATTCCTTTGCTTTATTCCTTTTCTATTTTACGTACCGCATCTAACACCTAATCTCCCATGTTCTGGTCTTCCCTCCAGTGCAGGATATTCTTATCTCCACACATTCTGTGTTTCTTCCTCTGGAATGACAGTTCTCGCTATAATTACTTCCCCTCTATAATAGTCTTTCTGCTGGACACCTGACTATAAAAATCTCTTCAAACCCCAAATTAACCTGATGTCTTCTGTGTATGAAGGAGGAGCTTACAGCAAAAAAATTTCACTGCTCAGTAATTTTAAGTCTAAATTTTACCTCAACCAGGTTTGATTTATTAAGTCAAAAAAAGAAAAAATTAATAAACTACCTTCTCCCCACTGATATCTAAACACTGCCCAAAATTCTGGAAGCCACTGCTACCACTACCTAAAAATGACAGAAACATGATGTCGTTCTGACATGAAAATCCCCACTGAGAGAGGTAAACGTGATCTTTAACCACACGGCTCGAAAGAGCTGCTCAAGATGGAAATCAGCTTCTTCTGATAAATTTAAGTAAGGAAAAGAGAAGTGCAGAGGAGTTTGTTTGGTAAATGTGTACCATCCGGGCCTTCCTTATCTTACTCTGAGGTTTACGTTGGTGTATGTTCAAGGTTTCTTTAGCATGTCCCTTTATCAGCATGATACAGAGACATTGAAACTGAGTGAACTGGCTGCAAAGTGAGGACAGGGAGATGAACACAATCTTGCAATTCTGTGCTAATTACTTTATTCTTTATTATTTTTTGTGACTGTTGAAGTGATCCTGTGTTATAGTCTGTAATAACAGAAATAGAGGTTAAAAAAAACCATAGCCATGAATAAGTCAGCCCCAGGGTTGTGTTTGTTATACTCAGCTGTGGCTCTGCTCCACTGTCAACATTAACCTAGTTCTTTTAGCCAGTAAGGTTTTAGTCCTGTTTGAGAAAAGACATCAAAGCCAACTTATATCTTTCACCATCTCTATGAAAACCTGTGTGACTTCAAGTCTGCTCATAGGGCTTTTCGTAACACAATTTTTCCATCCATCAAAATAAAGTTAATGCTCACACAATGCAAACATCAACAGCCACTTAGCTCTCTCTTTTCCAGTGCTCAGCTATCTTGGTTTCAGCATCCAAACAGATCAAGTGAACAACTTATACAGGTTCTTCCCTTGATGCAGCCATTTATTTCAAACAACTGCAACTGCCTACTATGCACAGTATGAAATATTACAGATGTAGAACTTGACATCTGTGTTAGTATCTCATAAGTTTCCTTAAAAATAAGGTGGCAGCCACCTGCCACAGATCTTCATTTCTACACATGAAGGAAGCAGTTTGAAGATCCATTAATTTACTGCCTGTTTTCTCTAACACTACTATTCCTACGTCCTTCCAGGTTCTTGATTCTGAAGTATTTTACTCCCCAGTTTTCTGTTCTTTGTGTATAGCTCACTCCACCTGCACCACGCAGGATCACAGACCTCATGCTGCCACTGTTAAGCCAACCCTACATCTTTACCTCACCGAGCTACTGCTCTGAACTTGGGATCATTGTTTTTTCAGCTACAACTCATACCTACAATACTCTTCCCACTATTTGCATACCCACCTTCTTCCTCAATTACTTTTCCAGCATAGCTGGGAGAGAACTGGGGAAAACACTGAGTCAATTTTATTTTTAAACTGGCTCTGAACTGTATAATAATCTACAGCTTAGGGGTTGTTGGTATTTTGCCTACATTCTTGGCAGTGCTGTTGTGAGAGAACTATTCTCTCAGTATCATTGACAACTTCACCCCGGTATAACACAAGAAATAGTGTCAATAAAAAGCTCACAGTAAACAATAGTGGATGTTCTATCTAAAACACCGAATTAGAATGCAAAAGTCAGTACCAGATATTGCAAAAAGTATTTTTTGTTTTAATGGAATTTACCATATTATAGCAACACAGATCAGTAAATCTGTCAATACCATTTACTCTTTCAGCAAAGCATATAAGTAATGTCTGTCTACTTAACTATTTTGTTGGAAGAAGCTCAGAGAAAACAAATTTATATGGTCTCCCAAGTACAAGTCAGTCCGCATTACAGATAATGGTAATTTAGTGTTCACTATACAAAAAGAAGTTTGCAAGGCAGAAAAGCCCTTCCTTTAACCAAAAGATTACTATGACTTAGATACAACATGCAGTGACTCCTCCTGGACTGTACCCCAGGCTCCAGTACTTACTACACATGGCAAACACACCATTGCCATTGCACCACCACCATCACATGAAGTTTTACACCAAATGGTGGAGAAGGGCTCACAGGCCCTAGGGGATGGAGAGGGGATAACATGACTGACTCTGAGCAAACTAAACTACCTAAGAAGCTACCTTGGAAACGTGAAGAGGACAAGAATAAAAGCTCCTCATACCATCAGCAAATATTAAGATTCTCAGTGTCACTTGCATTGCTTTTTCATGAATCTTTTCAGTCAGTTTCTGTGGGAACACACAAGCTTCCATATTTCCTTACTCAGCCAAGCAAACAGAAATAAAACCAATTCTCTTCTGCCTTGTAAGAGACCCACATGATTTTTGTTATGATTTAACTGTACTTCTGCAAAGTTTACATATACAAACTTTCAATAACTTTACAAATATGTATATTAAAGAGTATCAGTCCAGTTTTAGTTATTTATTTTCAGATATGAAAACACCCTATTTTTTAAAATTTAAAGTAGGCTAATGTACAGTGTGATTCTGTCCCGCACCCCTCATAATAATACAACCAATTACATTAAAAAAAAAAAAAAAAAGCTGGCATTTTTAAAAAGCCTTTTAGGAGGGTACAAAATTAAAAGTTCCAATCTAATTTCACCATTATTTTAGTCCTCACAGATCATGGTTTAACGACAAAGTTACACTGCAACAGAATGAAGCAGGAGGGAATGTTATAGTGTGAACGAAACAGTACTAAACTTACCCCTCTGAAATTCCAGCCCTTGGTAGAAGGAAACAAGGAAAAATTATTCTGTTGCTGCTGTTTCGGCCTGCAAGATGAGACAAAGAAAAGTGTTTACATTTTCAGCTGCCATATTTTCTACCTCAATAACAGCATGACAATAGAATGAGAAAAGAAAAACACATGCTTCAAGTACTAAGACACTTAGACTTCCTTGGCTGTACCTCTGACAGGTTTCTGTCTTCAGTGTTACATGTTTTAATCCACATTGAGCACTAAGGGCCATGGCAGCCTTTCAAGCCTTCAGAGATGCTCTGACTTGATGTCTGACAGCAACTTATTCCTCCCACTGATTTTCAGCAGAGACAACCCTGACCCAAACAGTCTGCGAAGCTGCAATTACACCACATGATGCAAGATGGTGCAGCTGGACAGGAGGGGGACATTTCCCAGCCTTTCATCCTGACAGTGGAGCTACACAAAGCTGTAAAGAGCAAAGTAGCCAGCCTCATTTGTGACGCTAAAAACTAGAAGCTGACTTCTGTTTTCACGCCTTCCAAAAATCTTTCTCCTACCCTGTAATTAACAGTGTATAATTATGTCTGAAAAGTAACCATAACATGGCCCATTTCTCTCCTAATAAGTGCTTTTCACCGGTAAGATCTTCAATTAGTTCACAAAGGTAGGCAAACATAGCTGAGATTTTACACACGGAGTCAGATCAAAGCTCAGTGACCTGCTGAAGCTGCCCAGACCAACACATTGTTTGGCAGCAGGACCCAAGTGCTGAGCATGCTGCACCTCCAACCATGCAATTAGACACATTACAGATGCGACCATGAATAGTAACAGGAACACAAAAACTTGGTTAAAAAATAGCAAATTAAATGGCTGCTTGTCAAACCTCACCATCCAACAATAACACAACAGATATTGAAGTTAAAGCACTGAACTAACACACAAGTTCTTCCTGCTGCTTATAGCTCCTGAAGGACTCCAACACACCATACCCCAATTTCTTTCCTTAGAGTCAGGACAGCAATAGTTTCCACTGTCTTTTTTTCTGTCTTCTCTTTTTTGGTGTAAAATATTTGGTGTACGGATGTTTTTGTTTTCATGTTCATTAAACACATCACAGAGCTGTGATCACAGTAAACATTTTTAGATGCCAGCATAATGCAAAAAATTATAATCATGACAGTTAAGTAATTTTTGTAACATCAAAGGTTGAGATGTAAATCTTCTTAGTTTTTCACTGCACCAGCCTGCCAACCAGAAAGAATATTAATATTGAAGTGCATTGGTAAAGTCATTAAAGAGCACAAGGCGGGACACACGACAGATTTTAGTGCTAAAGACTGTCCCACCAATAAATCCTCCTACTGCAGCTTTCCAAGTTAAAATATTATGAAATTGAATTTCTAACCTAAAAGCCTCACTGGAACAGTAAGTGCATTATAAAAAGAGAAAAATGTGATTAACAAGAGCAACTTACATAGATTATCAATTGTCCTAATGGTGTTTTGCACCTTTTTATTCACAGATGATCTCACACTGGAACCAGTCAGGTTTTTGAGAAAGTATGGTGACCTTTCTATAAAGTTGCACTCCTTAGTAATTTTTCCAAAAATATATGTTTGAACTTACATTTCATCATTTTCATCTTATATTTTAATGCTGTTCATGCATTTAATTTCCCATTTTGTTAAGAATTGCAGTAGTTCTATACTAATTAAGATGAACGTAGGGGAAGCAAAAGACATTTCAACTTCAGTAAAGCAAGTTTTATGACAGTTTAGATAATATTTCAAGGGAAATGAAGACTTAATTAAAAATTATCTCTCCCCACAATCGTTCTGTAATGAGAACTGAGAACTCTGTAATAAGCAATAAATTTGTCATATCATCCATCTACACTCAACTAAAGTCCATCCAGCAGAAGAAGGATGACTAAGCAATTGTTATCATCAATCTGTAACTTTCCCATTCACTGACAGCAACCCAGACTACACAAAAACAGCCAGTCTTTATAAAGAGCAAATATATCAAATTTACATTTTGCCAGTTTTTACAACAGGTATCCTCTTCCCTCTTATCAAGAGCCTTATTTCATTTTGCTGAGAATGAATCTCCCCATCATTCACAATGGTCTGCTAACTCTTCTTTTTAATACCACTGTGGCATTATTAAAGGGCCTTAAATGCAGCAGCCTAATGAAAAAACGTGGTTTTACTGAAAGGAGTTAAATAAACAGGCAGGGAAACACATGGAGGTCACTCTGTGTTCCTCCATGACTTGCTGACCTGACCTGATACAATCAGGGTAGAGCAAAATTCTTCACAAATCTTTTTTTACCCAGTGTGTGCAGCACTCTTCTAAAACCAGACTGAAGAACTTCAGAAAAACTGTCCCACTATTTTCCTGAGAGACTGTTTCAGAAATCTTGCTGTTCTCGTAACTAGGAATTATCTAGGTTAAACATATTTGTAAATTGTTTATGATCGCCATTCTGAACCAACATTTTTCAGCTGAACACACCCCTAAATTAAAATGAAATAACATAAGAATTCTGATTCTCGAATGCATCTCAAGTGACAAAACATAGTTATATCAAAAGCGAGACCTCATTTATAGTTGTCAGTTTGGTCCTTCACTATCCTAAAGTTATTTTGATCTCTTGGTCTTCTCATCCGTCAATATCAGTGAAAACTGCACTGAAAAAGAAATAAAGTATTGCAGATTTTTCAAGCATGTTTTAAATTAATGTTTTACTTTTTTTTTTTCCAACAGGACATTACTACTGTTACTTCAGATCACTCTGTTTACTGGATAAATCCTTTCCAAAGTGTAGGAGGATATGAGCCTGTGTTAAAAAACTATTAAAATACTAAATTGGTATTTGATATTTTAAATACAAAACTGTCCAAGAATTGTATTTTTGAAACAGCCAATAGATATTACACTTTGGTAGGAGGGATACTGGTCCAATAGTGTATTAGATGCACTTAGTTTGGTAACAAAATCTTTTATAAGACCAATAATAAAAATCATCACTGGCATAAGTAGGTAACAGACAGAACAAAATAAAACACTTTGAATAAAAGAGGAGATATTAATAGACATTAAAAGTGATGAGCAGACCTGACTTTTAGAGGCACATAAATCTAAAACAAATTACTCAGATATTATAGTAAGGCTTTTTCAAATGTCAAGGACAAGGCAGGGATGGTTCCTACAACTGAATGCACTGTGATCAACACTCTTGAAATGCACCAAATAGGTTATCACAGACTAGATCATGGCGAGAAAAGGAAGCACAGAGATAAAGAGAGGAGGAGTTCCTCCCTAAAATTGCTTGTGACAAGAGTCTCAAAGCTGTAATTTCTAACACTTGACCTTTCTTACACATGGATCTGGTTTTGTTCAGCCAAAAGGCACCAAAGCGTTTACTCCTCAGTACCACAGTGTTAAGAAGGAAAGACTACAGGGTGGGGATAGAAAGGAACTCTTCAGACTGTGGGAGGGAGGGGTCACCAAACCCTCCATCTGAGCTTGGCTTGGGGATCACTATGGAAAGTTTACTTTGGGAATAAAACCTGAAACCAAGTCCCTCCACTGTGAGAAGAGTACAAGCGGGGACCTGTCCCTTGGAAAGGCAGCCGTGGAGAAACTCAGCACTGAGCCCATCCCTCTGTCTGAGCATCAAACTGCTCCTCCTCATCAGCAGAAGTTTTAACTGTGCATCCTCAATTTCATCCTTAGCTCCAGCCCTGGCAGCATAAGCCAGAAAATGGCATCTTCATGCCTTAGTAACTCAAATATAGCTTAGATCCCTTGAAATATTTACCAGGGAATGACTAACTTGCGTACCTGCTAGCTCCTAGTGATCCTGTGGTTCAATAAGAATAATTTAGAATTTTACTGAACTAAACTTTTATTACTGCAGGAACTTCTGACGTTGGTAATACCCTCTGTGTTCTTGCACTTTCTTTGGCCAAGTGCTTTTACCACTATTTTGTAGCCTAGGAAATAAAATGCATTTGTCCTTCAGATGTGCAGGGTTTTCTGTTGAGGTTCCGTCAGACACATACTAAGGATCTATTATAAAAATATATTTAGATGCCAAATTAACATGCCTTCCACAAAAAGTCACTGGAGCTTTTTTGTGCAACTTTTACTGTGCTGTAGGTTAGTTATATAATGACCATTGGTAGGTAAAAGTGTATAAAGGAATCTAAAAACTAAAATACAGACTGAATGTTTTAAAGTTTCTATTACATTTACTAACAGAAGTGTGTTATCTGCCTTGAAGCATGATGATGAGTTAAGTGAACCGTTTATGTCAGTTTATACTAAGCTCACGCAACTTGTATATCTTCATCTGATCCTCCAGTCTATCTGCACACAGAATCACTGACTACAAGGGTATTTTTTTGATATGAATATCCAAACTGTGCGTGTTTTGTTTAAAATATTCAGCTGTTACATCCGTTCAAAGATAAAAGCTCATTTCGCAAATCTACATGAATACTCAGATAATAAAAGCAAAGCTCAAACCAACTGGAGACAAACTGTGCTAAGTAAAAATTCTTTTCAATCTGCAAAAATAAAGGTTGTTACTACAGCTGTGAATATTTTATGAAGATACTGTTAAATAATAAATAGTACTTAGTGCTCAGATCTGTTCTTTGTGATGTCATCTGCTCAACCTGTCAAAAATGTACACTAAGACACAGGTCAGAAAAGCAGATTGATTTAAACACATTGGAATAGTTGTGGTATTAAATTAAATTCCACACACAGAAAATGTCAAAGTGGTTTACCTGGTGAAGCCTGAGATGTGCAAGAGCATTTCAGCTTTGAACAATAGTTTTGAATACTGATTTTCTTAAATATTTTAAATAACAGATAATAACATACTTTTAGTACTGATTTTAAAAGCAGGAAAAAAGCTCATGTTTTGACCTACTTAATAAAACACATTGACTCATCCGTTTGTAATCTCAAATACTATTTCTCTTTTATACTAGGCCTGTGCATTTTGGCCCTAAAAGTAGATTGTGGAAAATTCCATTTATTTTCCAGGAGTGTCAAAAAAAACAATACTACAGAATCAGGCTCAGAAAAGACTTAAGTTCCTATAGAGAGTTAACTTGATGGGTTTTTCTTGCTAAAGGCAAAGCAACTCCAAGACTGGGTGCACGTTTGATTTGCCAGGGCCCCATCCTGCAGACACGAGCTTGTCACAAACGGGTAACTGGGGGTGGGGAGGCCACTCAGCTGAGCAAGACTGAACACTTTGTATCTTGAGAGACACAAAAATAATAAGAAAAAAAAACAATGATTGCTTTTCAGCTGCTGTGCTGACTTCCTGAATGTGAACATCATCTTTTAATGTCCTAATATCATGAACTGGCATAAATGCATCAAGAAAGAAAAACAGCCCCTGTGAATGTGGCTGCACAGAGACAAAGCAGGTACATGCAGCAGTGAGCTGTCACACACCTACTCTTTTCCCATGCTTTCCTCAGAACATATTTATTTATACTATGAATCAATGCACCCTACCATAAAATACCCCATCACTAACAAAACCCAAAGAAGCTACAAAATGCACTTTTTCATTTCTCTATTTATTTTCCTGCAAAAATTAAAAACATCCTTACGAAAGATGAAAAAAAAACCTGAAGGCCAACTGAAGTGCACCATTTCAGCCTAAAAATCAGCTATACCAAATGATGTAACATTTCACCTTTTGAAGAACGACAAGCTTGATCTAAAGCTTTAACCATAACTTACTTCTTCATTTATAATTATTGAAGGTTAATGCAATAAATGCCATCAATATGCATCACTATAAAAGCATCTCCCTTGCTATACATGAACTCTGGTCACGTCTGAAAGAGAAATCCCTGGCTGCTGGCCAACAGGAGAACCCAGACTCCTCTGCTGTTTGACAAAGGTACAGCTGCATTAATGCTGGGGAGGATGTGAACAGAGTCCTGTATTATGTTTCTATAACTAAATATCACCGTGTCATGAATATTGTAAAAGGCTCAGATGAGAGAGAATTCACAGCCTTACTTTGACTATGCAGCCTAAAAATATCCCTGTTTCACTTCAATTACATTTGGAAGAAAAAACGTAAATAATGCTTGTTACTTTTCAGTCATTACCTCACCCCACTTGTATATCTTAGAGACACGCTGAATTCTTTACAGGGAGAACAACTGCTCATTCAAAAGAAATGTTTGCTCATTTCCACCCAACAGCCAGAGAGGATCCTCTGTTCCATGGGAAAAATAAGATTTGATGGTAATGCTTAAATGCCCCCATCATCACAGTGCCAGAAAAAGCCAAGCCTTGGGGCAAAAACCTCACAACACTCATGCTCAAGACAACAAGTCTGCTTCATTTTGTTTTCAAACTAGAAGCAAAGGCTGGGAAATCCACTTAGGTTAGCAAGACTGGATACTTGCTGGTTAGACAGAAAAAAAAGGTTTTCACACAGAGAAATCAAACAAGGGATTTCTTAGCTGTTCAAAATCCACTCAAACAGCATTTTCACCTTGACCATAGAGACCCTACTAACACCCTCAAAATCCATTCAAGTGCCATCACATCATGTTCTTGATACAGGAAATGGGTGTGTTCTGAAAGGCCTTTCTGTTTGGATTCATCTCATCTGGCCCTTTCTGAAGGTAAACTTGAGTTCCTGTGGAGCTGTGATTCACTAACAGGCATTCAGACAGACCAGAAGGACTAAACAAAGAGGGCAACAGTATTTAAAATAAGTAACATCTGGAGGCAAGTCAATCCTATAAACGATTTTAAAACTTTCATACTGCTGGTTCCTTATCTTTCATTTGCAACTTCATACTTTACTGTATTACAGCTTGTATTTCACCTGAAAAGGCAAAAAATGTAGGTTTGTAACTAAAATGTCATATAGGATCATTATAGTCAATTTAGAGACTTCTCTGTGTTGAAAAATAAAACCATCCTGCATACCTTTTCAAGAGAGCTGTGTGATACTTTCACACCTTGCTCTCAAGGATATGGCACTAAGCCAGTCAGTCAAGGAAAGAAATCTGCTTTTATTAAATGTGATCAGTTACAGAGGACTAAATTTCAGCATAACGTTTCACTGAGCAAGACTGTTCTTGCTCGAAGGGTTTTACACTGAGTGACAAGAACCACTCCTGCAATCTCTATGCAGACAGACCAGAACGGCTTGAGATTGTAACAAGTCTGTCACCACCAGAGCTAATAAACTAAACTTTTCCAAGTGGATGCTGCCATACCTGTGACTTATCTTCAGCGTGGAGTAACTACCTCTCCAGAAAAGTAAAATTATACTACAATTTTCTGTCTCCATTAGTTCTGCCCTCCAGCATGCCTAAAGGATTGGAGGCTGTCATGGCAAATTCCATTTAGCTGCCTTGCCACATACAGTTCAGTAACCTGGACATAAAAATCTCACCAAACGTTAAATTCTGCAGCATCCTGGGGCCCTGCTCGGAACACAAGCATTTTGTGATGGCATACCTACACCATGGACAACAGAAATTCTCCCACACTTTGAGCATTGTCAGTTAAATAAAAAACAGAATATTAAGAAGTGGGGGGAAAGTCAGAAATTCATAGAATAATACAACCATTAAGGCTGCAAAATACCTCCAAGATCATCAAGTCCAACCTTGGACTGATCACCAGCAAGTCAATTAACCACAGCACTCAGTGCCACATCCAGTTGTTTATTGAACTCTTGCAGGGATGGTGACTCCACCCCATCCCTGGACAGCCCATTCCAATGCCTGACCACCCTTTCAGTGAAGAAATTCTTCCTGATGTCTAATCTGAACCTCCCTTGATGCAGCTTGAGGACATTTCCTCTTGTACTGTCATTTCCTCTTGTCCTCATCTTCTTTCAAGAACAAAACCTTCATGAGAACTTGCAATATTTATATCAAGCCTGAGGGATAAAGCTTTGACTTTTTAAACCTTTTGCCATTTCTAGAGACTTTACTTAGATTTTTTTTAAAAACCCTGAATCATGATACTTTATCTCTTTTTCCTTTGGGCGTTGTTTTAAAGACAAGCATCCGATGAAATCTGGGAGAGAACACTTACATTCTAGATTACCAACACCAATAAGTACAATAAATGCAACAAAATACTTAAGATACTCACAGCTCAAACATCTGTAGTGCACATGATATTAGTATGTGATATACAGATACAAGTCATCAGGATCAAACTATGGAGCTTTTAGATTTACAAAGACATTTTTGCTCGTAAGACTTTCACCTGCATTACTAGCAGATTGTACACCACAGGGGCCCAAATGAAACAAATCGTGATTTCACCTCCATTTCATCACATGTCCATCTGCACTGTAATTCCTATTAAGTTGTGTAAATAACTCTAAGAGCAACTATCAGCCCCCTGAGCTTAGAAAACTATTTTCTCCTCATATATAACGAAGTGCTCTTCACAATTTTCTTATTCAGCTTTAACATATTTTTTTAGATCTCAGAAATAATTACCAGAGTCTTTTAAATATTTATTACTTTAGTTTCCTTTTTTATATAACTCATTAGAACTTTTCCTTGTGGCCACAAATCCCCTAAGCACCATAAGTATTTTGTGCTACTCCATGACAGTGAAGCTACCAAATCAAGCCCTAAAATGCTTTCAAGTTTAGAAGTTTATTCATATCATAAACACCAGACTGGTTTCCCCTTTGTTCTGAACGAAAGTGAAATAAATATGAACAAGGCAATTGTATGCACAAAGGCCAGTTTACAAATATAAGGAGAGCTAGATTTAACAACAAACAGTTTCAGGATATTTTATTTAACACTGACAAATTTATTTCTGAAAAAAAAAGAAGCGTTTTTGAAGGCAGTTTATAAATAGATGCTGAAGTCAACAAATACTGACCTCTACCATGTGACTTGTGTGATCCTGACCTTCGTTGCGCAGTGAGGTCAGAAGGCTACCAAGATAGTTTTTATTAACAGTATTAGTCATTATGTAAATGATTCACATCATTCTTGAAGATAAAACTAAGTTATAGCTCCTGAGCAGAAGATTTTGTTCTACAAATTTGGCTTAAGAAGTTTCTTCACAACACAAAACATTTGAAGCTGGTGCCAAATTTTACACCTAATGTTTCTAACACTTTTCATTGGCCTGTGGGATGATACTTCAGCAATACATTACAAAGGTGTTTCTACTCTGAAACCAGACACACACGTGTTCACGTATATGGGGTTCTATGCAAGAGAATGACTTCCTATTATGTAAGCAAACCCCCCCATACTTTCACTGAAGGGACATTTAACCTGAGATGGAAAAGCAAAATGTTTTCAGTTAGTTATTATTCACAGCTGGGTTCCCGTGGGAACATTCTCTGCATCACTGTTGCCATAGCAATTACTATAGAAACCCTGAATGCAATGGAGTCAAACCTGTTGAAAGTGTGGTACCATTAAACCTCCATTCAAAATATCCACTCAGGACAGAAACTGTTCACTTAAGATCTACTTTTGCCAGCAACAAGTTAGGTTTTCTAGTCTCGTCAATATAAATACACTAACTACATTAATTTCAGCCCAAGACCATTTTACAAGAGCATACATGAAACCTTGTTAAAATAATCTTCTTACAAGTACAGAATCCTATATTTTAAAATAACATTATACCAGTGATGGCTCTGAAAGTGTTTATATGTTTTGTCCCAGGTCAAAGAACGTTCCTTTAAAGGTGCATTTATCAGTAAGAGATGTCTGGAGCTAGTTTTTTCCAAAATGTATGTAGTATGTCTATATAAAAAATAAAATTTATTTCTATGGATACATACTAGCACTCCCATGCTTTTTCTTTCCTTCTTGATTATAATCCCTGCAAAACCAAGCATTAAAACATGAACTGAGGCAGGAAATGGGATTTTGCTGTAAAGTAGACCACTGATGATCTACCAATGGAGGAAATTAGCACTTGCGTATCTGCACACACAGTTTTGTTCTTTATTTTCATCAGGTTTTTGGTTTTTTCCAGAGACTCTCCACTATTATGTTTCTTCTGAAACTTTTAATGCCATGCCTTTAAATTAGAGCACATTTATCTTTATTCTTACTCTTGCTGATAGCTAATGTATTTGGGTTTGAACGAGTACATTAGAGACACACACTGCAATATTTCATTATAAAAACTGAAAAGCTCCCTACTCACAAACACAAGAGAACAGGCTTTTTCAGTCTCTATATAGAAAGCACTGGAACACAAGGACCATATTCCCAGTCACTACAGCAGCTGAAGTAAGAGTCAAACCACAAGGGAAGAAATCAAACAGATGTTGATTTGATCAGTGATGATGCAAAAGTATTTAGCATTTCCTTTATGGTCATGTATACCAGAACTACTGTTGGTAGCTGTAGGTGAGTGATCCTACTCCTTTTAAATATGTAAAGTATGTTTCTGGCGCCAAGCTGTTGGATTTTTTCCAATCATTTACACTATATCTCTTGATTAATAAAACACTATCTGTGCTTTCAGGACAGCATTTTTCATTTCCAAATGCATCAAAAACACTGTTCTATGATTCTATGAACTGATGTTCATCTGATACTCTCCCCACCTCCAGCTGAAGAGCGGTCACACATCAAGGATTTCAGGCTGCTGCAAGATTGACTAACAATATTATCTAAGAGCCCTACAGGCAGATCTCCCAACCCTGACAACTTCAAACTGAGAAAGAAGAGATATGCAGCGATTTGATGAGTCAATCACTCAGAGAAGTGGCACAGTAATGGAGAACAAGTTTGCAAGTCTGATGTTCCAGTATGGGCTCTTTGTTCAGGGTAAAGATCGAAGATAAAAGCTGCTTTGTCACTTCGAAGGGACAGAGGCGGCACCAGAATGAGGTGAAGCAGCACTTGCATCCTATGCATGGCATGGGGTGAGATGTGACCTCATGATCTGAGCCAGAACTAAAGATCAGAGGTTTAGCACCGAGCACACACGGTGACAGCCCAACATCACGTCGCTGCAGCAGACACCACCTGCACAGACTCTGCTGGGGCAGCTGAGCAAGGTCCTTGCAGCGGCAGCAGCCCCCAAGTTGTGTCCCACACCCCAGCACTCACCACCTCCGTGCCCCCTGCCATGCCAGGGCTGTGGTCAGCTCAGGGCAGCACTTGTGCTGCTGTTCTTTATTAAGGATGTGAACGGCCGTGCTCTCTGGGGCCCTCTCTCACCATGCTGGTACTACCCGGGATCTCTCACCTCAACCCACACACAGTCATGTTAAAACTGGAGTTCATTTGCTCTGGTATTTTTTGTATCTTCTTAAAAACAAAACTAGGCAATGAGTTCAAAAGTTGCTGGCAAGACCAAGAGCACAGTCGTATGTCATTTCCTGAGGAAACCAGGCTCTCTTCAAACCACACACACGCATCTTTCTGCAAATCTGACTTGCTGAGGTACCTTGAAAAGCAAAGAAAATGGTTTCAGAACTCCGAGCTGCCGTGTCCCTTGGTGTCCTACTGAGAAAGATAAAAGTTGGGTGGTTATTTGGTTGGGTCTTTAAACTCAAAATGTGTCATAACCTATATCCTTTAAGTAAATCTACAGAAGGGGGAAATAAGGCCTGTTCTTTAAATTGCCATAACGAATCAACCATCCTACTTGGGGAAAAATGAAGTTATTTTTTATCCAAGTTCACAGAATCAGGTGGCTCTTCTCAAGAGAGAGATATTTAAAATTACTAGTAAGTGAAAAATATTAAATGTTAAAGCTTATCCACAAAGACAAACATTAACACTGTGTCTGATATGTAAACAAAGAACTTTAGGATGATCACTAAACTCAATTGCACTGTGAAAAAAACACAGAAAAGAAGAATCACAGTATTTTTAAGTTATCTTTAAATGGAAACCTGATCAAGGCAGTTACTCCTTTGCTATAGTGGAATATAAACAAAGTTGCAGTACAGTTGTAAAGGAGTTCTACTGTGAGCAAAAGCCTCAGCAAACAAAAAAAAATTGCCCTATAGTGCATTTGAGATGTAACTGATTGCTAAAAGGCTAATAAGACATTAAATTAACATAGCAGAAACTTATTGTAAGCATGCTCTGATATCAGGAGTGTCAATCTTTGTACACCAATTACAATGCTTAATAGACATTAACACATAATAAAAAGTGGGTGTCACTACATTTTTACAACAGCTTCACACAAAAAACCTGCTCTTACAGAAATCTCAAAACTTACGAAGTACTGTGTAAAGAACTTGAAAATTTAGATATTTCTCTTTCAAGTAAATACAGGCACTTGGATAACTGAGCTTGTTTGCCTACACAAGTAAGCACTGTAAACAAAAGGAATTCACATGCTTTGTTCGTATTTCCGCTTGATTAAGTCTGGAACAAAGCAAGACAACAGGCATCCATACTGATCCCAAATCTTGCTCTGCAGCACCACAGTGTTGTTTACCTGAGCAATTTCCAAACTGCTGAGTTAGGCTGAGAAAACAGGTCAGTATTTCCTCAGGGGAAACACAGCTTGTTGCTTCACCAGACTACAAACGCCTCATCTATTCACCAGGCCGATGCAAAATCCTAAATCAACTACGACCTGATGATGGATTACACAGTTTTGGGGACTGCCAATATCTTGGCAAGAGAGTCACAGATTCCTTACTGGGCAAAAAACCTATTTTAATCACCAATTAAAGCAGTTTGACTTGAAATAGGCAAGGAAACAATACTCAGAAACCTTGATGGAGTTTAATATAAGACCATTTCCTTTAAATATGGACACCAGAGATTCAGAATCCAAAAAAAGTTTTTGCCAGTTCTAGAGTCTTTAGTCAATCCTCCTACCTGCCCTTTGTGACGATTATGTGTTTCTGTGGGTAGAAGTCAGTTGCTGAAAGGCCTGAGGCAGGAGCATGGTAAGAGAAAATCATGATCACATCCTACCTGTACTGTTCATGAGAAAAACAAACAGCTGAACATTCATGGCCTGTGCTCCTCAGGGAGGCAGGGACAGCTGCTTCAGGTACATGAAATTACACACTAGTAGAGGAACATAAGAAATCACTATTCTGTTTATGACTACAAAGTTAACATATACAGTTTTTCCAAATTGGGTGTACAGAGTCAGGGGACATTTCACAGTTGTCTCCTTGCAAGCAGGCTGTTTATGAGCTGCAAAAGAAACCTGCTTAACCTGACAAGAGAAAGCTCTGCAAAGCACACCTACAGACCTGAAGGACACTGCTGGTCAGAAAAGTCCAGCCTTACCCGTACAGCGCACACACACACGTTGAGAATCAAACGCATATAACCTTCAGAAGAAATTAAGACACGGTTCTGGTGCTAAAGAATTTACCCTTTCAATACCTTGATACAGATACTGAAAAAACTACTACGAAACCAAGTATTGTAACATTAAGTCCTTTGAAACAAAAGACAAACACCAGTAAATGGGAGAAGTGTGGCTACGGCTTAAATGGCATTTAAAGATGACATATTTAATAAAGGAAACAACCCCGAGGTGGGCAGGTCCCGCGGCGAGGAGCGCCCTCCGCGGGGCACAGCGCGGCCCCGCACCGGAGTTACTGCGAGCAGCGGCACCCTGACGGCAGCGATTCCCAAAGCTCCGCTGCCTCACCGCTCTGCTGCGCCAGCACACGGAGAATGAAAAGATCGTATTCGAGCAGAGTGGAAGGCAACATTTGGAGGAGTTTATTAAAATTTTGTTATTTCAGGAATAATAAACCAGCAGATTATTAAATAAATTTCAATGTTTAATGATAAACTAATTCAACCCTCTAAATCCTATTTTTTCTCCCTGCTTTCTTCTTCATTTATATGGAGATTGGTGGATATTTCCCACAATTTTCTGGTTTGTTATGCAATGCTCCCACAGCACTGCACAGGGGACAAGGACGAGAGAGTTCTTTGGGTCAGTTGCTAGTTTAGACAAAGGAGGATATGTGGGGGAAGAAAAACCTCCAAACTTAGGAAATCTGATGGATGGGACAAAAGAGGCGCTAAATACCAGGGCAGATACAATAAAAGCATATAATGACTTTCCCCGTCTGCACTTCAATACAAATCCCTTACTGATTCGAAGTTGACTTAGCGTGACTCCCTCCCTGCACTGAGTTAGAGAAACAGCAGATCTGAGATGGAGGGAAACGTGCCTAAGCATGTCCAGGTGCAAACCTGCTGGATCTAGCTCTGCTGTAGTAATAAATAATGGATTATAAAGTGTCAGATGTGAAGGTAGCTAATGAAATTGCAAAGATACCTCAGTTTTTAAAAATTTGAGTGCAACTTCTCCTTTTTTTTTTTATCTATCTAGTCACATACCACTTGATTTTAATCTGTGGAATAGAAACACATTATATAGCTTTCAAAATAGAGTCATATTTATCTTACTGTTCTGTACAGAGTGGGGCTGGGGAGACCCCAGAGAGAAAAACTGAGAGCTCCTCCTTTGGTGCAATTTGCAACGATAAACGAGTCTTTGAAAGAAAATCTTGTCTACACTCAGAAGCATAGTAGTAATTGAATTCACTTTTTAAAAAACAACTTTAGAACCCATTTTTTAAAATGAAGACAATAAGTAACTGGACAGCTCAAAAAACACAGTCAGCTCCTGGCCTTCACCACCGAGTACAAAGCCTGACAGAGGTGACAACAAACCACACCTATTCCCGCCAAGACATTAGGTTAATTTTTAATTCATGCTTCTTACAATAATAAAGTTCAAAGTCGGGAAAGAAAAACATGAGTTCTTCATACTAACACAAGAGGATATTCTGAAATATTTGCAGGTATTTTTTAGTCACATATTTTTAGTGAGTTTCTGTTCATAATGACCTTAATATGAGCTATTCCTATTAACACAGGGTTCCTCCTTCCACATCAAAAAAAACCAAGTCTGCTGAGGAATTTCCTTGTGTCATTTTAAGGCAATGGAATGACACCTAATACAGAAAAGCTATCTTTTGTGTCCCAGAGATTTGCAGGTGACCAAATGTATTCAGCTTGAAAGATACATAGTCAAACCATTGTCTCTTACAACACTTACCTATCGAAATTTTCAGGGCCCACAGGAAAATGCAGGTAATTTAACCAGTTCACACATCCTCCAGCCTTCCCTTCCTCTCGAAGGAAAGACCAAATTACAAATCAGCCTTCTTTTCCTGATCTTTTGTTTCCAAATACAGCAACGTATAAATATTCCTAAAGAAATACCGTTTGTGTTCTTTAAAAACTTTAGCACCAGCTCCCTCTACAGCCAGAAAATTAACTAAGCATATCTAGTTACTTATTATTGAATTATCTAGCATATTTAGAACTTTTTTTCTGGGGGGGAGGGAGGGAAGGAAAGGAAGTGTCTTCCTATGAGTATTAAAGTATTAACTAGAAACTCAACTGTAATACATGCTGAACAAGTGTATAAAATAATAACAGACTGTTTACAAGGACAGATTCTAAAATCTTAGTGAAAAGGAATCAAGACCGAGGACAAGAATCCTTAAAAAGAGAAGCAGGTTGAGCATACAGGAAACAGATGGTTACCAGTGGTAGATCACTGGGTTGTTCCTTTTTAACATTAAAAAAAAAAAAAATCACACTTCATACAGACACATGCACATACACCCACACAGAGAATGAAGATGTTTCAAAGTGATTAGCAGAAGCTCACACTCACTGTCCCCTGCTCTGCCAGTGAGGAGCTGCACATGAAACTGGGATGGAAAGGACCAGGGCAGCTCAGCCGAGCTGGCCACAGGGATGTTCTGTAAGTCAGCAAGTCGTGCCCAGTGTACGAGGGAGCCGGAGGGGGCCGATGGCTGCACGGGGATGGGCACTGGTCAGTACCTGGTGAGCAACCCTGCTGTCACTGGTTGTTTCTCTGTCCCTTTCATTACAATTACTACTGCTCCTGGGAAAAGCTTTAATTGTAACAGCGTTTAAGTCTTGTGAATTCCTTTAGCTTTAACTAAAGCAGGACAGCACTCAGTCCTGTATTAATGTGTGCCAGTGGTTATTTCAGCCTTAAAGACCGTGGGCCTGAGCAACACTGATAAGAAGCTGCACCTTGACCAGACCACATCGCTGGGGTGCATTCAAAGAGGAGAAACTTTTTTTTGAGGCCTGTGACCAAAAAGGGATGATTTGAGGTATGGAATGTTCCCCAAATGGCCACCAGAGACCCTCAAAAGATCCCTGCTCTAATGTAAATAAGCTCCAATAAGGGATTTGAATATGCAAAAGAATTTATGTGAATGTTTAGCATGTATGTGTGAGTTTTGGGAAAGGTAATGAATATGTATAAGCTACATAGATTTAAACTGGTCTGTTAGCTAGTGAGTTAGGCAGAAACATCCCCCTCAAGCCTGGAACCTAAAATAAAAGTGATGCCTCTTTCTAACACTGAAATTACAGTGCTAGGGAGTTTTATTCCCAACTTTTGGTGACACTATCATTGTCATTAGTTAGGGGTTAAGCCATGGCAACTATGAAGGAGGGAAGGCAGTGTTTTCCTTTACTTGGCTTGTTAACGTCCTGTATTTTCCAACTAGAAATTTTTACTATTTCTGCAATTTTTGTGGATTTTTTTGGGAATAGAGAAGGAAAAGAAAATACAGCAAGATGCTGCATATCTGATGAGAAAATGAGGCTCTACAAAATGAATAAGAACTAAGCTGACAAATTTTATCCTTGTTCTAAACTACACAAACTCATTTACTTGATGTTTGCAAGACAGCACTGAAGGAGACATTTTCATCCTCTACAATCATAATTTCAACTTACAAATGATCAAAACCTGAGTTAGGGATGGTGAGGCCTCCTTCCATAGTGTATTAGTTATTAACATTGGTGATCCAAGCCTAATCACCTGTGTTATTTATCACCCTGACAGCATGCACTTCTCTAATCCACAGAGGGGAAAAATGAAAATAAATTTTAAAAATTTAACATATCAAAATGTGAAAGCCTGGTTCCTTAAGTAAAGCTATACAGATTCAGTTTCTCAGCATCAGTGATTCCTATTCCAGCCAAGGGAGTTACTCACACAGTCCAAAGTGACATTTTTTATTAAATTTATTTTCTAAATTTCACCAGGATAGCCCATATGGAAGAATACAAGAAGACACTTTTAAAAAACAGATGGACTGACAGATTTTTACACTCCTTTCCTATATAAAAGTAACTAAAAGTTACAGTTTTAAAACATTCTTCAGCTCTTTAATAAACAAATGTATTTCACCCCCTCTATACACCCCCTGTGAACACTCAGTTGATTTGTCAGAGTACAAAAGCCATGTCACCAGCCCGTGCACTAACACACATTCATAAACAAAATACCATTGAGGGCAGCCTAAAGATGGCATTACCTTTTACTTGGATAAAAATTTCTTGACATTCAACTGGAACCAATCAGCTATTTCAGAAATGTTTGTTGTAACTCCCTCCCTCAGCTAACAGCTGCAATAGACACCTGTAACACTGAAAAAGCAGGTAGAGCCCATCAGAGTCATAAGAGACACACCACCAACAAAAATTATTTGCAGCATGACCTAGAGACAATGTAATCACATGTACAAGATGCAGATTACAGCTTTATCCAGGAATCCAGTAAGTGATGATCTCTCACCAAAAAACAAGAAAAAAATAAAACCCTGCAAAAAGCCCACCAAATATTACCTACAAGCAGCAGCCTTAGCTTAGTAAGGTGGTTTTTAAACAAGCAGTCCGTAACTCACCTCTGCTGGTATTTCTTTATGCAATCCCAGAAAGAAGCCAAGGGCGGGGTGGGAAGGGGGAAGGAGAAGAGGCAGAGACGGAACCGGCACAGCTCATCCGAAGCAAGGCTGCCACCTCGTGGGCTGGGGCCGGGGCAGCCCCAGCTCTTTTCTTTCTCAAGGCAGCTATCAAGAGGTTTTTGATCCCATCCAGGATGAGGAAATGCAATCCATACTTAGTTTTGTAAGACATGGTGATGGAACATATGCTTAAACTTGTACTTGCCTCTGGGGCATATTTTCTTCAGCTACAAGGCCCATTTCATGTGTGCATGAGGCCAAGTCAGCAGTTGGTGAGTGCACTTTAACCATTTCAGCACATTCTCATCTCTCACTGTTTGTGGGTGTGCTACAGAGCCTCATGAGTCACCCTCTCCATGCCCTACGTCACTCTCCTGGATCTTCATCCACTTCCTTTAAGGGACTGGTCTCAGGCTGCAAGTCCCAATGCAAGTGATTCCCTTGTAACAATTTTCAATTCTTCTACTCCTTTTATGGGCAGAGAAGTACTTTAAATAAACTAGGAAAGTTAGGTAACATAGAAGTGATTATATATATATAGTAAATATTTATCCGCTTTATTAAGAGTAGTCGGTCATAATTATTATGTTATGTTAACTGTGCTGAATATTCTTCAGCTTTCCAAGAAAAGCATTTTCTCTCTTTGTAATAAAACATTACTAGAAAGCAACTAATTCAAAGCCTCTTGCAGATAAGATTAATTTTATCCAGCTATCTAAAGTGTTAATCTGTAATTTATGGGGCTTCCTTTTTGCACACATTGTAACCTTGCATTCCCCAAACATGTATGTGCCTTTTGTAATCAAATATCTGCAGTTAAACTGCACTTGACTAGAGCCAGTTTAATTCAGTTCACCAGGATGACTCATTTCTACTGATTAAACAAAGATATAGGAGAAACAGGGAAAGCTGTGAAACTTGTTTCTCTTCTTACTGTAATTCCAGACACATAATTCTTCCTTCATCAACTAGCAGCTGGCAAAAGCTGCAACAGAGACATGATGATTTATTGTCACGAAACCTTACTTCCCACACAAGCTAAGAGTCAGCTTGCGCACTTGTCTGTCTCTGAGGTGCAGAATGCAGCAATTCAGCTGCTCTGTTCTGATCCTCACTGAGGAAGAAGGGCTGTGTGATTAAATCCACAGGCATTAAGGTGAGATCTATGTGGCATCCACACAGTTCCTCATAAAGGGAAGATGCAGATTTTCAGCTGCTCACCACTGCTTTCCTATCTCGCTTATACTCATGGAGATTTTTTAGTAATGGGGATGTCAGTTCAAGTATTGTTTTAATCTCAGGTGACCCTGTTACTTCTACTTCATTCTTAAACAGATTAATTTGTATTTTTAAAAAAGGCACTTCAAATATAGGTTGTACAATACTCCAGAGTAACTACTTTTTCTATACCAAAGAGTTTCCAGACATGTGCACACTAAGATATGACAGTAAGCTGTTCTCTTTCAATGTATGCAATGATGGAGCTGGGTTTAAAATTCGTTTTTGCAGTATCTAAATTCAGTATCTAAGCATGTCTTCCTTCACACTACACGGCCTGGAGTTTCAACAGCTTCCCTTCCCCACGAAGTCACCAGTCTCAGATTAGAAAGGAAAGCTGAAACAATCTGTTACAGCATAAGAAAAAACAAAAAAGATTTAAAGAAGTTTCTGTCCTCAAACTCGGTTTAAGCCAAGTCATAAGTGAAGAGTCACAATGCACTGGAATCCACACATTGCTTGTTTGGTTAGTTTTAAGATTTATAGATTTATTTATTCATAACATGGACAGTTTCCAGAGAAATTTGGTCTAAAAGTGATGAAAACTTTGTGATAGAAATAGCAGAACACTGCATACTTCATAAGGAACACAGCAGAGTATTTGGAGACAGAAATGGAAAGCCAAGGCACCACAAACTCCGTCATGAGACATCCAGAACCCAAAATTTCAATTATCAGTTTTAAAAGGATTAAATACTTCCTGACTTAATCCTAAATAAGATGATGAAGGAGTGACAAGCAAGGTTTCATCCAGCCTAGAGGAGGCATTTTATAAAATCCACACACGATAATAAAACCTGGAGAATTTCCAATTCTCCTGCACATTTGTTTTGAAAAACAATGTGCCAGCCAGCTAGTTTCACAGAAAGCGTGGATGAATTGCCACAGTTCCCACTTGCTCCCTTATCTTTAGCTCTTTTCTTACCATTTTCAACATTAAGAAAGTGAGAATCTGCCAAATCAGGAGCTTCTACAATTTCAAGGCTCTCAAGCCTTGATTTGTTCAAAACTCTTCCACACCAGCTCCAACACCTGATACTGTTGATGTTATGACCATCCACCAAGTTCCTCAGCATTCCTGCTTATCAAGAGCAGCTTAATTTGGTTCACACACAAACTCTGCCATGATACCCTGCAGTTATCAGACATTCACAGCAGTCACACTTCTGCTACTACCAGCATTCTTCTGCTGCTGTAATCTTGATTATGCATGTTGGTGGGGGGGAAGCAACAGAACCAAGTGAAGCATTGCAAGTTTGAGAATTCAATTATTTTTTCATCTGGTAGAGGCACCAAACTATGCAGATATGAAACACTGATGAACCAGAATGGCAGACTTGGTAAATGGCTGTACAAGGTAACTGGGGGTTCAGTCAATTATTTACTCCCCTGCTCTGTTTCTAGGGGGGAGTAAATAATATGCAACATCAAAGCCTTTGACGTGCATCATAAGTGATGTTTAAATGCTAGATAAAGTCTTGCTCAGGGCTTTTCTCTGTGGAGGCTTTTGACTTAATTGAATATTTTACATTGTCCCTGTACACGTTTAACAGTAGACATTTCTAATCTTGCTATGACTAACACCAGTCCTTACCAATACTTGCATTTTCATGAAAATAAACCCAGAACCATCAGAATGTAAATAAATTCCAAGACTCAGACAATGAATAAACAGCAATAAATTAACAATGCAGTAAGGCAGTGCACCATTGCACTTGATTAGGCTGAGAAACATAATGTTCATTCAGCTCTAGTATTCACAGAACCCCAGAATAAAAAATAGTATTTTAGAAACCTAACCAGACATGCATCACACTGCTATTGCTCAGTCCTCCCTGAGCCGCCTTTCCTCCAGGTTAAACAATCTCAATTCCCTCAGCTGCTCCTCATCAGACTTGTGCTCCAGTGCCTTCCCCAGCTCCGTTGCCCTTTCCTGGACACACTCCAGCCCCTCAATGTCTTTTGTGCAGTGAGGGGCCCAAAACTGAACCCAGGATTCGAGGTGTGGCCTCAACAGTGCCCAGTACAGGGGAACAGTCACTGCCCTGGTCCTGCTGGCCACACTATTGCTGATACAGCCAGGATGCCATTGGCCTTCTTGGCCACTTGGGGCACACCTGGGCTCATGTTCAGCTGCTGTCCCCCAGCACCCCCAGATCTCTTCCTGCCAGGCAGCTTTCCAGCCTCTCTGCCCCCAGCCTGGAGATGCAGGGGGTTGGTGGGACCCAAAGGCAGGATCCACCTTTACCTTGTTGAACCTCACACCACTGGTCTTGGCCCACTGATCCAGCCTGTCCAGACCCCTCTGCAGAGCCCTCCCACCCTCCAGCAGGATCAACACTCCCACCCAACTTGGGGTGTAATCTGCAAATTCACTGAGGGTGCCCACAATCCCCTCATGCAGATCATTGATAAAGATATTAAACAGAACTGTTTAATCTGTCCCCAGAGAGATACCGCAAGCAGGATATTAAAAAGAGCAAAAGATATCAAACAAAAAAAAGGGTTTGCATCAACTTCTCACCCCTCAGTAGATTTGTGAGTCAGGAGGGAAGCCCACAGTTCTTCCTCATCCTGCCTTTTCATCCAAAGACTTTGTTCAGAATGTCCCAGAAGAGATGTTTAAAAGAAACTACTTTCAGGTACTATGATGCTGTTAATTTAATATTACATAAAAACCAAAGCAAGAAAAAATATTTTATTAGATTTCCTGTCAAGCATACAACAGGAAACAGAACACTCATTTGCTAACATTTCTTTAATTCTTTAGCTTTTCAAGAGTATTTCTCAGACTACAAAAACAATGTAAGGTAGCTTTTTGTCCATATGGCTGTCATGCTTCCTGTCATGAATTTATTGGTTGGTTGCCACATGGTAAATAAATAATGTAAAAAACCCCTAACAAACAACAGCAAGTAAAAACCAGCATGCTCTCAATAAAAGGCTCTCATTAACCTAGGTGGAATAGTCTCAAAGCCTTTTCAACACCGTTCCCTTCATGAAAACACAAACCAGGTGCTAAAAATTGCATGATCTGTGGCAATTTTCCCCAAAAAAACTGTTATGAAGGGTAAGCATTTGTCCACATCTACCATTTAACAGTGCAATTGCTTTTATCCTCCAGTACAGAGTAAATTTTTTTTTCTTATACACAAAGTAGAGACTACTGACTTTGTAATGTCTCCCAGGGCAGGAATCTCGGGAGCCTCACGGCACTGAAGGTCCTGGTACCAGCATGGCCCAGCATAGCAGCAGCATTGGGAGATTAAAACATTTGCCATATGTGAAAGATTCCCTGAGCACAACTGCTGCACTGCTGGAGTGAGCAGGAGTTTTTCCATTGCCCATCCCCCATGACACCCTGTACCATCTCATCTGCTAAAAACTCAAAACCAAAATTAAAAATTATTTCCCTTTTTCCTTCTCTGTTATTAAATAATGCAGACTTAAATTTATCAGTTATAACAAATAATTATTTTACTTAATTTTCAAACTCTATCTCCCAGTATTGCTGTCTACTAACCTCCTAGAAAATGAGAAGTAAAGCTTACCAAATTTTTTCTTGTTCCATTCCTCCTCTGGCACACTGGTTTATGACAGCAGGGCTACTCATGGTAAGGGCTGAGCTTTCAGAATTCATTTTTTTTCTACAAAAGAATAACATCAAAAAACAAGAAAAATGCTATTTAGGTAAAGATTGTGATTATTAATTAAGTAGAAAACTGCAACTTTAAGACAAGAACTTTAAAAAAACAAATACAATAGGTTTTACTCATTTAAGTAAATGTCCTACATCAATGGGATTAATTGGATGAATACACTGAGAAGGATTTGGCAGTTTTATGGACTTGCTAGTTATGCCAAACCCAACACTGATTGTCTTGTGTTTACTTTTCTGAACACATGCCAAGAGAGTTGATGTCAGCAAGCCTGTATCCAGGGCTGTGCATCATGGCAGTTCTGCTAACTCAGAGCAGCAGCCACAGCCAGCACTGCTGTGGAATAATCCATGCACACAACATGGGGGAGAAAATTTCAATTTCTAACATGTAAAGATTTACAGAAGCTTTTTAGCATATTTTAATAACTTAAGATCATACTTTCCCAATCTGCAGAAAAGTAACAATTCATTCATGGTTGAAGTCCCTCCCTAAAACAGCACAGACATATTCCAGTGCTGGCAATAGCAATTCCCAAGTTACACCACTTACAAAAGGTCTATATGGTCAAATAAGTTTCCAGTAAATGACTTGCATGGCAAGAACAAATGAAGACTCTACATAATGCAAGTTAATTCCACCATGAAACAGTAATTATTTTTTGGTAACAGGATCCACAATGTTAACGTGAAACTTCTGAGTCCTACAGCTTCCCTCCCCACTCCTGCTTTCTTTTAAGGAGGGGGAGGATATTTTTAGCCATCAGTCATCTTATTCAACTTGATTTGACACCTGGTTTCCATTATGATCAGCACAAGACCTAATGGATTAACAGAAATCAGGCTCAACTGTATATTAATTAATACCTACTAGTATACAACCAGAAAATAGGCTGTGCTTGTCAAGATAATAATCCCTTACTTTTTTCAAGAAGGTACAGAGAACCATTAAAAAGCTGGTTTAACCTGTGTGAAACCCGGGTCAAAATCTGACTTAACAGATTTCAGGGACAGCATGAAAAGCTGAGTACAGGGCACGTCTCCCGTCACTGGCAGGTATGTAAGGCCAACCTGCACAAAATAAATGCTCTGAGGAGAATGCCTATCTTGGTTTCAAAATTCTACCCATGCAGGAGTGGATAAACAACCCTGGCAAATCCCTGTTTATCAGACAGAAGTCCCAGGACCAGCATCCAAACTTTGGTCCTTACTGACATTGTCTTGTTTTTGCCTGCCCCTTGCTATGAACAGAGCCTGTGGCACTGACCCTTCAGAGCAAACAGAACAGATTTGCAAGAATAGGTCCTTAATCTTGAAATTTTTTAACATCCCTCATAATAGAGAAGAACAAAAGTCTATTTCTGGGCAAATTTGTTTCCTGAAATCTTGGTTTGAGGATCCAAAAAGCTATTCTGAACAGGAAAACAACAAAAACCTCACCTCTGTGAGGGCAGGAACAGAGACGCAGCCATCTGACCTCTTTTTGGATCAGTGCCTGACCTCAAATTTACTCCCCATTCTCAAATGGATCATTTTGGAAGAAACAAAAAGTAAGAAAAAACAAACAAAAACACCACAAAGAAAAAAAAAAANAAAAAAAAAAAAAAAAAAACCACAAAAAAAAAAAAAAAAAAAAAAAAAAAAAAAAAAAAAACACAGCAAAACCAAACAAACACAAAACAAAAACTCAAACCAAATCAACAGCACAAAAACCCCACCAAACAAATCCACACAAAAAAGCGAGTAATTCTAAAACTGGCTCAGCAGCAACACGTGTTGAAAACTCAATTACTTGCCTCTCTAGTCTATAATAGCACAGGAAGAGGACAGTTTTTCTTAAATACATTTTAAAGCAACATTGCAAGAGTCCATACTTAACATCTTCTGCAAAGTTCCCCTTTTCGAGGAAGCAGTTTCCTAACCTGGGGAAAGCCCAGATTCTTCAATGATCACACAAGTTATGGCAACAAGAGTTTTACCTCCTCGTACAGCCACCCGTACCAGTAAGATCCAAGGTTCAGGGCAAGGTTGGAAGCAGTCCGTTAACTCTCAAAGTTGGAAGGTCAAAGATTCAGATTACAAAACCACAGGGTTGCCATTCCAGAAGAAGAAGGTACAACTTCCACTGTTCATTTGTGAGTGGGTACTAGAGTGCCACAACTGTTCAATATATGACCAAAAAAAAACCCCCAAAAATAAATAAATAAATAAAGCTGTTTTCAGCACTCTCCTCCCCACCCTTGGAAATATCCAAGCCAACACTCCATACATATCTCTGCACTGAGACTTCCACACTCGAACTAGAGCAAAAGCAGAGGCCCGAAGTGATAAAAGTTACTGTGTTATTCTTTTCTATGAACTGATGATAAAGGTTGATATAGATCTAACAGAAAATAAATGAAATATGGCATTAACCTAATTTATGTTGTCAGATGTTCTGCAAAAGAAAACCACATGAAGTAATACAGAGAGGAATACATCGTGTTGAACTTCCCAACTCCCTCACATTCCCAGCCTGGTATCTGAGAAAAACAGTAGCACACTGTGCACCATGAGTGACTTTTGTCTGTATCAGCCTCTATCAGCTGTCTACATCAGCTTCTTTTGAATCACACTCCTTGGTTACTGTCTGTGGAGATGGAAGGCACTGCCAAGGTTTGGAGGCCACATCAGGATTGCCATCCAGCAGCTCTCCCCAGCCATACTTTGGAGGTTGGACAGCAGTGAGTCAGACAAGCTTCAGGGACACCCTTTTGTCACACTATTCCCGTCAACAGGTCTACACAGGTTCTTGTTCACTCTCTACCAGGTAATTAAACAGCTGATCCCCACAGCACTGACAAGTTTTATGGCCTTGTCAAAATACCAAAACTTTTTTAGTTTCTAAATGGCAAATGAAAAATTGGTAGCTGTCAACACTTTACAAAGCCATGGATACCAAATATTACCACTACTTCTTACTTGAAAGTCATTTCAGTGAAAAATTCTCAGCCTGTAGATTCCCTACTCATGTACCACAGAGCTCCCATAAAGATGCTTTCTTGAGAATAAATAATTATTATCATTTATTCAAATACTTACAAGAGGAATTTATTTTTTCAAGCCTTAGGAATATTTTATGGACATAGATCCAGTGAACACAAACTGCTTCAGTCGGTCTAAAATAAAAAGTGAAAATTTTTTTTGAGGAAAGAAAATTGTGAGGCTTATGGTCTCTAAAAAATATTGTTCATATTCAACGTGAGCCACACAAAATGAAAGCTAAAACTAGCAAATGAAAATTTTGTATATGTTAAAAATATATATATACGCACACAATCAGAACACTGCCACTATCCTCAGAAATCAGCCTCCAGTAACAACACCACCTTAGAAAATGAAATGCAACTCAAGAAGCAAAAGAACGATGTTCAGGAAAAAAAATGCTGTTCACAGGTGCCTCTTTCTGTATCTCCATCCAACTCTTGTTTGGACTTGAACTTTATGGCATAGGCAAGATTCATGATGAAACTTGAAGGAGGAAAATAAATCTATCATCTTCCTTCTTAACAACTTGAAGCCAGATGCCAAGACAAGGCAATGAATACTAATTTAAGAGACTGCTCAGATGCATTCTGTTCCTCAGCCTCTGCACACTGAACCTTGCCTGTTCCAGATAAGGGACTCACACTTGAATTAGGTGTTGTCCTGGAGATCGTGCTGTGCTGTAACTGCAGGAAGTGGGCAAAAAGTTACTGCAGAACAAAAACATAGGAAAACAATGCCAAAGAGTTTATTTATAGCAACTATGTTTAACACTGCTGTCTCTGTCTTACTGAGGAAACTTGAAGAAACATCCTTGCTGGTTTTCAGGAGACATCTGAAATTCAGAATACTTAGTCTTCTATGACCAAGTACAGGTTGCTTAACTCTAGAGTCCCCAGAGGGAAACATGCAGCCCAAAATTCTTTTATGTTATATCCTCTATGCTTCCATTAAAAACATTACCTCTGTTTATCTGAAGCCTTATCAGTCCATCTGCCTTAGAGTAGATTCTTACACCACATAATGGAAGGGAAAAGCCTAGCAGTGATAAGCCACTAGCTCAAATACTGACAAGTGTGTTACATTTCAGTATATTTTATTCATTTGTATTTCATTTTGGGAGTTCTGCAATGGCCCTTAAGTGGACAAAAGCAAAGCAGGGGGAAAGATTCTAGTACAGTACAGCACTCGAGCCCTTGAACACCTGCACAGACCAGCACTGCAGGATCGTTTGAACACAAAAACATAAGAAGGTTCAGGAAAAGTATTGAAGTCACAACACCCCACAGGCTCAAACCTGACTTATATCTGGAAGAATGGGATAAGTATTAGCCAATCTTGTTAAAACTGATTCCCTACACAAAGCCCATTTTCTTTTCCTCCTCTTTTTTCCCCTCCCCTTGAGATACAAAGTGTAGATACACTTTGATCCTCAGGCTAAAAATATTTTTTGCCTTTCCCTCCACACCCTATTTGTATCTCTAGACAAGATATTCACAGTAGCCGTAGCTAAGAAATAACGCATCATTCAACAGCTGTTCACTACAGTTAAAGCAAAAATAATTAATATCTTCTGATGAAACATGTTCCCACAGTTCCTCACCCTCACTAAAATGCTTTGCATTGTTGAAATAGTATCTTGTTATACTTAGTTGATAAGAGAACTGTAAGGAAAAAAAACCTTTTCTGAACTCTAAGAACCCTCAATGCAGACACTACTTTTCTTTTTAATGAAAAAGAAGGCAGTAGCATCACTCTGTAATGCGTAATAACGTGCACGTGCTACAAAGAAAAGGATGTGTTAGCCACCATCATTCTCTGAAGCAAATGTCTTTATGCTCACAAAGCCTGAGGAGCTGATTGCCAGTTAGCAGGTGTAGTGTAACATCTCTAAAGAGGCCATCCCCATTTCCTCACTAACTGCCTGAAATCTGCCATTTCAGGTGAATGGACACATGTACCCTTGCATTGCTTTCTGAAAAATCCCGTTTCCACACCCAAAGTCAGCAAACACAAGTATCTCCCATCTCGATAGCACTCAGCTCCCAACCAGCTGCCGCCTTAAGCAAACAGCTTGTTCAAGGGCACATTTAAACTTTAAACCAAACTTCACTGTTGAACTGCATAACAACAAATTCTAAAAACAATCTTTTCTTCAAATTGTTTTTCCAAGGCTTTCAGATATGGCAGTTGCAAAACATTTTTATGCCACTACAGCACACTTCAGTGAAACCAGAGTGAAAACTCAAGAAGCTCTTGAAGATTATTTCACAGTAGCAGCCAGTGCTGAGAATTCCACTTTGTATGACCATTTCAATCCAAGTCATCCACCCAGCATACCATAAATTTGGTCTCACACACACCATGGTTATTTCAAGTATTAACCTCAAAGAACACGTGGCATGTCATTACCTACCCTCTTGGAGTCTTTAAAAATGCCCCTGATGCACTAAGGAATGATGTTTTGGAGGACCTTTTCAAATACCTGGTTTTGAGAGTTTTTATTCCTGTTCTGAAGGCATCTCATTAAAAATATTTGCCTTCTGTCCTCTTCAGAAGTGCAGTTAAATTTTACACACGTACTTTACAGAAGCATATATACAAAGATATTTGGAGGCAGCAGTTCAGAGAGCCACAGATGCTGCACATTTTGGTGAATCTGTCAGAACTCTTCAAGGTGACAGAGAAGCAGTGCTAAAGTAATGGAATGATCCTGCCTCACAGCAATGTTGAGTTTGGCTCCCTCTCCCATAGACACACTTGCTAGAGACAGTGAGACAGTCTATCCAGCATATATAAAAGACAATATTGTGCTTTGAAATAGCATGAATGTTGTACTTATTCTCAGCACGAAGTACATTAAAAGGTAAAAGACAACTATTAAATAAATAAATAGATAAAAGTTCATTCCAGGCTGAAGCCAGAATACTGACATGAAAGAGTGCTCCATGCTGGAGAAATACAGCCCAATATGAGACAACACTGTCAATAGAACCAGTCCTTCGGTTAACTGAGCCTTAGCTCTTTTCCCTAAAAAATACCTAAAGAAATGGAAGGCAACCAATTACATTACAATCCATCTAACATTACCGTCAGTGAAAGCCCCTGGAGAAGCTTCCCAGCATCAAAGAGAGGACAGGGTTACATCTCAGCTTTCAGAACCATTTAAATACATTTACATGGTAAGACAGCAACATCAGTGACACCACATGCACACATTCTACTCCCAAAATACAAACACAGATTTTCCCAAGCAGGTTATTGCTTAGGAAAGGACAAGAAAGGATTGACACTGCTGGGTTAGTCTGTCCTGCACACCAGCATACTATGTAAGACTGTCCATCACTGCCATAAATGCAGGAGAGCAAGGACTCATCCACACTCTCCAATCTGCAAAGCTTTCAGGAGCTGGCAGTGGTTTCAAGTAAAACTTCAGCAGTGCAGGGCACAATAGGGAATGTTTGGGAGCTTTTGTGAGCTTTTTGTCACTTTTAGGGATGGTAGTTGATTACCGTATCTATAAAAAAATTTTTAATGCTTCAGTACTCTGTATCTTAAAACATGCAACCAAATCTCTCATCTGATTAGGACAAAACCTAACATTATGAAACACTTGCAAAGACTTCAACTAAACATTTTAAAGAGAAGGTTGAAAATGCAGCAGATACACACACAAAATGAAATACACTGATAAGCAGAATACAGAGAACAGTAAGTACTATATTCAATACACAGAGATATCAAGGATTTATTTTGCCGCTGATGTTGAAATTACATATGTCATCCTGAGACAAATCTGTTTCTCTCTGGACTAAAAGATCCAGATGTTCCTATTTGAAGTCTCTGGCTGCAGCACCAGACAGCAAAGAAAACAACCTATCCCTTCTATCAGCAGACAGGGAGAGTTCTCCTGCACTGCCCATTTCTCTACCCTTTACCCCTCTCCAAGCTTTTACTTCTTTTCAGCAAAGCAAGCAAACAGAACACAGCAGTATAATAATGCAGCTTCCACTGGAGACTTAAGGCTAGCCTTTAGTCAGTTTGACATGCAAAATGTTATCTGACTTTTATCATAAACTATGATTTCAAATGCAAATACAACTACTTTTAGGCTAAACATACTGTATTGTGTTTTGCAGTTGACACTACGCAGGAAAACAATGTTGAGAGGTTCTTTCCAAAGAATATGAGTATTTATGTTCCCAATTTAGTGACTCATACAACCAGCAATTTGAGATTTAATTAACTCTATCCTCCCCAAACTTTCGTATTTGAAAGCAAGCGCTACGTTTCTATTCAAAAGTTGTAACAATAAAACACAAAGATTTTTTTTCAATGATTTTTTAAATCTAGGTTTTATCTAGAGGAAAATTGTTTCCAGAAATATCTTTTTGCTGTTTCTGCAAAGAATATTAAAAGGGCTATACAAAGCTAAGTCAATTCAAGGAACAATTAGCTAAACTAAAAAGATGCATTTTCTGAAACTGGCACTGAAATTAAATCTCTTTCACAGTAAAGGCAGATTCAGGAAAAAAAAAGAAAAATGAGCTACAGCATGCATGTCCAGTGTAAAATTAATGCAACTACTGTCCCTTTTCTTCATATTCTTCTCATCCTTTCAGCATATTCCTGCTTCCCTCATAATAATGAGGTTTGTCCTCAACAAAAATACATTAAGAACACATAAAAACCAAGAGAAATACCAGCACAGTTGAGACAAATACAACAAATTTTTCCCTTTATCAGAATCATCACTGCCAGGAAGTGGCAGCAGGTTAAAATTTTATCTGCCTGGAAGGGTGTCGTATTTTCTGCCTAAAATTAAAATGATGATGCTTTCAGCCTACTGTCCTAATAATCATGATTATTTCATTCAGGATTATTGCACAGTTTAAACCACTTAATTGAAGTTTGTCAAGTTTGCCGTGCATTTATTTTCTTGGTTATTTATTACATTGAAAGGCAGACAAAGAGTTGTATTGTCCTAAAATTGAGTCTTTACAGCTTTTCACCTGCAGTTGCTCAGCACGGTCAGAATCCAAACCTACACGGGTAAGTTTTTAGAATCTAAGCCTACATGGCAAAGTTTGCAAGATCATCCCTCCACACAACCATCAACTCACTTGAGTGAGTTTTTTTCTAGGCTATTAATTACTTATCTATGGAGCATCAACAAATGTAATTTTGACAGCATCTACTTCTGTAGGCAAAGCATTTTAGGGTTCATCCTCACCGTCCACAGGGGGATACCACAGGCCTGGGATACCCTCATCACTGCACATGTCCACGCAAACGTGCTGGTGCTGCAATTCCTGCGTGCCTTTAACCTCTCCCAAGGAAAGGCCACACACAAGCAAGAAGGAGTCAGTCACCCGCAAAATACACCCTGTCCAAATAGCTGGTTCTTGTCTTCAGCAGATAGGTCATAGTCCAGACACAACCTTCTGAAGGAACACTATATGGGCACACTGTTGTATTCAAAATAAAACCAGTACGATTCCTGACAGAGTACACACAGTGTAATGGGCATACTCTCCTCCTAGTTATAAGCCCGAAAACTTATTTAGGAGAAATGGTGAGTGAGGTGTTGAAAATAAACTAACAAAAGTTGCACTTTAACAACTGAAATGTCTGAGAGATTATACCAGCAGAGCGGCTGTTCTTGTTCTACAGAAACCACACAAGTCCAGATAATTCTTGCCAACTTTCCAAGTTTATGCAAGCTTCAGTGGTGTAAAAGCCAATAAACTTCTTCGAATGCAAGTTGTACCACACACTGATTACACCTGCAGAGCTATGAGGGCAGCTAGAGGACTGTGAGGGTAATTAACTCTACAGAAAGGGAAAAAGTAAAAACAACAGTATGGGGCATCTTTCTAGTTACAGTTCTGATTACATATATAATGATTCAACACAAAAGGCCAAAATCCCTCTTTAAGTGCCAAGAACATAAAGCTTCTGCTTCTTGTCGAGTTTAAACTATTTTTGGAGGGAAGTGCTGGATTTTACTACTGGCCATACCTTCAAGTACTGCCCTCAGCAGTGGTCTGGCTAAGACGTGTTACTGCAAATGACCTCCTCCAGCCACGGCAGCAGCCTCCCCTCAGGCTGCTCCTCAGCACGTGCTTAGGAAGTAAGTAAATGTACACACGCCCCTGTGTTTAGGTATTAACAGCCTGATCCCTTCGCCAGGAGCCCTTTCAGCTGAGCCCGGCCTGTGCCGAGCACCTGCGAGTTAATCATTGCCCACATTTCGGTACTTGACAGCACAGCCCTGCACGTTCTACCCCGGCTGGCGCTACAGGGGAGAACAGTCTGTGTGTGTTTGCACATCCTCTGCGTTACATTTGGGGGTGGAGACCACATGCTAAATAACCATTTATTTCAGAATAGTTACTTTATAGCTGTTATAGTCAAAAGCAAAGCAGAGGTGCGTGTTAATCACACATTACTTGAGCGTATTTACCAAGTCCTTTATTTTCCAATTTTTTTTAGCTATGACACTACAGTAATTCTACATGCTCCTAAAGACTTGTGCAAGACCTCAGCCATTCGTTAATTCCAGATTTCCAGATATGACCCGAACAACTGGAATCCACAACACACCCCCACAAGCTGAGAGGCACACTTTGGTAACAGAGCAAAGATGCTTACATACAGGTTGGTTGAGTTAAACTAAATAGTCTTCCACAGTCATTTGCCAGTTCCCCTCCATATTACACGGGAAGAAAACGGCAACAAATTAGTTCTCCAAATACACTTCTCATTTATAATCTGATACGGTGTCTGCAAAAAATACAGCACATACACAAAGCACTCCAAAAGGATTCTAAACTCATTCATTACAGCATTTTTAGCAGCAGGCAGACGCTTCCACCAAAAAACAAACAAAAAAACCAAACAAAAAAAAACCCCACCCCAACAAAAAACCCCAAAAATCCAGAAAAATCCTTTCATCAAATGAGATTGTTCAAAAACCTAAACCACTGAAAACATACAAATAAAACTCCAGGATAAACAAAGTTTAAGACATCAGGTTAATTTTCTTTAACACCTACAGCAGAAGATTTAAGATAGGAAAAAAAGAAACACTCAGGAGCTTTTTAACACAGGAAAAAGCTCCTGAGTCAATATGAAGGTATTACACATAAACTCCAGAGCAGAACCAGGTATCACCCACTTCAATTCATGAGCAGCAAAACAAAACAGTTTTGTTTAAGGCCATGTGGTCTCTCTGGCCACTTGCTGGAAGCAACTCCGCGTAATACACCTCCAAATCATGTGCACATACGACTCCCACAACTTGGAATCACGCCAGAACAACTGTCTACACAAAAGCAGTCCTGAGAAGAAGTGAGCTATTCAAATCAGAGCGGAGGTCTGCGAGAATGTGCAGGGAATGATACTGAATGTTACAGTGTCTTCGCGGGTCACGAGGCCTTGTCTCACACTGCTACACACCGCTCGGACAGGAAAGTGAATGGGATCTCTGTTCAAAACAATATGACATCTTGTTTACTGAAACTGGCTAACAAATATTTACTGAGAACAGGTATCATGTCATACATATGAAAAATTTAAACAGAAGGATTAAATCCACTAGAAATTACAAGCCAGAGATATCCCCGTGCATTCCCTTACTTCAACTGCACCAGGGCAGCTCTGTTTCACACGCTTTACTACCTACATTCTGCAAGCACTATTATTCTGCAATAAATACTTAGGTCCATTTGTTTCCAAATCCCATGGCTTCTCCTAATCTGAACTCAGATTCTGTACAGATACAACATCCATCTCATAACTTGTTGCACTCGGCAGACCTCTGTACATGCTACAGAACTATGCACCCGAAGTAATTCTATAGCAAGTGTTTGAGGATGAGGGAATTTCCTCTGACATTTAACTGTGAAAATGTACTAAAGGGTAACATTTAACTAGAAATGGCATTAATGAATGTAGGTATACACGGAAAAGGTATACAAGAACGTTTATATAGTCATAAGATTTAAGAACTATATAAAAAATAAAATCACGAAAAAAAATTACCAAAGTTGAATTCCTTGCAAGAACGCAAATGGTCCCGTAATAAATCACAGCTCCTGGCTGCTGCCGGGCACAGCACTGAGATGAGCAGGAGCGCACTGACCCCGCAGCCGGCCCGAACCGCGCCGCGCGTTCACCTGCGAACCGCAGAGACCGGGCTGCGGGTCCGCGCCCCGCGCACCAGCGCTGCCTCCCACCACAGCCCATTGCGGGCTGCGGAGCCTCGCTCCACAAGTGTAACTCATTACGCTCCCTGTTTGTTTTTTTTCCACTTTTCTTTCGGCCCGAGCCTCGCCCACCTCCTCTCCGGAGGCGGGGGCCGTGCGGGCGGAGGGAAGGGCCGAGAGCCGGCTCCGGGCCCCGGCAAGGCAAACAGCAGCAGGGGTACAGCCGGTCCGTGACAGCCCTCGAAACCGACATTCGTGTAAGGTTTGCCACTAAACAAACGCTGAAAGTTCTTCAAAAGCATAAACTAATAAAGGCACCCGAGAGGGAGCGGGTCGAGCGCCCGCCCACCCCGGTGCCACCCCCTCAGGGCCCCTCACGGAGCACGACCGGAGCCCGCGCGTCCCGCACCGACCTGGGCAGCGCGGAGCTGCGGCCTCCCCTGCGCGGGGCAGCGCGGAGCGGGGCGAGGAGCTGGAGCAGGACAAGCCCCGTTCC
>VZRQ01002746.1:21380-52478 GCA_013397975.1 Machaerirhynchus nigripectus | reverse complement strand
TGTACAGGGGGCAATGGGGGGGCATCCAGGCTGGGGTTCCGTCCCCCCGATGATCCCGGTGCCGGCAGCCTGGCAGCGTCCCTACCTGAACATCTTCAAGCACTTCCGTGTGGAGGAGTGGAAGCGCTCTGCCAAGGAGGGGGACGTGACCACCCTCACGGTAACGGGGGCACCGGCACCACGGGGTGGGGGGCGCTGGCCAAGGGTGGGCAGTGCTGACCCACCCCCCGTCTTTCCCTGGTTTCCGAAGGACACGAGGCTGAAGGGAACAGTCTACCGGATCCGAGGCTCCAACCCGGCCAGCAGCTACCTGCAGCTGCCACGGGCAGGGACGCAGTCGCTGGGGCTGACCGGGCGCTACCTCTACCTGCTCTTCAGGCCCCTGCCCCGCAAGCACTTCCTCGTGCACCTGGATGTCACCACCGAGGTCCGTGACACATGGTGGCCTCTTAAACTGCCATCGTGGCTGATGGAAGGAATGGGCATGGCACTGGTGGGCTTGGAGGCTGCAGGACTTGGGTGCTGTTTGCTGCTGGCGGGTCACCCCAGGCTGGAGGTGGTTTCCATGTTGGTGGCATCTCCACTGGGGCCAGGGGATGTGGTGGGGGTGGGAGACAGGGCCACATGCCTTCTCCTCTGCAGCACTTCCTGCTGAAGCCACCAGGGTGACTAAAGCTCCGTGTGTTTGTCTCTTCCCAGGATAACCAGGTGGTTCGCATCTCCTTCTCCAACCTCTTCAAGGAATTCAAATCCACGGCCACCTGGCTGCAGTTCCCCTTTGTCTGCGGAGCAGCCGACGATGAGGGCACAGCCCGGTGGGGTGAGGAGCTGCGTGCTGGGGCTGGGCTGGCACATCAGCACCAAAATAAACTGTTCGAAAGCAAATTGAGTTCTCAAGTTGACTCGATGCGTTTGCAGAGAAGCTGTGGCTGCCCCTGGATCCCTTGGCAGTGTCCAAGGCCAGGAGGGATGGGGCATGGAGCAACCTGGGATAGGGGAAGGTGGCCCTGCCCATGGCAGGGGGATGGGGTGAGGTGGGGTTTAAGATTGTCCTTCCCAACCCAAACCATTCCAGGATTTTATGATAACAGTGGTGGGCCTGAGCAGGAGCCCCTCTGCAGCCAGGTCAGAGCTGTAGCTCCTGGCTGGGCTGTCCCCTATCCCTGTTCCCCCAAACAGTGGGGTGCAGTGTCAGGCCAGGCATGAGCCCATGGAGGTGGTGGGATGCCTGTCTGTCCTTCCCCACCCCTGAGCCTACAAGACATGTTCTCCCATTTCCCACACAGGCCTGGTGGGAGTCTTGCCTGGTAAATACTTTTTGCTGAACCCTGTGAATCTTGTGTCTCCCGTCGGGCAAGGTCTGTGTCTGTAGCCTCTTTCCCAGCATCCCTTTTCCCACCTCCCTGTCCTCTCCTCCCCAGGTGGCAGCGGAGCAGCCCCGGCTGACGTGCGCTGGACGTGCCTGGTGCTGGACCTGCCCTCCATCCTGGGGCTGTACCTGAGCCGCAGGTACGGCCACCTCAGGGGGGTCAAACTCTGCTCCAACCTGCTCGTGAAAAACCTCTGCACCAGCGACCTGCTCTTTGAGCCAGGTGAGGAGCCCAGAGCTCGGGGTGGCCTCTGCTTTCTCCTGAGACGCCAACCCAGCCTGGGGGAGCCCGGGGTTCAAAGCTGAGTTTGCAGCCCTGGCAGAGCACAGGGCTGCTGGTGCTCTATGGTATGAACAGAAAGGGCAAAATACTTGGTGCAGTTTTAAGTTTCCACACGGGCAGCATCGCTTTCCACTATCCCAGGTTGCTCCAAGCCCCATCCAACCTGGCCTTGGACACGTCCAGGGATCCAGGGGCAGCCACAGCTTCTCTGGGCACCCTGTGCCAGGGCCTTCCCACCCTCCCAGGGAATAATTCCTTCCCAGTATCCCATCTAACCCTGCCCTCTGGTAGTTTGAAGCCATTCCCCCTTGTCCTGTCCCTCCAGGCCCTTGTCCAAAATCCCTCCCCACCTTTCTTGGAGCCCCTTTAGGCACTGGAAGGAAATCCGGAATGGAATACAGTCTCCCAAACTCTGGAGGAAAGTATCCTCTCATTTTCCAGCTGTGAAAGTGAATGAAAAGAGCAAAGTTAAATATCTTTCTAAGGTTAGAAATTCTTTTCAGGGGTAAAAATGAAAGGTGTCATCAAGCCTCACTTCTGCAAGACTTGTGCTTTTATCTGCTGCAAGAGCCTGTGCTTTTTTTGTGTCAAAAATCTTCCAACTTGCTTTTTTTATCCACCTGCTCAGTGTGGCAGAGGTACTTTGGTCAAACCCTTTGTTTTCTGTGTTTCCTTTTTCTTGCTGGAATGCTGTCTGAGCTGCCTGGCCTGCTGGGAAGCATCAGTGAGGAGGAAGTTATAGGGGCTGCTTTGAAATTCCTGAAACTTATTGTATCTTTCCTGAAGCCTTTCCTGCTTCACTTCACTAAATTTAAAAGTACACAGAGGAAATAAGAAAACAGGCTATGAGCCTTAAGAGAAATCATGTGAAACTGCTGAATCAGTGAACAGAAATTACATGAATCTTGAGCCTGGGGGTTTATAACTGAAATGCAAGAGTTTGTGCTCTGGGCTCTTCTTTGGAGGTGAGAGTTGCAGGAATACACCTGTGCACGGAGTGTTTGCTGCAAACCCCAGGCTCGTGATCTTTGCTTCTCAGGTGGGAGGTGGTTTGCGCCCGTATCCCGCAGGGAATGTGATTTCAGGCAGCTCCCTGGGCCTGCAGAGCTCACTGTGTGTGTGTCCCTGTGCTGCCAGGTGTGACATTCTCCAAGGCCCGGCTCGGTGACCTGTCCGGCCACGGGGTCGCTCCCATGCCCCGGGAATTGGCCTTCCCTGTGCCCAAGGGGGAGAAGTGGCACGACCTCTATGACTACATCAGGTACGGCTGCTCCCGATCCCACTGCAGCTCCCAGAGCTCCCCACGCCCCGGGGAAAGGCAGGGTGGGGAGTGCCACTCAAGGAATGGCAGAGCCAGGTGAACCTGGGGCTCGAGGGGGCATTTTGGTCCTCCCACCTCCAGCATTTAGGTGTTAACAAATACACCTTTAGTGCCATCTGCCTTTGGTACCCCTGTATTTGGGGGACCGTGGGGCAAAAGGGGGGATCTTATAGGAGGCAGTGAAGAGGGCTCTGAGCCAGGCTGAGGTACCAAGTGATGCTCCCAGGTGCCAGTACAATATCCCAGTTACACGGTGCCTTCCTCTGGTTCTGCTCAGGTTCCCATCTGAGGGGTCTAAAGTGCCACACGACTGCATCCAGAAGAGGTTCCCAAGTCCTGTGGCAGGTGGGAGTGCCGGGGACAGCAGCCAAGGCTGTGCCACACCAGGTGGGTGCCCTGGGTTTCCAAAAGAGCTTGACCTGCTCCTTGTGTTGCCCAGGTGCCCAGATCCTGGAGGAGCCCGGCCACCCACTGAGCCAGGTGACACTCTCCAGAGCAGTCTGTGACCGCCTGTCCCTCGTCCGTCACGTAACCAGTCCCAAAGCTGTAAGTGCACCGTGGAGGAGGCTGCAGCTCCTTCCTTCCTGCTTCCCATGGAACTTTTCCCTGCATCCATGTCTTAATTTAAGATGTAGAAGCTGCTTGCTGTTGTTGGCAGCTGCTCCGGGCATGGTCTGGTGACCACAGCCCTGCAGTTCCTGCCTGGGGGTTCAGTGTGGTGCAGCACAGAGACAGGAGGTGTGCCAGGTACCTCGAAATCTCCAGACATCCATCTTCCCTGTCTCTTTGGAGGCAGCAGATCAGCGTGGCTTCAAATTATAGATAGGAAATGAGGTCTGGAGACTAAGGGATGCCATCAGTGCCCTCAGGGAGCAGAGCCAGGTGTGGAGCTGGGATTGCTGGGACTGCAGGCTGCTGCCCTCATCCTGGTTTCCCCTTCCCCACTGGGGGTGGTGTGGGAGCTGGTGTCCAGTCTGGCTTACCAGTGTGGTGGTGGGTGTTTGGAGAGGGACTGGGGGAAGCTGTCCTTGTGCTGTGCAGAGGGAGAAAGTGAGGAGCACAAGCTCTCTTATGAGAGGGTGCCCAAGGGGTGGCCATGAAGATGGTGAAGGGTCTAGAGGGGAGGAGTACGAGGTGCAGCAGTCACTTGGTTAGATCAGATGGAGAAAAGGAGACTGAGGTCAGACCTCGTCAGGGGCTGCAGCTCCTCCCAAGGGGCAGCTCCCATATCTGCTCTGTGTGACGGGGACAGGACCCAGGGAAAGCCTGGAGGTGGGCCAGGGGAGGTTTTAGTGGATATTAGGTAAAGGTTCTTCCCCCAGAGGGTGGCCAGGCACTGACCAGGCTCCCCAGGGTAGTGGTCCTAAACCTGCCAGAGCTCCAGGAGCATTTGGGCAAGGCTGTGGTTTGCAGTCTGGAGGAGATGAACTGTGCACGGACACTACTGGGAGCGCAAGGAGAGCAGCTGGTTAACAGCCTGGCCAAGCCAGGTACCCACAGGGCTGCTCTCCCTCCACATTTTTGCTCCTTGTTTGTGTAGCTGTGAAGAGCCCTCAGGACAGAGGTGGGTGTCTCCCCATCCCTGCCCCTGGGCAGGTGGAGGCCGCTGGGAGGAGAACTGAGCTCTGCCTGAGGCTTCCCTCATTCTCAGGTGCCACGTCGGTGTCCCGGAATCACAGAAAGCATCCCTGAGGTTCACCTGGCAGTGCCGGGGCCTCCGAGAGCTGTGCCTGCTGGAGACCCTGTGCTGGAGGGGAAGCAGAGGCTGCACAGCGCGGGGGACACGGGGCAGCCCCGGCCCCTCGGCGATGGTGGCATCCACGTCTATGCTCATCAGAGGCGGGGGCAGGCAACCCGAGCTGTGCCCGCCTCAGAGGAGGTGTGTGAAGTTCTGGAGGGTCACCAGGTGGCTTTGGGGTGTTTATTTCTAATGAAGTGAGAGAGGGAACGCAAGGTTCACGCTGGAGTTTCAGTTAAACTTAGGGAGTCCAAAAGGTGCCTCTTCCTGAGCAGCAGCTCTTCCCACCAGCCCCCTGCTTGCCTTGAAAGAGGCACCCTGTGTTCAGATGTGCTGACCTTAAGCCACAGGTTTGCCCAGGTGTGTACAAGAAGGGCTCTGGCCCTTATGCCATCCCACAGGTGAGCCCTGCCCTGCAGGACAGTCCTGGGAGTGTCCAAGGCCAGGTTGGACGGGGCTTGGAGCAAGTTGGGATAGTGGAAGGTGTCCCTGTCCATGGCAGGGGGGGGGAAGTGGATGAACTTTAAGGTCCCTTCCAACCCAAACCGGTCTGGGATTCCCACGGTGGCCCCAGGTCTCTGGGCATCGCTGGGGCTGGATGGGAGACCTGCCTAGCTCAGAAACCCCAGCTCCTCCTGCCTGCCAGGTGGGACTCTGCCAGGTTAAATGCTTTAAAGTTGTCCCCTCTGACAGGAGAAACCCAGAGCTGCTTCCGTGCTTCAGAGAGAGCCAGGCTGGGGCTGCACTGGGGCTGGGGTGCCCCGTGGAGGGAGGACCCCAGCCTGGCTCTAAGCATGATGGTGCTGTCTGGTTTTCTTTTCCAGGGACTGGTACCGGATCCCATCCTGAAGCTGAGAACAATTATTGGCTTTGGAGGCTGCAACACCAAATGGGTCAGTGGCTTGGATGATCTGGGGAGTTGATGTGTCATTGTGTGGCCAGGATATGGATGTTTCAGAGGTGTGAAATTGCTTTATGTGGGAAATGATCCCAAAGTGGATGGGCCTGAGCATCTGTGTGCAACTGTTCTGCTGTTAGGATGGTGAATTCAAAATTATGGGGCACTTTAGATAGAATCCTAGGATGGAAAAGCCCTCTAAGGTCATCAATTTTAACTGTTTTCCCAGGATTCCCAGGCCCACCACTGGCCCATGTCCCCAAGTGCCACATCCACATGGGTTTTAAATCCCTGCAAGGGTTGTGTCATGGTTTGACCCTGGGCTGATAGACAGTTGTATAGACCAATAGCGCTTCTCGAAATTCACATATTTAAACCAGGTGGAAGCCCGGGAAATTCTCTCACCAACCCACTACAGGTGGTGACTCCACCACTGCCCTGGGCAGCTGTGCCAGTGCCTGACCACCCCTTTCATAAAGAAATTTTCCCAATATCCAACCTAAACCTCCCCTGGCACAGCTTGAGGCCGTTCCCTCTCCTCCTGTCCCTGTTCCCTGGGAGCAGAGGCCGACCCCCCTGGCTGCTCCCTCCTGTCAGTGGGCTGTGGAGACCCAGAAGGTCCAGGCTGAGCCCCCCCAGCTGCTTCTCATCAGACTTTTGCTCCAGACCCTTCACTAAATCTCACATCTTTTTAGCACAATAGAACTGGTGCTGCTTTGTTGGAGGCTGGAAAGGAAGGGCTGTGTTTTGGATTGTTTCCGTGGCACACTGGGCCTTGCTTGTGGTCTGTGTTAGGGTAAAGGAAGGGCTGGTTTGGTTCAGTCAGTTCAAGGCTCTGCCAGCACTGGTTTTTTTCTTGGATCTGCTGTTCAGTAGTAGGGAAGGGACCTTAAAGCCTTCTTAAATCCACTTCCACCCCTGCCATGGGCTGGGCCACCTCCCACTGGCCCAGGTTGTTCCACGCCCCATCCAACCTGGCCGTGCACACTTCCAGGGCTGGGGCAGAGCTCTGTGCCGGGGCTGTGGGGTGGTTCTGGAGCCGTGTCCCCCCTGTCTCGGTGCTGCAGGCGCTGTGGACGCGGGACAGCACGGCCGTGGTGTACCCCTGCCACGCCGTCATCGTCGCCCTGCTCCTCAAGACTGGCGAGCAGAGGTTCTTCCTTGGCCACACAGACAAGGTGAGTGTAACCCTTGCAGACCCTGAGGGCAGCCCTGTCCTTGCAGCCTGGTGCCAGCTCTGCCGGGATCCTCTGTCCCGGTGCTTCCCGCAGGTGTCGGTGCTGGCGTTCAGCGGGAGCAGCACCTTGCTGGCCTCGGCACAGGCCGGGCCCCGCAGCGTGGGGCGCCTCTGGGACTTCCCCACAGGAACCTGCCTCTGCCTCTTCAAAACCTACCTGCAGTCCCTCGTGTCCCTCAGGTGGGTGCCTCTGGGGGCGGGGGTGTGCTCGGCATTGCGGCACAGCAGCTTTTCCGTGCTGTTTCCGCGTGATAAGCCGGGGATGAATTACAGCTGCCCGTATTTGTCACTGAGGCCTGCTGGCAGCTGGCCTGGATGTGCTGCCAGCTCTCTCCTGAGCTTACCCCTTCCTGCTGTCTCCCCATCCTCACAACTTTTCCCCTTTTATGCTCCATGGTGATGGACTCGGGGTACAAGGAGCTGCTTTTCACCGGGTCTCTCTTCTTGCAGCTTTTCGCACAGCGGAGCTGTTCTGTGTGGTGTCGGAAGGGACGGGCACAACAAAACGGTGAGAGCTGACCCTGGGGCTGGGAGCTTTCCCTGAGAGAGCTGTTCTCCCAGATTCTGTAGTTATTTTCCAGGCAAACCTCTGCTCTGGGCTTTCCTAGACATGTTCTTGGGGGACATCCCTTTCTCGTTAGCTGCCTAGAGAATACTTTCCCTCTGCCTGATGCTTGCGGGTGTTCCTCAGCTGCAAGCGAACAAATCCTTTTGGCAGCAGCCAGAGAGACCTGCTGGGATTGTGCTTTGGGGCTGTTCTATCCCTGGAGTGGTCCCAGCTAGGACCCAGGCAGGGTGATGGGATTATATCTTTATTTTAATAACATTTAGGGCAGGATGTGAGGTGAAATCTTCCAGCTCCAGGCATCACTGCGGGAAGGGGTGCCGGGCACTGGAGCTGCCGCCCACCTTTGTAGCTGGGGATGACGCAGATCCCACATGTAGCAGTCAAAAATAAACTTGTTCCATGGGACTGGGGGTTTTGTTTTGTCAGTGGAACTGTTTTTCATCCACTGTTTTCATCCTTTAGTGACGACCATCAGCAATTAGCTGTGCCATCGCTAAGTGAAGGGAAAACCACACAGTGCTCCGTGCTTTTCCCAGCATGTGGCAGCATCCTCTGATCCGTGGGGGAGCTGGGGAGGTGGCATCAGTGGGATGAAAGCACGGTGGGAGAATGGGGGTGCTGGGGGAGCTGAGTGATTCCTCAGCCCATCCCAGCCTCTGAGGTGATGCTGGGTTTGGTTTTAACGCTGTTCTGGAATGCAGAGCATCCTCCTGCATTTCCTCAGGCATCTGTCCCTGTGCTTTAGGCAGAGGGTTTGACTCTTGCCCCGGTGATGGGCACTAAGGGCACACAGACCTGTCCTGGAGCAGTGGACACGTGCTGCCTCCCGCTCCCTCAGCCCTGGGACAGCTCCTCTATCCCAGCAGGCAGAGCTCCCACTGCTCTGTGGATTTTCTTTCCAAGTCCTGTTGCCAGGCAGCCCTGAGATTTAGAACCTCTAATTATGGATTGCAGACAAGGATATTGCCATGAAGCTTTGCAAAGCTGTTGGACTGTCCTAAACCCTCTGTGCAGTGGGTTTTATTTCCCTGCTGCAGCTCTGTTGTCAATACTTCGTGCCCAGCTCTGGAGCAGCTGCTGGATGAAAAGCTCTTCTGCTGCCAAGGTTTTAAGCAGCTCTCCCATCATATTTTCTCGCTTCAGATGGTGGTGGTGTGGAACACTGCTCAGGTGACCCGTGGTGGAGGTGTGGCTGTGCTGGCCAAAGCACACACAGATGTGGACATCCAGGCCATGAAGATTGCTTTCTTTGATGATACCAGGTAGTTTGCCAAGAAAAGAAATCAGAAGTATTGATGCTTAGATATTGGGAAGGAATTGTTCCCTGTGAGAGTGGGGAGGCCCTGGCACAGGGTGCCCAGAGCAGCTGTGGCTGCCCCTGGATCCCTGGCAGTGTCCAAGGCCAGGTTGGACAGGGCTTGGAGCAGCCTGGGATAGTAGAAGGTGTCCCTACCCATGGCAGGGGGTGGCACTGGATGCGCTTTAAGGTCCCTTCACCCCAAACCACTTTTATTCCATAACTCTGGCACGGCTGGGGGGGAACTGTGGTGCTGCAGCCATCTGATTGCCGTTCCTGTTCTCAGTCCTCGCTGTCAGTGGCCCTTCCTTGGGACGCTGCCCTTCCCCCAGGGGCCCGGGGAGCCCTGCCCTGGTGCTCAGGCCGTGTCTCCCGGGACAGGATGGTGTCGTGTGGCCGGGACAACATCAGGCTGTGGCGCGTGCGGAGCGGAGCCCTGCGCTCGTGTCCCGTCAGCCTGGGCGAGTACCACTCCCTGGACTTCACCGACCTGGCCTTCGAGGAGGGGCCCGGGCCCGAGCAGGAGCCGGAGGACCGCGCGCTGTAAGGGACTGTCACTGTCACCTGGCCTGGGCGGCCTGGCAGGAGGGAGCTCTGCAGCTCTCCCTGCTTAGCATGCGCCTTCCCCCTCCACCACGGCGCTTTGCTGGGGTTCTCCTTCAAAACACAGCTGCCTTCTGGAGCTGGGAGAGCCTCTCCCCACTCAGCACGTGTCACCTGCCAAAAGGGATTTGGCTGCTTGCAGAACAGCCTCTTTCCTCTTCCATGCTGCTGTTCTGCCATATTTTGCGATTTTGTCCCCACCTGCAGCTCTCTGTTGGATTCCTGGGGCAGCAGGAGGAGCCTGGTACACATCCCCTTGCACACAGACACACACTTTGTTGTTTTATTTTAATCATCAAAGCCAGACCTTTGTTGCCACCATATATAGTCCCACAAAGGCAGAGCTGTCAGCTCAGCCAGCCTGTGGCAGAGGGAGGCTTCTTTCTGGAGTTTATGGCAGGCTTTTAGCTCTTTAGGTAATTTCTGTTCCAAAGGGTCAGGAAACCAAATTGGAAACTCTTGACTTTGTTGGATATGTGTGGGGTAGCACATGGAACACTTGGACACCTTGTTGACCTCTTATATTACTTTGAGCCGGGATTGTTTTACACAAACCAGATGAGCAGGTAAACCAGGCTGGATTTTTACTAAAAGCAAGTCTCTCTCCTGTTTTGTTTGGTTTTTTTTTTTACAGCTTTGTGTGCAGCAGGAGTGGCCACGTGCTGGAGGTGGACTACAAGAACGTCTGTGTGCGGAGCGCGCGGCGCCTGCTGCCTGCACAGCCCCGGGGGGACGGGCAGGAGCAGGCAGGGAATGGCTCAGGTGGGAGCAGGAGCAGGTAGGGACAGGGGGAAAACCAACCAGGAAGGACCTCCACCACCATTGGGGTCAGAAACCAGCTCTGTTCAAACCAACCAGCTCTTTACCTACTGCTGAAGGATTATTTTGGGGTTGATTAGATCATTGCTATTTGCTTCTTAAGGACTGCAAATAATCTTCCTTAGTACAGCAAAGTATCGTTTTAAGATAGATTTTAGCATTTTAAATGCTGATTGCACTTTCAGAGAAACACTGCTTTTAGAAACATGAAACAAGGTCTTCATTTGCNTGGGAGCAGGAGCAGGCAGGGAGCAGCTCAGATGGGAGCAGGAGCAGGCAGGGAGCAGCTCAGATGGGAGCAGGAGCAGGCAGGAGTGGCTCAGGTGGGAGCATGAGCAGGCAGGGAGCAGCTCAGGTGGGAGCAGGAGCAGGCAGGGACAGGGGGAAAACCAACCAGGAAGGACCTCCACCACCATTGGGGTCAGAAACCAGCTCTGTTCAAACCAACCAGCTCTTTACCTACTGCTGAAGGATTATTTTGGGGTTGATTAGATCATTGCTATTTGCTTCTTAAGGACTGCAAATAATCTTCCTTAGTACAGCAAAGTATCGTTTTAAGATAGATTTTAGCATTTTAAATGCTGATTGCACTTTCAGAGAAACACTGCTTTTAGAAACATGAAACAAGGTCTTCATTTGCTGATGGAAGGCTTGATGGAGAGATGGAAAAAGATCTAAGACCAAGGAAAAAGATGAATTTGGGGATTTTTTCATTATTCAGCTGGTGCAGAGCGCTTGGGGAATCTTTGTTGCTGTACATTAAGTAGACCAACTTTCAGCTCTTCCATTAACTTGAACAGCGGGAAAAATTCACTTTCAAGTGTGATTGCTCTGATATCTTAAAACTGAGTGCATAGTTTGCTATGGCAAATTGAGCTAATTAATCTATAACGTGGCCTTTGAGAGGTGTGTAACTGCAGTTCTCACTTCACGGGCGAGAAAGTGCCCAAGGGGAGATAAAACGAAGTCCTTGGTGCCTCCTGGCTCTGACTTATGGCCTTTATACCTGAATTTAGGTTGGATATTGGGGGAAATTTCTTCACTGGAAGTGTGGTAAGGCTTTGGAACAAGCTGTCCATTCTATCCCTGGAAATGTTCAAAAAAACTGTGGATGTGGCACTTGGGGACATGGGCTGGTGGTGGGATAATGGTTGGACTCAGTGAGGTTTTCCAACCCTCATGATCCTATGAACCAAAAACTGCCAGTTTGGGGATCTGTATCTCCCTTCTGCAGAGAGGATTTGGGACATGGGAATGAAAGGGTTTGTGCCTCAGGCAGTTAATCTGGGATACCCTTTGCTACAGGATCCAGTCTGAGGCAAAATTATGGCAGGGGTAGGAATTTTCTGTGCCTGGTAAGAGTTTCACAGTGGTAAAGAGGAGTTTTGAGCCCTGAGAAGGGCTGGCTGAGACCCTTCAGCCTGTTCTGTCAGTCACTGTGGGATTCCTGCCTCCTCCTCAGGCTCCAGCTGGGTGTAGGTGGACTACCAGACTCAGCTCTGGGCTGGGCCCCCTCTCAGGTTGAGTTTTCTTGTTCCATCTGTACAAGGGGGTGTTGTTTTTTGAGTTTCCAGGCCCTGGCATCGCTATAAACTGTATCAGCATGTCCTTGACCTTCTGTGCCACGGGATCAGAGGATGGCTACGTGAGGCTGTGGCCACTGGACTTCTCAGCTGCTGTCTTAGAGGCAGGTGGGTAGAGGTGGGAGTGGTGCTTTGGAGCTCCTGCAGATCCAGAGCTGCACTGCCACAGCTCCCACAGCAATCCTCATCAGTGAGGGCATGTGTTGTGTGTGCTGTCTCCAGGGCTGGCTGCCTTGGGAGTCTCCAGGGGCAATTATCCATGTTCATTCTTGTAACTCACAGGAGAAAGGCAGGATCTCCTGGGACAGAACAGAATTTCCATCTTGATTTCTGTGCCCTTGTAGCCATGGCTGATCTGTCCATAAAAATTAGGGGAGGGAGAAGTCGAGCAGTTCTTGATTGTTTTGTTTGTTTTTGAAACAATCACCATTACAGCAGAGCCCAGGGACGTTAGGAAGGGCAGGGACTAATCTCTCTAACCTGTCACCAAACTCACACCTGCAAGTGTTCAGTCTCCAGGTCGTGGGCTGCTCATTCCTGTGGGCATTGCTTTCCTAAACGTGGATCTGTAGCTGTATTCCAGCTGCTCCTTTCCCAGAGGATTTGTTGACTCCTGTGTCTTCCCCCAGAGCATGAGGCTCCAGTGAGTTCTGTCTGCATCAGCCCAGACAGCCACAAAGTCCTGTCCACGACAGCTACTGGGAATCTGGGCTACCTGGATATCCAGGCCCGGGACTACAGCACCCTGATGCGCTCTCACAAGGACTCTGTGCTGGGCTTCTCGGTGGAGGGGAGGTGGAAGCTGATAGCAACAGTGTCCCAGGACAACACCATCCGAGTGTGGGACCTCACCTCCATGCAGCAGGTGGGTGAGACAAGAGGCAGGAGGTGTCTCGTGTTTGTTAAGAGTCTCTCTGGTCTCTGTTTGGTCCAATTATCAATGCCCCACAGTTCAAGAGCCCCTGAGGTGTGAGAGGTACTGTGGGCAAGAAACCCTCTGGAAGTACAGAGTTCTGAGGTGTTAGAACGATTTTCTTTTCCTCCCTCTTTTGAATATTGCTTTTTAGCACAAACCATGACACCCCAGGGCTTTATGTAAATGCCCAAAGACCCAGGACTTCACTGGGCTTTGGATCCATGCAGGCAGGAGCAGTGACATGCTCCTGGTGGAGATGTGAGGCTGAGCAGTTGCTGGGTCCAGCTGCAGCTCCAGTTCTCTCCAGCTTCACGCCTGTGGTGTCTCTTCCCTGCAGCTCTATGACTTTTCAGCTGCAGAGGAAACTCCGTGTTCCGTGGCCTTCCACCCTGCCTGGAAGATCCTGGCCTGCGGCTTCGACAGCGGGGTGGTGCGCACCTTCAGCCTGGCTGCCTCTGACCTCCTGCTGGAGCACAGGTGAGTGAAGTGGGAGCTGCACTGGCTCTAACTGGGTGTCCTGGTGATGAGACAGAGCCACGGTGATAATCACGGAGCTTGACAAGCCTCAGGTCCCAGCTGGGTGGGTTTCGGGCTGATCCCGCTCTGCCGAGGCTCTGGGTGGTGAAAGCCCAAGCTGTGAAAGCCATGAGGGCTTTGTTTGTGACTTCCCAGTGGGCAGCAGTAGGACAGAGCTTGTCCTAGAGAGCATCTGGGCAGGGAGCCCTTGTGAGCCCCAGTGAGGGGTTTGGAGGATGCTCCAAAGGGAGAGGGAGCAGGTTCCATCCAGGCTGGAGCGCTTGTTGCTCAGTTTTCCGACAAGCTGGAGTGTTGGTTGTCCTGTGCTTCCATGGGGGTGAGCACAGTGGGGCCCTGCTCTGTTCCTGGTTAATTTATTCTCCTGGGTTCTTCACCATGTTACACTCAACATCACCACTGTTCCCTCTGTCTGTGATTCCTTTTTGTCTTCCCTTTTCCCACGTTTTCTGCCCTCTTTCAGGCAGCACCGCACCGCCATCACCGGGCTGACCTTCTCCCCAGATGGCAATTTGATGTTCAGCTCCTGCTTGCAGGGAACTCTGGCTCTGTACAGCTTTGTGGCACGGAAAACTCAAGTCCTGAGAGTCGTGGGTAAGACTCTGGGGTTGGGGTTGTCTTCCTTCTTTTTTTTAATTAGCACAGACGTCCTAACACCAGAGCCAACCCAAACTCAGCCTGCTCGGAGAGATATTTCCCAATGAACCTTCTGAGCTTTGTCATTTCCCCCTGCCCTAGGCACTGCTGAGGCACCTCCAGTCCTGGCATCAGGTCTGGGCCCCTCAGGACAAAACAGACACTGAGGGGCTGGAGTGTGTCCAGGGAAGGGAACAGAGCTGGGAAGGGGCTGGAGCCCCAGGAGCGGCTGAGGGAGCTGGGAAAGGGGCTCAGCCTGGAGAAAAGGAGGCTCAGGGGGGCCCTTGTGGCTCTGCACAACTCCCTGACAGGAGGGGGCAGCCGGGGGGGTGAGGCTCTGCTCCCAGGGAACAGGGACAGGACAAGGGGAAACGGCCTCAGGCTGGGCCAGGGGAGGTTTAGGTTGGATATTGGGAAAATTTCTTCATGGAAAGGGGGGCAGGTACTGGCACAGCTGCCCAGGGCAATGCTGGGGTCACCATCCCTGGGGGGATTCAAAAGATATGTTCATGTGGCACTCGGGGACATGGGTTAGTGGACTGGATGATCTTAGAGAGCTTTTCCAGCCTTAATGATTCTGGGATTTCTGTCTGTACCTTCTGTGTGAGCAAACCCCAGTGACTGCCAGCACTTCCCCACCTGTCCTGGTTCAAACCTCTCACCCTGCTGGTGTGATGATTTCATGAGTGTGCTGGAGTCACAGAGATTTATTCATGCCCAAGCCCTGACTCTTTCCATTCTGTGCATGTGCAATTTAATTTGTTTAAAGTGGATTGTTGCCCTAATCCTGCCTGCAGCAGAGCTGCCCTGTGCTGGTGAACAGAGCTGGTGGAGAGCTGGAGGCAGAGCACGGGCAAGGCAGTTTGGAAAAATTAGTGTCACATTTAATGTACACACTGGGAATGAGTTGTGACAGCACAAGCTTGGGCAGGGAAAGGGAGCTCTGATTTTTATACAGTGCAGCATTGCACAAAGAAGAGGAACCTGCCCCGGGAAGTGTGCAGGAGAAGGAATAGGGGCTTGGAGAGGTCTGGAAATGTGTCCAAAATCACCCAAGTTTGGTGTCAGTGCTGCAGCTGGACCTTCATGTGGTGACTCTGCTCTGAAACTGTTTGCTGCCTGGTCACGTTTCAGGGACAGAACAGTGAAATTATGGTTGTGGAATAAATACAGAGAATTGCTGTAATTTCTGTGATTTTTAGACCTCTGGGTCTCTCTGCCCTCTGGACTGACATCAGTGTGGTGGTGTTCAGCACTGACCTCATTCTGCTCCGGGTTCAGACACCCAGGCTGCAGCCGAGATCTCACAGAGCTCCTCGTCACAGCCTCTTGTAACATACAAAATAAGCCCTAAAATCAATTTTATTCCTTTGACTTTGTTCTGCTCTCCTTGAGAATGCTGCATGTTCACTCAGGCACCAAGCTGTGCATCTCAACCTTGTTTTTGAGGTGGTTCCCTGCACGCTCTGGGTGTGGAAGTAAAATTTGTAGCATCTCCTGCAGTACAGGCTGCTGTTTTCTCAGGCTCAGCGGCAGGAGAAGCTGCAGCTGCTGCTCAGCAGCCCCATCAGAGTGGGCTTTGCTGCTCCTCACTCTCTTGCTGTGTCCCCCAGGCAACGTGGTGGCCCGGGACGCTGGGATCGGCATGGACGCTCTGGTGGTCAGCGGGGACAGTCGCCTGCTGGCCTTCGTGGGGCCCTCCAAGTACGTCGTGACAGTCATGGAGGCCTGCTCACTCGATGAGGTACCCAGCAGACTCCTCTCACTGCTGGGGACAGGGGTGTCCCCTGGAAATTCCATAGGCAGCATCCGGGGAGGTGGATCAGGGCGTGGGGCACCAGCTGACAGTGAGCTCCCTGTTCTCCCTTCTGTGAGACACAAATAACAAACTCAAGGTTTCTTCTCCTCTGGCTTCATTCCCCTCTAGAAGGATAATTTGGAGAGGTGCTGTGGAGACTGTCAGCTCTGACCTCTCTGTGAGCTGCTCTCCAGGCATTGCCTGGACCTGCAGCCCCTCATTAAGTGGGAAGAGAAAGGTCCTGGGGACTCCACAGCCTCGTGCTGGGAGCACGGGAGCAATCCGGAGGCTCCTGCACTGTTTGTTCAGTGGCTCCTTGTTCCACAGCTGCTGAGGGTGGACATCAGCACCCTCGACTTGCACAGCACCATCTTGGACTCTGCAGTGAAGGTCTGCTTTGGTCCTGTGCCTCAAGGCGAGCTCCTGGTAGCCACTTCTTCCAATAAAATCCACGTGCTTGACGCAAAAACCGGACGGCTGGTGCGAGAGGTAGGGCACTGAAAGTCATCCGCGAGGTCTCCTGTAGGGGCTGGGCACTTCGTGTCTCTGTGGGATGTTAAATGAGAGAAAAACTCCTGGAGCTCACAGGCTTCAAAGAAACACAAGTGGGAAGCCTGCAGCTATCCTGGTGTGCTCAGGGTGAGCCTGAGCTTGTCCTTGTTTTCCACACTGTCACACTGCTATTCTCTTGCTGAAGTGTAAATAAGGACATGAACCAGCTCAGCTAAGGCTGCTGGTGCCGTTTCTTCTCCTCAGGTGTCCCCTGTGCACAAGCTGGCCTGTTCCTCCCTGGCGCTGAGCAGGGATGGCCAGTACCTCCTCACTGCTGGTGACAAGGTCATCAAAGTGTGGGACTATCGGATGCACCTCAACATCAACTTCCAGGTACTGCCCACAGAGGGAGGGAAGGGGGTGGTGGTGCCTTGCTGAATCCCTGGAGAAGAGGGCAGCAAATGGGCCCTGTGTGACTTGGCCCAGTGTCCCTAGTCCCAGTTTGCCCAGCAGAGAAATGCAGCCATGTTCCCACATTGTAACAATGCCTGGCAGTGGGCACAGGCTGGGGCTGCCAGAGCACCCCAGTGAGACCCTGTGCAAAGGACAGAGGTAGGTGATAGCTCTGTGTTAGGGACAGGGCCACATGGAGAGGAGAATGATTCACCCAGGGCTTCAGAAGCAGGATAAGACTTTGGACTCTTCAGCTTTTGCTTCCTTCCCTGAATGAGTGTGTTGGAGGTCAGCCCTGGGTTGATCAGCCCACAGGTGTGAGCACTGTAGGTGTGATAGATCCTCTTCTGGACCTTCTGCTGAGGCCTGTGGGCCCTGGCTGTGCAGGGCAGGAGTGGAGTAACCCCATCCTGAAAGGACAGGTGGTGGTGGGGGATTCAAGGCGTGCTCTCCCCAGGTGTTCATTGGCCACTCAGAGCCCGTGCGCCAGGTCGCCTTCACCCCAGACCAACAGCACGTCATCAGCGTTGGGGATGCCATCTTCCTCTGGGATTTCCTAGCTGCACCTCCAGTCAGGTCATCCCCAGCCAGGTAACGGTGCTGGGCAGTGCCTTCCCTGTGTCCCCTTTCCCTGCCCCATCCCCGTGTGACTCCAATCTCCTCCCCTTCCCAGGGCTCGTTCCCCTGCGTCCACTCTGCCGCTGAGGTCAGGTGAGTTTGCCTCTTCCCACGAGGTGTGCTGGCAGCTTTTCCAGAGGGTGGGGATTTGGGGGGATGGTTCCTTTCCTGAGGGAGTCAGGTAGTGGTGGACAAACCAGCTAATTAGCCCTGAAGGACAATCTCAAATTAATTGGCACCTCTCAGTCTGCCTAGGTGGGGATGTTCTGAGCAGAGCCACTCTGGGCTTTCGGGTAGGTTTTCAACTTTTGCCTTCTGTCTTTCTCTGCCTCCATCTCCTCTGTCTTCTTCCTTCCTCAATGTCCCTCTCTCTCTGTCCCTCTCTTTCTTAAAAGACAGAGAAGTGGCTTCTATGGAAGCTGGAAAACTGAGCTTGGAGGTGTCACCATCCAGGAGGATGAGAGGAGCACGGGGTGAAGGAAGTGACACCAAGCCTTGTCCTTTTCCTTTCCCAGACAGCAGCTCTGAGAAGCCCAAGGATGTCTCGGAGACCCCTCGGCAGACAGTGCCTCTTCCATTGCTGTCCACCCCGCCGTGTTTGGATATCAGCTCTGTCCACCAAGCAGGATTTCAAAGTAAGAGGAACTGCTTGCAGGAAAGGGGAAAATTAACCTTGTTTTAGGAAAAACATGCCTAGTTCAGCAGCATGCTCGGAGCCATCCCTACCTGTGATCCCTTCAGGCAGACTGACAGACCAGTCTGCAATTCCTTCCCCTAAGCTGGGCAAGGCCCGGAGGTGCTGGGGTTCAGCACCCCTTTATCCTCTGCTCTCCTCCACATACTGAGCTGCTGGCACCGCTCCTCTGACTGTGCTAAACACCTTCTTGGTCATTCCTAATAGGAATTGTCTGCTCTGCCCTCCACCCTAACAGCGGGGCTGTTCCACAGGGCAGGGCAATGACACTGCCAGAAGTCAAGGGGTCAGGCACACGTGAAGTGGTCCTGAAGGACATGGATGGCTGCATCTTCCCACTGATTTTCCTCTGCAGGTATTTTCTCCGAGTCGGACAAGGAGGAGGAAGAAGATCTGCCAGGCAGCAGCAGGATGGTGGCAAACAGGCACAAAGATGCCTCAGTCCTTGTGGTGGAATCAGACGGGAGTGAGGAGGAGCCTGTTGTGAGGCCCAAAGTGAGGCAGGAGAGCCTGAGGTCTCCCGAAAAAGCAGCAAACGGTAAATCAGCGGTTTTGCCAGCTTGTACAGAGCTGCAGGCCTGCACGGCAGCTTGGTCTAGGCCCCAAAAACAAAGAAAGATCATTAGTATTATGGTGCAGAGAGACCCTGACGTATGCTCTGAGCTGTGAGGTGAAAGGCAGCAACATGTTTCTCAGGAGTTTTTCCTTTGCCATGACCTTCCAAGGGAAGTCAGTATTGAGGGAAGCTCACACTGATCCCTAAAAGTACTCGTTTTTCTGGCTCTTTCCCTGTTGCTGCTTCTGGGCACACCAGAAGCCTGCCTTCAGCCTGGAGCCAGTATCATCTCTGAGTGGCACGTCCCATTAAATCCAGCTGCAATTAAAGCTTCCAATGCCTCTATTAATAGCTGCACAGCCTCAGAGCTGCAGCGGTGTGTGGCGACCTGCCAGGAGCAGGCAGCTGCCAGCACTCAGCCCAGCAGGACTTGTTGGAAAGCCTCAGGATAAAACTGCTTCCCATGCTCCTGTTACAGCCCTGGAGCTGTGGGGCTTGGGGTTTCACAGGGGGATGCCCAGAGCACCAGGCAGGGGTGTCCTTAGGCCGTTTGCAGTGTGGTGTGGCTGAGTGGGAAAGGAGCTGACCCAGGGAAGGGCTGGAGCTGGGCCAGGGGAGGGTCAGGCTGGAGATCAGGGAAAGGTTCTTCCCCCAGAGGGTGCTGGGTGCTGGGCACTGCCCAGGCTCCCCAGGGAATGGGCACAGCCCCGAGGCTGCCAGAGCTCCAGGAGCGTTTGGACAGCGCTGCCAGGGATGCCCAGGGTGGGGTTGTTGGGGTGTCTGCAGGGCCAGGGGCTGGATCCATGATCCTTGTGGGTCCCTTCCCACTCAGGATATCGCACGTGTGACACTGCAGTCTGACTTTTGCCTTGTGTGTGTTCACATGTGCACAGCACCTGAATGTCAGCAAGGCACAGCCTGGCTGCTGCTCCCAAACCATTCCCAGGAGCAGCATCCCATAGGTCCCATCTTCTCCTTTGTGTGACAGAACCCAGGAAGGGCTCCAAAACTCCCAAGTCCCAGTGCCCCATCCGCCCGGATTCCTACCGGCATTTCACTCCTCGCTTCAAGGCATCAGTGCTCCCCCAGGTGAGAGCTGTGCTGCTTACCAGGTGGAGAACAGGCATTTTGGGGCTGGGGTAGGAGGATTTTCGAAATTGTTTCCATTTTGTTCTCTGTTGGAGAGCAATTTGGGAAATATACCCCTGGGCTGATGTTCAGTGAGAAATCCTGACGTTAATTCCCTGTTCTCCTCTGCATGTAACTCTTCCCAGACTAGTAAAAAGTGAGTTGTGCTCAACCCTTTTTGTGTTGCCCAAATCTGCATACATTTTTATTCAAAAGGAGTGGAAATGGCATGTGCTATTGAGAGTGAAAGACGAGTGAGCAATGGAGTGATTCATTGTGCTCCCATATTTGTGAGCAGCTGCGTTGGCAGAGCAGGCTGGGGAAGGCGAATCCATGGAGCGTAGTGAGGAGAGACACAGCACAGCTCCTGCTCTGTTAACAAACACAGCAGGAATAAAACAGAAACTTAACTCAGCCATTCCCTAAGCTCTGCTGCTAGTGCTGGGAGAACAGCTACATCCAGATTTCACCCCCAGTCCTCTCCTCTGTCCCTCCACCTGGCAGCATTTTTCCCCCAGTTCTCTTCCTATTGAAATATCTGCATCCCAAGTCAGCCAAATCCATGGAACTGTTTCCCAGCGGGATTAGCAGCTGCTCCTCGGCTGGGCACTTGCTGCCAGCCTGTTTTGTGCCCCATCTGAAAGCATCTGTGCCTGGCTGTGCTGGGGCAGTGTCTCTTTTGTTATGGAATATTATTTGTCTCTTCCGTTACGGCATTGTGCGAGTGCTGGCATGGATCTGTGTGGGATGTGTGTTTGAGGACACTCGCTTTTTCCTCTGTGGGTGTTGATGCACCTGACCAGACCATTTTTCCAGAGCTTATTTTAAGCCAGCCTGTGTTTCTCTTGCAGAGTTTCTCGTCTCCTCCAGCGGGCAGAGAGGCCCTGAAGCTGAAAGCAGTGATCGGTTACAATGGGAATGGCAGAGGGAATATGGTGTGGAACCCAGATACAGGTACACTGGGAATGCTCTGCAGTCGTGGGATGTGCTGCCAGAGCAACTGTGGCTGCCCCTGGATCCCTGGAAGTGTCCAAGGCTGGGTTGGATGGGACTTGGAGCACCCTGGGATAGTGGAAGGTGTCCCTGCCATGGCAGGGGGAACAAGATGAGCTTTAAGGTCCCTTCCAGCCCAACCCATGTGTGATTCTATTCTGTGATTCTAAGGGTGTGTACTGAGTCAAGTTATGATCTTCTGGCTGTTGGGTTGGGTTATTTGCTGGGTTTGTGTTGGTGAAATCCAGCAGCTCTTTGCTGTTGGCAAGCTTTAGTTGGTGGGGCAGACTCAGGCTCCAGGTGTTGAGTGGACAGAGCAGGAGGGAAGCTCACAAAGCCCATCCTGCCTCCTTTCTCCAGCTGGAACGATGCCCAGCAGCTCTGCTTTACTCAGGTTAGGGAAAGTGAGATTTCACCCCGCTCCCAACCTGCTGCTGCTGAGCTGCGTCAGAGAGTCAGCTTTTACGTATTAATGAATCATAGAACTTTCCACGTGGGCTGTGATGGGGGCTGTATGTGCAGCCTTTCCATGAAAACATCCCCTCTCCTCCCCCTCCTCTGCCAGGCTTCTTCGCCTACTCCTGTGGCTGCATCATCGTGGTTGAAGACCTGCACTCGGGGTCCCAGAACCACTGGCTGGCCCACGCCGAGGAGATCTCCACGCTCGCCCTCAGCCACGATGCCCAGGTAGGAGAGGCTGCTGCTGCCCTAGGCCAGGGCTTGTCCCTGTCACTTTGCAATGCCACAGCCTAAAATCCCATTTGTCTGTCCCTCCTTCTGCCTGGAGGCTATGGAGGTTGTTCTGGAGTCAGCTGTCTGTTGTGCTGGCTCGGTGTGGGCTGGAGAATGTCCAGAGAAGGGAGTGGAGCTGGGGAAGGGGCTGGAGCACAAGTCTGATGAGGAGTTGGGAAGGGCTCAGCCTGGAGAAAAGGAGGCTCAGGAGGGACCTTGTGGCTCTGCACAACTCCCTGACAGGAGGGGGCAGCTGAGGGGGGTCATGCTCTGCTCCCAGGGAACAGGGACAGGAGGAGAGGGAATGGCCTCAAGTAGTGCCAGGGGAGGTTCAGGTTGGACATCAGGAAGAATTTCTTCATGGAAACGGTGGCCAGGCATTGTCAGGGGCTGCCCAGGAATAGTGAAGTCCCCATCCCTGGAGGTGTCCAAGGAGGGACTGGACGTGGCCCTCAGTGCTCAGGGCTGGGTGACAAGATGGGGATCAGTCACAGGTTGGACTCGATGATCTTGAGCTTTTCCAACCTCAATGATTCTGTAAAGGCTGTTCTCTTCCTCTGGGTGATGCTGCCTTTCCATCCTGCCATCAGCTGAATGGTTGTTTCTCACAGCATTCTCCATTTGCCAACCACATCGCTTTAAGACTGAGGAGTGTTCTCTAATTACTTACAACATTGTTCTGTTAGGTTCTTGCCTCTGCCTCAGGGAAGAAGGATGGCGACTCCCACTGTCAGATCTGCATCTGGAGCACCCAGGATGGGGCCTGCACAGCAGAGCTCTTCCACCATGAGACACAAGTCCAAGCCATGGCATTCTCCTGGGATGACAGATTCCTTGTCACCATAGGTGAGCACGGCTGTACCAGCAGCTGTGGGGGCAGGGGTGCACCCCAGAGCAGACAGCTCATGGCAGGAAGGTGCTGTGAGCACCAAATACCTGCCGGATGTGCAGCAGGCTCGTGGGTAGGAAGCTGTTCCGTGGTGTCCTTGGGACAGCAGGGAATGCAGCAGTTACAGCTCTCTTCTCCTGACTCACTGCTGCTTCTTAAACCCCCTGTAAATGGTTTGTGGTTACTATTTATAGTGTGCATAGGGAAAACCCTTCTTCTGGACTTGTTATTGCTGCCTAGATGGTCTTGGACAGAAGTAGCCAGGCTCCCAACTGTGAGCCTCCTGCCAGGCAGCCATGCCAGCACAGGATGGACACTCAAGCTGTCTGTTTTGTTCAGGCAGGGGACATTTAAAGGACAACATGCAATTAGGAAGCTCTTGTTTTGCATGAGAGGGGACCTGTGGGGCAGGCAATACGCTCGCTCCGGGCTGGTGAGGCTGCCTGTGGAAAGAAAAGCAGGCTTTGCTGGAGAGAAAGAGAGCGTTGTGCTCTTCAAGGAGCAGTGTGGGAGAGGAGCTCTCCTCCTCCAGCTCCGGTCTGGGCTGCAGGGGTGGGAAAAGCTGAAAGTCTCCACAGAGCTTGTGGAGCCTGGGAAAGGCAGCAGGGGAGCACTGTCCTCCTGAGCTCTCTGGAAGCTTGGGAATTTTGCCATCACCGAGGCCAATGCCTTCTGCTCCCACCCAGCTCTGGTGGCTTCCATCGAGGTCAGCTCCCACCTCAGCTGGGACCTTGGCCAAGGTGACATCCTGTTCTTTGTCAAGATAGAATTAGCCCTGAGTGCCCAGTGTCACTGGAGGGTTTGTGTGGGGCATTCCCCATGGTGTGCAGCAACTCCTGAGGATGGAGAAACAGCAGGAAAACTGCTCTGCCTGCTGCAGTCCCAGCCCTGGCTGCTCCACATGACTCCGCTGCCAGGACAGGTTTGCTCCACCCTCCAGTGTGAAGTGCTGGGCCAGTTCTGTCTGTCCTTACCTTGGACAAGCATCTGTCGTGTCGTGCAGCTTCTGCTGAGCACAAAAGGAGTTGTGTCCATGCCTGGAATGGTGTTTGGGACAGTTTGTCTCCCAACAGCTGGACAAGGGAGTCACACAGCTGGTGTGTGTGTGCTGTGTGGATGCTTGTGAGCATCCTGAGGCAGCAGAATTCTTCCTCCTGTCTTTGCCATTCTCCCTAGGGGACTACAGTGACCAGACCGTGGCTCTGTGGAGCACCCACACCTATGAGCTCATGCTGTCCACTCGTGTCTCGGAGCCTCTCCACGACGTGGCTTTTAGCCCTGTCTCTCACCAAGACCTGGCCTGTGTGGGGAGGGGAGCTGTGATGTTCTGGCTGTTGGAGCAGCAGGGAGCTGCTGTCAGACTCAAGGTAAACCTTCCTTTTACCTTTTAAAACTTATTTTCAGCATCTCTGACTTATTTTCCAAGCCCCTGGTGAGGGCTCTGTGATTTCTCTCAGTGAGGTGATGTTGACTGCGCACAAACAGCTTTTGGTTGTATTTGAGGCATTAACTGCAGGAATTGAGGGGAGGAGGATGGTTTTTTTGTGCTGATGCATCTAAGCATGTTCATTCCCTTTGACATTCCTGGTTTTTGTGCTTTGGCAGGTTCATCGAGCCCCTGCCCCGGACGTGCTGGGGCTGGTGGAGCTGACGTCTCTCTGTTACGGTGCTGACGCTCTCCTTTACAGTGGGACCAACTCAGGCCAGATCTGTGTGTGGGACACAGAGACCAATTCCTGCTTCATGACGTGGGAGGCTGATGAGGGCGAGATCGGTGGGTGCGGTGTCAGTGCTGTAACAGGGAACTTGCTGGGAAAGAAGCCGGGAGCTTGCAGACTTCCCATTCCAGCTGTGCTCGGAAAACCAGTTTGCAGTGTTGGATGCAAGATGTGTGGGGTGGCAATGGATCTGTGACCTGGGTTTCCTCAGGGTCCTGGGTTTCCTGGGGGGTTCATTGAATCATAGAGTCGTTAAGGTTGGAAAAGGTCTCTAAGATTATCAGGTCCACCATTAAACCACATCCATCCAGGAGCTCTTGGAATCTTTCAGGGATGGTGACTCCACCACTGCTCTGGGCAGCCTGTGCCAAAGCACCTCCAGACCTCTAGTCTGCAAAACAGTATTGGGCTGTAGAACCCTCCCACTTTCCTGCCCAAACGGTTGCCGGGAGCACCCTTGGAATGCTGACTGGGGGAAATGGACACTGACCGGTGCCCTGCATCCCCAGGTGTGCTGGTGTGTCAGCACAAGCGCCTGGTGAGCGGCAGCAACACGAAGCGCATCCGCCTGTGGTCCGTGGCCACCGTGCAGGAGCTGAGGCTGAAAGGGCCCGATGCCAGGTAGGAGCTCGTGGCCCCTCTCCTGGCAGCCCCCAGGACCTGTCTGAGAGGTGGCTTTTCACAGACAGACACCACGTGCAACCACGCTGCTCCTGCTGCTCTTCATCCTTAGCTTTTCCTCTCCATCCCGTGATTGCTGATTCTTTCTCTCTGGATCTTTTGACTGATTTTTTGCCACAGGTAGCTGAACCCTCTTAATAGTGGAAGCAGGTGTTGATCATGCCTGAAGTTTGTGTCAGTGGTTTGTAGGAATTCCTTTAGGAGAATTAGGGAAAATACATTGCCTTTGTTTTTTCTCTCATGCTATTGCATCCCCTATTTTCTTTTCTTTGCTGTAAAAAGACAGTTGAAGTGCAAATCACAGAATCATGGAATGGTTTGGGTGGGAAGGAACCTTCAAGACCATCCCATTCCAACCCTCCCTGCCATGGGCAGGGACACCTTTCATTATCCCAGGCTGCTCCAAGCCCTGTCCACCCTGGTCTTGAACCCTCCTGGGGATGGGGCAGCCACAGCTGCTCTGGGCACCCTGTGTCAGTGCCTCCCCACCCTCCCAGGGAACAATTCCTTCCCAATATCCCATCTATCCCTGCCCTCTGGCAGTGGGAAACCATTCCCCTTTGCCCTGTCTCTCTATCCCTTGTCCCAAGTCCCTCTCCAGCTCTCCTGGAGCCCCTTTAGGCACTGGAAGGGGCTCTGAGGTCTCCCAGGATGAACAGCCCCATCTCTCCCAGCCACTGTTCCATGGACAGGAGCCCCTCATTGAACTGGGCTCACTAAAAAGTTGGATTTAAAGCAGGCAGAGTGGCTGTTCCAACATCTGAGCCCATCCTTCTCCCACCCTGCCTTCCTCCAGGCCTGGCTCAGTCCTGCTGGAACACGAGATCACCCTGGATGGGACAATTGTGAGCGCAGCCTTTGACGATTCCCTGGAAATGGGCATCGTGGGCACCACGGCAGGGACCCTGTGGTACATCAACTGGGTGGAGAGCACCAGCATCCGCCTCATCAGCGGCCACAAGAACAAGGTCAGAGGGGCTGGGCCCACTTGGAATTTTGCTGTTGCTTCAGGGTATCTTTCTGCTACAGAAAGAAAGGTTTGAATGGTAGGAGAGAAGGTATTTTATGACAACTTGCAGTGCACCTCGCCTGGTCCTACCTTTGGGGTTAGGTTTACTGTGCACAGTGCCTGGTACTGCTGTTGGGGTTGGGTTTATTGTTTCCCATGGTTGGTAAGGTTGGAAAAGACCTTTAAGATCATCAAGTCCAAGTGCCAACCCAGCACCACCGCCACGTTCACCATTAAACCATGTCCCCAAGTGCCACATCCACACATTTTTTGAACGCTCTTGGGTATGGTGACTCTACCACTGCCCTGGGCAGCCTGTGCCAGTGCTTAACAACCTTTTCAGTGAAGAAATTATTCCAAATATTCAATCTAAATCTTCCCTGGTGCAACTTGAGGCCATTTCCTCTCATCCTGTTAGCCCAAAACCAAAGCACTGCACCTTCCTTTATGCTCCATCTCATCTGGTGTCTCCCATGAGCAGAATCCTGGGGGATGAAGGGGCAGGGGAGCTGATGTGCTCTGGGCTGTGGCACCCACAGAGCCCCCGTTCTCTGCCTTTTCCCCGGAGCAGGTGACCGAGGTGTGCTTCAGTCCTGACGAGAGTCACTGTGCCACGTGCGGGGAGGACGGCAGCGTGAGGATCTGGGCTCTGGGCAGCACGGAGCTGGTGGTGCAGTTCCAGGTGCTCAACCAGGTAAGTGTTTGTGGCACATCAATCCCTTCCTCTTGGCACAGGGAAGTGTCCCCTGCATCACCAGCTCTCTGCCAATTTCCTCTCAGAGCTGCCAATGCCTGGCCTGGAAGCCTCGTCCCGTTGGGCTGTGGCCTGGTCCCGTCGAGAGCCAGCACGTGGTGGCAGGGTACAGTGACGGCACTGTCCGTGTGTTCAGTGTTTCCAGGACAGAGATGGAGCTGAAAATGCACCCCCATGCTGCTGCACTGACAGCAATCGCCTACTCCACCGATGGTGAGGCTGCCTGAGGTGACAGTGGGGACATGTGGCCTCGGGGAATGTGGCTTGGTGCCACCTGGGTTTACCCTGACCTCCAGCTGCTCTGTGTCCTGGCCACCTGCCCAAAACCCTGGGGCCAGGGAGAGGCACAGAACTCGTCTCGGTGAGCTCTGGTGCCTCTGCCAGCTGAGCACGTGGTGGGTGGGACACGGGAGGTGCATTGGTTCTGGGATAGCCAAGGGCTTTGGGTACAACAAACGTCTTTGGTTTATGATCTACTGTGGCTCTTCTTCAGTGTGAAGCTTTAATGGGTGTCTCTGAGACATCTCATCATACCCAGCCCTTGAGTGGGATGTTCCCAGCCTTTCACAGTGTTTCTGGACACTGGCATCCCATAATCTTGGACCTTTCTCCTGTGGCCTGTTTCTCCTCCTACAAGAAGTGCCCCATTCTTTTCTCTCCCCTGCCAACAGGGGAAATGATCTTATCAGGGGGCAAGGATGGGATAGTGGCTGTCAGCAGCCCTCGCACTGGAATGACCATCCATGTCCTGGCTGACCACAAGGGCTCCCCCATCACCGTTCTCCAGTGCACCAGGAAGCAGGTGAGACCTCAGGAGTGACACAGTCCCCATGTGTCACTGCACAGCTCTGCAAGACAGCACGGTCAGCAAGTGTGCTTTGGTCTCCCTTGCTTTTTGTCTTTGGAAATCTTCCTCCATCCCTTCCAGCAACTTCTGATCAGTTTTTCCAGGGATATATTCGGTGGAATAGAGCTCCATGTGTTGCAGGTGCAGCCCGAGCGAGGCTGTGCCTGCAGGGGGACCTTGGTGGCAGTTGTTGACACCCTGCACATAGGTGTGACATCAACCAGGGCCACAGGCTCTTGGAGAGCAGCACCCCTCAGGAGCAGCCCAGGCTGTGAGCTTGCAGCCCCTGTGCCCCGCAAAAGGCTCTTTGGCAGCCTGTACCGTTCCTCTGTGGAGCTGGGAAGACTTGGCTGTGCAGCACTGGGATGGTTTGAGCACCTCCTTTGTCCTCTTCAGGGAGAGTTTTTCCCCTTGGCACAGCAGAAATGGGAATAATTTTCCCTAAGCTCTCGGGCTTTAAGATCATCCACGCTGCAAGGCTGTGTTTCTTGGTAATTTGAGCCTGAGGAAATCCTCCTTGATTTTAGGTGAAGGACGTTTTTAGGGGGCACATGGTATTGGAAACAGCTCCCCCAGGAGATGTGCAGATCCAGAGGGTGTCTCAGGGGAAAGAACTGTGTCATTCAGAGCAGGGTTTGGGTTGGAAGGGACCTTAAAAATCATCCATTTCCAGCCCCCTACCACGGGCAGGGACACCTCCCACTATCCCAGGTTGCTCCAAGCCCCGTCCAGCTTGGCTTTGGACACTTCCAGGGATCCAGGGGCAGCCACAAACAGGTTAATCCTGGCTTTGATCCCCTAAACACAAGCCCCATGTTCCTATGAGCTCCTGTCCCACTCTTTACTGTCCCCTTCCTTCAAAGCCTCTGTGCCCCCAGAGTGACAGGGTTGTGCTTGTGCTCCACAGTACCACGACTTGGGGGTGGAAGGAGGGGAGCTCTGGCTGGCCACCAGCTCCGACCGCCGGGTCAGCGTCTGGGGCTCCGACTGGCTCCAGGACAAGTGTGAGCTCCTCGACTGGCTCAGCTTCCCAGCTCCTGCTGGCCCCGAGGTGAGCATGGCACCTGCCAGGCCCTGCCTGCGCCTGCTACGAGGCTGGACACCAGCAGAGATGGAGGAGGGAGGCACAGGGCTCTGAGAGAGTGAGGGTGTGCTTAGGAAAGGCATCTCTGTTAGTCCTGGTCACGGAGTATCTTGTCAGTGCACCTTCTTGGGTGTGGAAAGAAACTGTAGCAGTGCCAGACTGCCCTGGAGCACTGACTTTTAAGCACGAGGAGCCATAAACTGCACCTGCAAAGAGCTGAGAGCCCCGTGCCAGCAAAGCAGAGCCCAGGCAGCAGTGAGCACGGTGTGCAGGAGGGAGAGCTAATTACGAGCGTGCTGCTAATTCTGACACTCCCGAGGAGCGTGAATATTCCGAGCCAGGAGAGTGGTGACAGCTTCCCAGAGCCAAGTACTCAGCCCTGTGTGTCCCTGCTGCTTGGCAGAAGCCTCTGGCTCCAGCCCAGGGGTAAGGTTTGGGCAGCAGGACACCTGCTAGAAAAGCAGGAGGATCTGTGTTGGAGAGGATGGAGATGATCCCTGGTCCTGGTGACACTGGCAGGCAGAAGGCAGCTGGGTGTTTTTGGGGGGCAAGAGGCAGTGCCTCAGCCTGGGTCTGTGTAGCAGCTGGGTTCTGTCGATATTTCTTCTGTTTTTTTCTAAAAAGGTGGATTTCCTCTGGAAAGAAACTCACTACAGCTCTCCCTACAGCGTGAAGGTTTGATCTTGCATCCACTACTCAAGATCTGCCTTCTGGGCCCTGTTTTCTTATGTTAAACTGAACCATAGCCAGTTCCCAGGCTCAAGCCCATGTAGCAGCAGTATCTCAGTGGGAATTCAACCTGCTGGACCTCATGTGACCTGCTCCTACAACACTAAACCTACAACACTAAATTTGCTCTTACAACACTAAACCGTTTGCTTCAGGTTTCCTTGGCAGGGTGTGGTCATTCCTGGCTTTCCCTGAGCCTGAGATGGGAATGCAAGAGGGAGGAAGCAGCCTCCACCATACTGATGTCCCACTGCTCAAACACTCTCAGCCCTGTTGTCTCTCTGTGCTCTCCTTTTATCTCTCACTGGTTGAAATAAGAGAATCCAGCCTCAGTTTCGTTGCCTTTGGTTTCCCTCATCAGGGTCTCGACAGCCTCCCGCCCAGCCTGGCCGCGTTCTGCCCTTGGGAACACGGTGTCCTGGTCTACGTGGGCTTTGGGATGCAGAAGGAAGCTTTGTTCTACAGCCTGAGGAAGAAACAGGTACCTGTCCCCTGCCACGGGCAGTGGGGGCTGGCAGTGGTGCCCTGTGTGTTACCCTTGGTCACAGGGGTGGGGTGGGCTCAGGCAGCTGCTCAGGGAACAGATTTTCATCTTGGAAACTCTGGAGTCTGGCCCAGGTGAGCAGCAGAGCCCTGCCTCAGGCTGCATCCAGGCAGGCAGCCAGTCCCTGATCCCACTGGTGGGCAAGGCTGCTAATTCCAGGAGCATTAACGCTTTCCCCATTGTCTCCTGGATGCCTGGGGCAGCTTTCTGAGCTGTGCACCCTCAGCCTCCCCACTACCCTCCTTAGGGCTGTGGCTGCACAGCTCTGGGCGCTGCCTTCCCCCTCTGAGCTGTCGGTGTTTCTCTTGCTGGGCTGCAGGTGCTCAGGAAGATCTCCCTGCCAGCCTTTGCCACGTCCCTCAGCCTGTCCCCAGCCGCACCTTTCATGGCCATCGGCTTTGGTGGTGAGTGCTGGGTGTGCCTGGGCCCCTCCTTCCTCTGTCAGAGGGAAAACAAGTGTCCTTATCCCTCAAAACAAGAGGCATGTCCTCAAACCTGGGAGCTATGGTCCAGGGCAAGGAGAAACCTCCAGGAGACTCCTGCGTCAGAAATGAGATGCATGAGCCCAATCCTGCTTGTCTATGGGCAGGGTTTGTCACTGGAATGACTTCCCGGGGTTCTGGGCTGTCTCCATCTCTGTGGCTGTGTGAGCTGCAGCCTCTGAGGCAGCACGGACCTTCCCACAGCGTGGGGACAGGCAGGATCCTGCTCGGGCAAGGGCACCTCACTCCTGGAGCAGTTTGGATCTGCCTGTCCTGTGTCACTCAGCTCAGTAACACAACTTGGAGCTCAGCAGCGGGGAGAGAGCCTGGGGAGTGACTGGGAATGGTGCTTCTGGCTGGGAAAAGACACGGAGAGAGCCTGGGGAGTGACTGGGAATGGTGCTTCTGGCTGGGAAAAGACATGGAGAGAGCCTGGGGAGTGACTGGGAATGGTGCTTCTGACTGGGGAAAGACATGGAGAGAGCCTGGGGAGTGACTGGGAATGGTGCTTCTGGCTGGGAAAAGACATGGAGAGAGTCTGAGGGTGAGGGGGAATGGTGCTTCTGGCAGGGACGAAACAGGGAGTGGGCTTGGAGGTGACTGGGAATGGTGCTCCTGCCTGAGAAATGGCAGGGAGATGGTCTGAGGGTGACTGGGAATGGTGTTTCTGGCTAGAGCAAGACATGGAAAGGGAGCAGGGGGTGACCAGGAGTGGTGCTTCTGGCAGGGACTAGAGATGAAGAAGGGCTGTGAGTGACAGGGAAGGGTAGTCGTGGCAGGGACAAACCCCAAGGAGCGGGTCTGGAGGGTGATCGGGGTCAGTCAGAGCCTCCTGGCCCGGCCCTGAGCCGCTCCTCTCCCCAGACCGGCTGCTGCGGCTGCAGCCCTGCCCCGCCGGGGCCCCGCAGGACTACGCCGGCCATGACGACACCGTGCACCTCTGCCGCTTCGCGCCCTCCGGCCGCCGCCTCCTCACGGCCTCCCACAGCGCCGTCCTCGTGTGGGAGCTCACGGGCGCCTGAGCCGGGCGGGCCCTGGACCAGCGACGCTTCTGCAGCGGGGCCCGCCCCGGCCCCCGCTCCGGGACAGGCCCCG
>VZRQ01002746.1:5079-17833 GCA_013397975.1 Machaerirhynchus nigripectus | reverse complement strand
CCGGGCCGGCGGGGGTGGGAGCAGCAGCTCCCGAGGCAGAGGAGCTGCTCCCGGCAGCTCGTGGGCTCGTGCTGAGGGCGGCCCAGTCGGGGGCTGCGTACGTGTCCGTGCTCACGTGCGCTCGGCCGCCGCGTTTCCCTGGCTGCTCAGCCGGCCTTCCCTGCTGCCATTCCCTGCTGCCACAAGTGTGGCAGGGATCCCCTCACCACCCTCTCCTGCTTCTCTTGCAGGCCCACGCGGTCTGTGTGGTGTACGATGTCACCAAGGAGGCCACGATCGACAAGGTAACGGGTCCCCACTGTGGCCCTGCTCCGGCAGCAGGGCCAGAGGGGGTTCCCAGCGCTGGGGTTTCTGTGCTGCCCCGTGATGTGGGCACGTACTGGTGGCCCCCAGCCCTGTGAGGGATTTTGCATCTGAGAGCCCTGATCAGGGCTGAGCCATGCCCAAGCTTGCTCCCTCACAACAGGACAACGGCCTTGTTGCATCCTGGTGCTGGCATCCAGCATCCCCGGACCTGCTCTGCCTGCTGGTGTGAGGGAATGCCGGGGAGCAGATGGCTGCAGGCCCTGTTCTGCCTGCCTGGGAGCTGCCTCTCCCTCCCCAGGCTGTGCTGACAGCCCTTTCCCTCTGCTCACCTTCCAGATTCGCACAAAGTGGATCCCCATGGTGAATGGGGGACTTGAAAAGGGATCCAGGTACTGTGTGGGGTGTGATCTGTGGGTGCAGAATTGGGGGTTCTCGGGGCTGGGGGGTGCTCACCACCCTCACCTCCTTCTGAGGGTACTGAGCAAACCAGCTTTGTGGTTTGATCCAGGCCAGGTTGGACGGGGCTTGGAGCCCTGGTCTAATGGAGGTGTCCCTGCCCGTGGCAGGGGGTGGGACAAGATGAACTTTAAGGTCCCTCCCAACCCAAACCGTTCCAGGATTGTGGTTTGTGGCCAGACCACTTAGAGCAGAAGAAGATGGGGACTTTTCTCCACCAGAGATCCAGTTGAGGCAGGAGATCACTGAGGAGGGATCCTTCTTCCCCCTTGATCTCTTCTCAGCCAGACGGAGGGGTGGCTGCCAGGGGAATCTGGGAGCACAGGAGCTTCAGGCTGTGTGGATCACTTGGGCACAAGGCTGCTGTGCTGGATTAAAGGCTCCTGAACATATTGTTGCTGGGTGAAAGCGTAAGCAGGATCAGGCAGTCTGTTTCTCCAGATGGATGCTCCCAGCTGTGGGAGGCACGAAAGCTGCTCTGGACCTTGCAGAGGAGGGTTGGGGCCTCCCTGGCCTGCCCATGGGAGCACCAAAGGCTGGGACAGTGCTGGGACCGAGAGGGGGGTGGCCTCACTTGTGCTCTGTGTCTTTCCTAGAATCCCCATTATTTTAGTGGGAAACAAGTCTGACCTGCAGGTGGGCAGCTCCATGGAGGTCATCCTGCCCATCATGAACCAGTTCTCAGAGATTGAGACCTGCGTGGAGGTGAGGGAGCTGGAGGGGGTGTGCAGAGCCTCCCTGAGGGGTTGGAATGCTGGTGTGGTGGGAGTCAGGGAGCCTCTGTGCTTGTGGAGAGCTGCCCTGATGACGTTGCTCTGCAGAAGTCCCTGCGCCCAGGGGTTGAGGGCCTGTGCTTTGGGCTTTCTGTCCTGTGCCCGTTGCAGGGAGCAGCTTTCTGTGTCTGCCCTGTGTGGCTCTCTAGCTGGAACTGCTGTTGGAGCTCCACACAGGCCCTGTTGGCTCTGGGACTGTGGAATGGGCACAGCAAAGCCAGGGCAAAACCCGGGAGATTTCCCCTTTTGATTTTTCCTCGTGGTGGACAAATGTTGCTCTGTGCTTTGAGGCACAGCTAGTCTGGCTCAGGGAGATTGTATCATCCTTCTCCTGCCCTTTCCATCGGGGCTGTCTCTTCTTCTGTCTCCCCAGTGCTCTGCCAAGAACCTCAAGAACATCTCTGAGCTCTTTTACTACGCCCAGAAAGCCGTGCTGCACCCCACTGCCCCGCTCTACGACCCAGAGGAGAAGCAGGTGGGCTCCTGGAGGAGTCTCCTTCCCCTCACACTGCTCTGGGCTGGAGCTTTTGGAATGAGAGTGGAGGGTTTGGGCTGGCACAGACCAGCTGGGGGAACAGTGCCCATCTCCTCAGTACAGCCAGCTGGGCAGGCAGAGACCTGCAAAGAGCTGGGTGTGTTGGGGCAGAAGCCCTCGTGCTCCAGGCTGTGTGTTGGTTGTGGAGGGAAGGGTCTGGGAGTAAAATTCCCCGTGGATTGTCCTCTCTGACTTTAGATTGGGTATTAGGAAGAATTTCTTCACAGTAAGGGTGGTCAGGCACTGGCACAGGTGGAGTGGTGGGGTCACCATTCTGGAAGGACTTAAAAGCTCTGTGGGTGTGGCACCTGGGGACATGGGCTAGTGGTGGCCTTGGCAGTGCTGGGGGAACAGCTGGACTCAGATCTTGGAGGGGTTTTCCAGCCTTAATGATTCCATGATTCCCACCTCCCAAGGTGGCTGTGGTACTGGCCTAGAAGTGCAGGAAGGGAACCCTCTGTGCATGGGGCAGCAGGAGGAAGGGCCAGGCTGTGGCTGGTTCCCTGTCATTGTCACCGTGGTTGGTCCTTGCAGCTCAAACCCGCCTGTGCTCGAGCACTGACACGGATCTTCAACCTCTCGGACCAGGACAACAACCAGATCCTCAGTGATGATGAGCTCAACTACTTCCAGGTAGGGTGGCTGCAGAGCCGAGGTGCTCCCAGTGCCTGGGATTCCCTTTTCCGGCAGGGAAGCTGCCCCTCTCCTGGCACAGCCATCCCGTTCCTGTTCAGCACTTCTGTGGCAGAGCTAAAGCACTGCAGGGTGCCTCTCTGAGCATGTGGGGTTCCATCTGCCTAAGCTTGGGCTGAGTTTGCTCTGCCATGGGAAGACCAGGAGGCTCTGGAGATGCTGAGAGTCCTAAATTATTGGGATACTGAAGAACAGGGGTTTGATCAAGGCCTAAAGCAGAAATCCCTGAGCTGGGTGGATTTTCCCTCCCTGAAACCGCACTCCTTGCCAGGGGAGAGGGAGCCTGGCAAGACAGGGTTGTGGTCTCTTTAGTGCTTTTCTGACAATGGCCTTCATTCTCTTGGGAGGCAGAAGTCCTGTTTTGGAAACCCCCTGGCTCCCCAGGCCCTGGAGGATGTGAAGATGGTCGTGTGGAAGAACACGACGGACGGGGTGCAGGACAACGGCCTCACCTTGAATGGTGAGGAACAGCACAAGGGCTCCCTGCTCCTTCTCGGGGGATGGAGGACCCACCTCCTTCAGCACATCCCAAGGGGCCTCCTGGCTCTCATTCCAAGCCTAATTAGTCCCTCTCGTTAAAACAAGCCTGCTGTGGCTATTAGATCTCTCTGTCCCAGCAGTGTGTTTTCCCAGGGAAAGCATGGCTCTGAGGAACGGATCCCTGAGGCTGAATTGACTCTGCTGTGGCTGAGCCCCCTGATCTCTCCTGCAGGCTTCCTCTTCCTCAACACCCTCTTCATCCAGAGGGGCCGGCACGAGACCACCTGGACCATCCTGCGCCGCTTCGGCTACGACGACGAGCTGGAGCTGACGGATGACTACCTGTACCCACAGTGCGTGTCCAGGGGTGACCAGGGGGTCACACTCCCGTGGTGCATGGCTCAGGATCCCCAGCACCTTGGCTGCATCCTTCCTGCACCCCGGGAGCTGCTGTGGGCCCTTAGGTCAGGGTCAGCTTCGCAGTCCTCGCCTTCCCCTCGGGCAGGAGCTGACACGTGGGGGTGGGGACAAGATCAACAGGCCTTGAGGCTGCTGATTTAGGTGGACAGGAAGGTGGGGAATGAAATCCCAGACTTCCCTTGACATCATTAAGGGGTTCTTGGAGGCTGCTGTGCCGCTGGCTGAGCGAGGCAGAGCGGCTGTGTCGGGAGCAGTGAGCCGTCAGCACAGCCCTCGCGGCTGAGTGTGCAGCTGCTGCCTCTTCTCTGCTCCCTGCCACTCTGGAGACAGGGGCTGGCAGGGATGGAAGGGTTTGGCTTGGGAGCTGCCTCCGCCTCTTCCCAGAGAGCAGGCTGCAGGGAGGTGACAGGGACATGCTGGTGGATGGCACCCTGGGGCACTGCTGTGCCCTGCTGAAGCCCTGGGCACGAGGCAGATTGAAGGCACAGCATCTCCTTGGCTGCTTGGGATGTGCCAAGGAAAGGCCACTGCATCCTCAGGGGATTCTCCCCAAAATAAGGGGGCTGTGTCAAGGAGTAGCCAGGCCTGGAGGCAACAGCTGACCTTGAGCAGGGAGGGAGTGAGGAGCTGTGTACTCTGGGTGAGATGTGCTCACACACTGCCCTTTGTTCAGGGCTTGAGGAGGCTCATTGGGGTGTCTGAGCTGGAGAATAGGATATGAAAGATAAAAGGGACGTTTTGATTGGGTATTAGGAAAAATTTCTTCACAGAAAGGGTGGTCAGGCCCTGGCACAGCTGCCCAGGGCAGTGGTGGAGTCCCCATCCGTGGAGGGATTCAAAGCCATGTAGATGTGGCACTTGGGACTTGCATCAGTGGTGGCCTCGGCAGTGTTGGAGCAGTTGGGCTCGATCATAGAAGGCTTTTCCGACCTAAATCATTCCATGATTTTCCCCACAGGTTCCGTGTGTCCCCCGGCTGCTCCACGGAGCTCAACCACTTGGGATACCAGTTCCTGCAGAGACTCTTTGAGAAGCACGACAAGGTGGGCAGCACTGCAGGGGCTCCAGGGGAGGGGATGCCCTGCTGGGCCTGCACACCTGGGCACGGGTGCTCCCCTGACCACCCCCCTGTGCCAGGGAGCCCATGGAGCGCCAGGGAAGGTCTTTGCTCTGCCGCAGCATTCCCTCTTTGGAGGCTCTGGGAGCAGGAAGTGGCCACAGCGAGCTGTAGGTAGTCTGACAGCCTATCAGGGATGTGGGGTTGTGGTCACTACTCTCGACCAAAGGTCAGTTTGGACCTTCAGGGACTGGGTCTGAGTTGGCATCAGGCTGGCATGGCCCTTGTGGTGCCTGGCTGCAGCAGGCAGGGGGCAGGGAAGCGGGCAGGGAGGCAGGCAGGGAAGCGGGCACAGCTGCTGGCCAGCAGCCATGGACCAAGCACCCGCATCTGCCAGCCTGGTGGAGGGCTGCCAGGCCAGAGAGAGGGAGAGAAAGCAATAGATTTGTGCCAAACTCGGGCTCTTGGAGGGTGGGAGAAGGGGATGTGTTGGATCTGCACGCACCTGCTCAGGCTGGCTATTCAGATGTTGATGTGCATCTGGGGTATGGCAGCTCTGTGACAACGGGGAGTGGCTCAGGAATGGCAGCACTGAGTGGACACATGTCCCTGTGTGCCCAGATCAGCTCTGTGGCCACAGGAATGGCAGCACTGAGTGGACACACATCCCCGTGTGTCCAGGTCAGCTCTGTGGCCACAGGAATGGCAGCACTGAGTGGACACACGTCCCTGTGTGCCCAGATCAGCTCTGTGGCCACAGGGATGGCAGCACAGAGTGGACACATGTCCCTGTGTGCCCAGATCAGCTCTGTGGCCACAGGGATGGCAGCACAGAGTGGACACACATCCCCGTGTGTCCAGGTCAGCTCTGTGGCTGCGGGCAGTGGCGGAACTGGATGGATGCTCATCCCTGGGTGCCCAGGTGCCAGCACATCCCCTTGAGGCACAGCAGCCTGAGAGTGCTGAGTTGGCCTGTGGAAGGCCAGGCTGGACTGACACAGGCTGCTGTGGGACAGCTGGCTCCAGGAATGCCAGGAACAGCAGCTCAGGGCTGTGGGGTGGGCGTGGACAGGTCCTGCCTGGTTGCAGCTGCAATCCCAGGGCGTGTTTGCTGTTGTCAGGGCTGGCAGTCCCCGAGGCACGGCTCTGTGAGCTCGCCCAGCTCCGGCCTCGCTGCGATCGATCCCTGCCATTGACAGCGTCCCTGTGACGTTCCACGGCAGGGAGGTGGCCGGTGTGGCAGGGCCCCCTCTGGGCAGGGGCTGGGCCCTGCCTGCCCTGGTGACTCGGTGTGTTTTGGCAGGACCAGGACGGAGCCCTGTCGCACACAGAGCTGCAGAACTTCTTCAGCGTGTTCCCCTGCGTGCCCTGGGGCCCCGAGCTCTACAACACGGTATGCACCACTGATAAAGGCCTGCTTTCCCTGCATGGATTCCTCTGCCAGTGGACGTAAGCTCAGTCCCTCTCCCTGGCCCTTGGTCACATCACTGAGCCCTTGCTGACCCTCCTGGCGTGCTGTGTCTCTCCAGGCTCGTGGCTTACCTGGACGTACGGCACTGCCTGGAGTGCCTGGGCTACTTGGGCTACCCCATCCTCTCGGAGCAGGACTCCCAGACCCAAGCCCTCACAGGTACAGCCATGCCTTCCCCTTCTGTCACAGCTGGGGTCCCTCCTGGCTCTCACCCACCCTCTCTCCTGCCAGTGACCCGGGAGAAGAGGATTGACCTGGAGAAAGGGCAGACCCAGAGGAACGTGTTCCTGTGCAAGGTGCTGGGAGCGCGGGGCGCAGGCAAGTCCGCCTTCCTGCAGGCCTTCCTCGGCAGGAGCCTGGCGGTGAGTGGCTGCTCCCTGGCCGGCCACGCTCCCAGGGCAGAGCAGGAGGCACAGCCGGGGGTCCTGGAGCAATCTGTCCCTCCCTGGCACCTCCCTGCCTGTGGCCAGGCCCCCCCCGTGTGATGCTCTCCATGCCTGTGCTTCCCAACCCCTCCGTGCTGGTGGCTTTGGTGTCCCTAATCCTGGCTGGGGCAGTGGGCCTGCTCCTTCTGCTTGTCCCGAGGGTCCGGAGGGGCTGTGCCTTTCCCAGTCTGACCACAGTGGTGCTGACTTCCCCCCCCTGTTAGGATCAGCCCCACATCTCATGAAGGGCCCTGGCTGCCCTTCAGGTGGCTGTTGGGCCGCGGGGGCTCGGGGCGGTGTGGGACACTGTCCCTCCCCCAGCACTGCTCGTGTCTCCGCTGCCTGAGACGGTGTTTTCCTTGGTGACAGGCCCAGAGGGAGAACCCAGGACAGCCATCTCTCTACACCATCAACACAGTGCAGGTCAATGGCCAGGAGAAGTACCTCATAGTAAGTCTGGGAGAGCAGGGAACCGTGCCATGCCTGGCTCTTAGCTGGGCTGGGCTGTGGCCCCATATCCCGGCACGTGGGGCTGGGCTGTGGCTGTGGCTGTGGCTGTGCTGGCACAGTCCGTGTGCCACTGTGAGGAGCAGCTGACCCCTGGGACGCTGCTGTGCCACACACCCTGTCCCCTCTGCTCCAGCTGTACGAGGTCAGCGCTGACACGACGTTCACGAAGCCATCAGACGCAGCCTGCGACGTCGCTTGCTTCATCTACAACCTGAGCGACCCCAAATCCTTCAGCTACTGTGCCAGCATCTATAAGGTAGCTGGCAGGGACCCTGTGGGACTTCACAGGAGTCCTGGGGGACCACGGGGTCCTGTTTGACTTCACCAGGGGCGTGGGGGACACGAGCCTTGGTGGCAGCCCCGCATCTCCCGGGGGTTGGTCTGTAACCCCTCGCTGGGGTTTCTCTGTCTCTGCAGCAGCACTACGTGGACAGCCAGATCCCCTGTGTGTTTGTGGCCTCCAAGACAGACCTGCCAGAAGCCAGCCAGCAGCCAGGGCTCTTCCCAGCTGAGTTCTGCTACAAACACTGCCTCCCTCCACCCTTCCTCTTCTCCTGCCACAGCCAGGGACCGCCCAGCACCGCTGTCTACACCAAACTGGCCACTGCTGCCACCTTCCCGTTAGTATCCTTCCCCTGGAGGGGCTCTGCTGGGAGCACAGCCTGGGGAGGGGGCTGTGTCCCAACTCTGCCTCAGCCACGCTGCTTTTGCTTTGGTTTCTCTGCAGCTTTTGGTGTCATCAAGTGATTCTGGTGTCATCTAGGGCATGCAGTGACAGCACAAGGGGGGCCTTAAGCTGAAGGAGGACAGGATTAGATGGGATATTGGGAAGGAATTGTTCCCTGGGAGGGGGGGAGGCCCTGGCACAGGGTGCCCAGAACAGCTGTGGCTGCCCCTGGATCCCTGGCAGTGTCCCAGGCCAGGTTGGACACTGGGGCTTGGAGCAACCTGGGAAGGTGGAAGGTGTCCCTGCCCATGGCATGGGGTAGAATGAGATGGGCTTTAAGGTTCCTTCCCCCCCAAACCATTCCAGGATTCTGTGATCTGCTTATACAAATAATTGAAACAGAAAAGCCAGTTCTTCCTCTAATTGCAGAGGGGGGAGGTTTTCTCCTGCCTGTGTGTGTGTCTCTGGCAGATTTAGTAGATAGATCCTGCCACAGGAGTGTTTATTTTTGAAGCCTAAGATAAAAAACGCTGAAGAGGAGTAGCCAGCTTAGTTTGGCAAGGCCCGCGGGGGGGGTGGCAGCTATTTTCTCCCGATGAGATGGATCAGACTGAAAAAGAGGTCAGTGAAGCGAGACCTCTGTCACACAGCCTCCCTTTGGGAGCAGCTGCACCCCAGAGGGGCTGGGGATGGGGTAGGACAGCACCAGGCTGGCCATGGGAGGTGAGGGGGGCTGTGGGAAGGGAGGAGGATCCCTGTGAGTGGAATCGCTCCGCTCCAGGGCTGGGAAGGGCGAGCACAGCTCCAGGGCCCGAGCCCTCGCGGGGAGAATGTGTGGGAGCCTTGGAAGGCAGGATGGGATTACTAGTGAGTAGTTTTCCCTCCAGCTTCTTTTCAATAAACAACTTTATTTTTAGAGCTGACGCTTTTTTTTTTCCCCTCCCCTCTGCAGTATTAAAATTTAAATATTCTTAATATATCTTAGGGTATGTGGTATAAATAAATAACAGCGTAATGGAGGGCCGGGGATTGGCTGTGCCCCCCCGATGTAGTGGGGAATGAATTATGGATGGAGGGAGAGAGAGGAGAGCAGCAGTTAGTGCAGGACAGCACGTGTTGGGGAAGGGAATGTGTACGCTGGGGCAGCGCCGGGCCCTGTCCCTCGCTGCCCTTTGGTCCCTGTCATCAGTGTCCCCGTGGCATCCCGGCTCTGCGAGCCCTGGGAGTTGGAAAGGCAGCTTGACCTAGAAAGGCAGATACCTGTCTAATTATTTAGGTGTTGGAGAGCTGTTTCCAGGGCAGGGGAGGGGACAGCCACGTCCGTCCCACAGCCCTCCCTCGGCTTGATGGTGATGCCGGGTGACGAGCGCTCCGCTCGCAGGGACGGGGAGTCCCTGGGAGCCTCCCTTCGCCTGGGCCCTTCCCCCCAGTGCTGTGCTCACCCCCCGGCCTCCCTGTGTGGGGTGGGAGCACTGGGACAGCCACACTCACCGGCCTCTCCTGTGTTTCCTTGCAGCCACCTGAACGCCGTGGAGCTGGGAGTCGCGTCCTTCTGGCTGCGGGTGGCGCTGGGGGCGGCGGTGACGGCGCTGGTGGGCTTCACCCTGTACCGGCTGCTGGCCAAGAACAAATGAGAGCCACTCTCCACCCCATCGCCCCCGTGACACCAGCTCCCCGTCCCCGGCGACGCCCCAGTGAGGGGCCCTGCCTCGAGCTGGCCCCCGGTAGGAAATCCTCCTTTGCCCCCAGCCTGGATTGCAGGACCAGCGAAGCCAGACCTCCCAGCGCCAGCAGGATCAATCCCGGGCACTGGCCAGCCTCATCCTGTGGCCTCCTGGCCCCCGTGGCCACAAGGCAGGCAGCTCTGCCAGGAGAGCTCTGCCTCACCAGCAGCTGGAGGATCACCCTCATCTTTTATTCTGTTCAGTTTTTTTAACGCTTGTTTTTAAGCTCAAACATGAGTGTTTCAGTGTCTGTTGGACTGGGCACATCCTCTCCCCAGAGGGCTGTGCTGGTGCCCTCAATTCTGGAGGGGGCAACGCTCCCGGAGCCTCTGGGAGCTCCAGCAGCAGCTGAGCTGTCAAATGAGCTCATGGCTCCAGCTCCCTGGGGCCCATCTCCAGCTCCTGTCCCGGTTTCCCTCAGCCAGCGCTGGGAAAGGCAGCCAGGGAGGGAGGCCCAGGCACTTCCACCCCCCAGCCCCAGCGTTCTGGGGTCAGGCCTGGCCTCTCTTGCTGGGACACAGTGGCTGCTGTCCTGGCCTGAGAGGGGACAGTGGTAAACCAGGGTTTGTCCTGAGCTCCTTCCTCTTCTTACTACACAAAGTCCTTGTGAGTCCTGCAGCGTGCCTGGCTCTGGGTCCATCCGCCCTTCTTTCCTGCCACCTGTGTGGCCGGTCCCCTCCCCACCCCTGGCCACCAGTATTCATGGCCACCAGTATTTGCAGGGCTCTGGGAGCCCTGGTAAGGCCTGGCAGGGCGTTGGATGCCCACTGTGTGCCCAGTCCTTCCCTGGGAGTGCCATCACTGAGCTGGTGCCACGCTGTGCCCTAGGCCCCATGTCCTGCTGTCCCCTCTGTGGGGCCCTGTCCAGAGTGTGAGGCTCTGGGCATTCCATCTCCTGGTACCACTGGAAGCTCCTTGCTGCCCTGTTTCCTGTCCCCTGCCCACGCCCGAGCTGGTGTCAGCTGCTGGGACTGAGCTCAGCAGCCATTCGGGGCTGAAGCCCCACAGTGTCCCTGTCTGCAAGTCCCAAAGAGCAAGGCCAGCACCCATCCCTGGGTTCCCATGCTCCTGGGGGAGCCTGGATCAGCCCCTGGCCGGTGCCACCAGCCTGGCCTTCCCCAGCACGCTCAGGGTCGGTCTCTTTGCAGGCAGCTGCGGGGGCAGCTCCCAGGTGGCACCTGGAGCTGCGTTTTCTGTGTTTTGTCTATTTAAATGTTTTATCGTGGCCTGGAGCCGGCGCGGGGGTTGAGAAATTGCTGGGCAGCAGCACCTCTGTCTCCCCCGGGGACAGTCCCAGGGTGGTGTCCCCATCCTGCTGTCCCCAGCGCCGGCCGGCCGGGGGTCCCTGCCCATGCAGCTGCTCTGCCAGTCGGGCACCCGCTCACTGCTGGTCCCTGGCACGGCCGGGGCCACATCCCTCGTGTTTCATGTCCCTCTGTGTGCCCACCGTGCGTGGCCCTGCCAGCCAGGCCCGTGTCTGGAGTCTCCCTGCTCCACGTTTGCTGGAGCCCTCATGTTTTAGCTTTGTTCTCTACAGCAAAATAAATTTTTACACACCTTGCACTCAACACATCGTGTCCTGTGTCACCTGGGGAGCAGGAGCCGCGTCCCTGCCCGGGCTGCACCCAGCCTGGGGCCTCTGGGGGCTGCGGTGGGAGCCTGGGGCCAGGCTGCCCCGTTTGAGGGATTTAGGGCAGGAGCTGAAGCCTGGTGTGGTGGGACAAGGCTTGGGACTGGCCAGGGCTCCTTGGTGCTTGGGGACACGGGTCCTTGTGCAACAAGTGCCAGCCAGGGGGGAGAGACAGGGAAGAGGTGGTGGATCCTGTGGTTCTCTGCCTGGGATCCGTGGGAAGCAGGAGGCTTTGGCTGCCCCAGGAGCTGTGGATCTCTGTGCCCATCCCTGTGTGAAGTTTGGGACTCCCCACTTTGCTGCAGCCACTTTGCCCCTGCGCCCGCGGCTCCCAGGGCTGTGCCACCTCCCGTCCCTGCTCCTGTTTTCCTGTGGCAGCTTTTCCCTCGGCTATTTCTGTCCCTGCAGCCTCAGCCACAGGCGCTGGGCACAGGGAATGTGGGCGCAGCTGAAGAGGATTTTCCAGAGCCTCTGCACTGAGACTGGATGGGGTCGGACTGCTCCCACTTGTGAGGGGATCCCTCTGGGCTGTGGGGTGGGAGAGGAGACCCTTCCCACAGGGCCAGCCAGGGGACAGGGATGGTGGGGACCCAGCCGGTGCTGCCACGCCAGGCAGAGGAGGCGATTCCAAGGCGGATGGGACACGCGGTGCTCCCTGGTGATTCCAAACCAGGCTGGATCCCATGGGAGCCGCCGGCCCACGTGCCCTGGTGTGTATTAATAGCGCTGGTGTGCAGAGCCACGGACGCTGTGCTGGGACAGACACGGGCGTGGGGCAAAGGGGATGCATGTGGGACCCCAGCCGTGGCCACACAGTCCCCAGGGAAGGAGCCTGGCAGGACTGGGAAGCCCAGAGCTGTGTGGGCACCCACAGCAGGGCAGAGCCGTGGCTCCGGGAAGCGAGAATGGTACCAGGGATGGGTCCTGGGGACACCCCTGTCCTGCCAGCGGAGCCTGGCCTGGGTGACACTGGGCATGTCACATAAAGGTGCCAGTTCAAGGGACCCTGGGGCAGGGGACAGCCACTGGAGGCTCTGTGTCCCCTGTGCCATGGGGGATGTACCCAGACTGTGCAGGCCTGTGGATGCGGGGTCAGCATGGAGGGAATGTTTGCAGTTCCCTGTGCCAGATTCAGCTGGTACCTGGTGCTGGCATGCCCATGTCCATACTGGGATGCAGGTACTGTACCAGGATATGGATCCCTGTAGCAGGGTGCAGCTGCAAAGCCAGGTACCAGGATGTGGGTGCCTGTACTGGAATACGTGTGCCTGTATTGGGATGCAGTACTGGAAATGGAATACAAGTTCCCATTCCAAGATGCAGATCCTCTCCTGGGATGCAGGGATCACACCAGGATGTGAGTGCCAGTGCTGGGACACGGCTAGCAGGATGCAGGTATCCACACCAGGATGCGCAGAGCTGTTCTGGGATGCGGGCACTGGGTCAGGATGTGAGTCCCAATACTGGGATGTGGGTACCAATACGGGGATGCCAGGGTACCAGTACCGGGGTGCCCACAGCTGGACCGGAATGCAGATTCCCATACCGGGATGCAGGTTCCCATACTGGGATGCAGGTTCCCATGCTGGGATGCAGATTCCCATACC